>JAJOZX010000073.1:380000-392500 GCA_023014485.1 Bathynomus jamesi
ACACCTAGTTGTACAGACAGAATTCTTGTGTGTGTGTGTGTGTGTGTGTGTATGCAGTTGTAGTGTGTCCATGCTCCTGACAACATATTGCGTCATGCGATAGAGATTTGATTTCTGAGAATGGTATCTTCATCTTCATATATGCTGTATACAGTACATAAACTGTTAATTATTAGATGTTTAATTTTCATTGCGACACTTTCATTAGTGGCTCATCATATCCTTAACCTACTTCATTTGTTTTATTATGTTCTTCATAACGAATTGATTATTACATACCTATATATATATATATATATATATATATTATATATATATATATATTCTATAGATACGTACATGTACGTAAATATTGTGTTATGTGTGTGTGTTCAAACTACATTCCTCAGCATGTAAATGAAATAGTTTACGCGGAAACTTTTAATGAGGATATCGCTACTTCTTCTTTTAATTATAATAATTGTGGGTTCCATTCTAGCTTTTTTAAGGTGTATAGGCGTTCAGGCGTTCAGTATATAATTGTGGACCATTCAAATGTTGCGTCATATTCTTGGAGGTAAGGAGGTCCTTTAACATCCGTATATTTAACTTCTTTCACTTACACGAAGCTGAATAAAAATTTACCTTTTATTTTTGTTTAAAATATGAAAATCTAGAATCATAGTTGGAATATAGCGCATTAATGAAAACGCTAATAACGACGCAATATGAAACAGTGATGTTATATTTATTCACCAATCACAGAAAGGCTAACAATTTCAATAAGGTATTCTTTACGGCTTCTGATTAGGCAGCAATTCTTCTTTCAGATTGGTCTTATAATGGTCGTAAGCAAAACCAAATATGTAAGTTACTGAATAGCGATTTTGTATATTTATGTTTCATTTTTTCTCGCATTTTAACCTTGGATCGACTTTCGGCTATTTTCCCCGCGGGACCTTTTTATGTAAAAGGAAAAATAATTAAGGACTACGAATAATAACGACACTTCATCTATTGTAGAACAATTCAAACCCATTTTGTTTCACGCCGATGTACGTTAATTTCATTACGTAATTGCGTTATATTGATTATTTTAGAAGTGTGAAATTGATTTAAGCAATGTCTGTCTTTATGAAAATGAGAACTCCTTAACGCGCGGCGTGATACAGTATAGCATCAAATATTCTACGCGCACTCCATCCTGGTTGGACCTCATATTGCTTTTGTTTCTTTAAAATAACGTTTAAACTCCACTCATGCACGAGTCCATTTTAGGTCCACCCAACTCATTATTGACTCAAATAAAGAAAAAAATCCTTCGTGGAAGGACAGAAAATGCCCAAGAGTAAAATTCGTAAAAAAAGAGGCTTCCAAATAAGGCTCTTATTTTATATATACTGAATTGTTTTATTTGAGATCGGTTTTAAACTATTTTCAAAACAAGTTTTTCACATTTTTCTTACTTATAAATTTCTATATTTTATGTCCGTGATATTTTATTTTATATTTTATAGCACGGTATAAATTCTGGAGTACTAATATATATATATATATATATATATATATATATATATATATATATATATATATATACGTATATATATATTTATTTATTTTATTTTTTTTATTTGCAGCTTGTAATCACCCGGAGTACGATACTGAAATAGGAGTTTATGAATTTTTAAAAGAAACAGCTAAGTCCTTTTAACATTTTTGTTTTATGTTCAAAGTACGCAATGATAATAAAAGTTGGTAAATATGCTTAAATTTCAATGTATGGATACTTCTTAATGTTTTTTGGGAGAAAGCATGCCCGTTGCGCGCACTGACCCCAGACAGTCAGGTCATCGTCAGCAGGCACGAGTCGCCCGGAACGATTCATTCAGATCTGAACGATCCGATAAGAGAGTCTCCTTCAACAACGACGTAGGAGTGAAGCACATCCCCAGAGGTCAAAAAGATTCCGCTCAGTCTCTGGTGAAAACGCACAGGGACGAATGGTCCAACTGTGCTCCAGTTCATCTTGAAAAACAGGCACTTTCCTCCCAAGAGCTCGAGCAACAAGCGGAGGATTTAGTTCGTCTTCTGGATCAAGTGGATTGTGTTTCAGCACCTAAACCGATCCATCATCCTGCTTACGCCTCACGCTCATTAGACAGAACCAAAAATAAGAATAAATCCAACATTAATAATAAAACAAACAACACAAAGGCATTAAATAATAACGAAAATAAAAATAACCTCGTCAACGGACTCTCCGACAACTCCTTAAGTAATAACCGTACGACCAATCCTATTGGCAAAAATAACAAAGACAATATTAATATTTATCGTCACCGTCATTCTAATAATTTAAAAAACGAGGAACAATCTCCTCCTCATTCATTTGCTCCTCCTTACGAAAAGTTTGCAACGACGTACAAATCAGTTCCTGATATTTCAGCAACTATTTATTACAACAACACTACCAAGTCTCCTAATAAGGATCCTTATATAATAGATAATAACGTTGGAGACAGCAAGAACTTCATGTCCGTTGATAACTTATATGAAACAAGAGGAAAGAATCTAGTGACACCAAGGAGTTATAAAAACAAGAAGAATAGAAGCGAATATAAATCTGCCGACAATTTAACGGATATTAGTATACCAGGATCTAGAAAACTTCAGGAATATAAACCATACGAAAACTTGCAAAGCGGGCTTTCTAGTTTAAGCGATCTCAAAATGCATGAGACGGATGATGTTTATCGTCCAAAAGTAGGCAACATGATCAAAAGATTCAACTCCGACAACGGAGAACATAAAGTGAGAACACACCCAATTTATCTTGAAGATTCTCCCCCTCGCGCTTATAAGGAACCAAATAGCTATTACAGTCATAACAATAGCAAACCATTCAGCTACACTTCCGTCCCCCTTTCATCAGTGGAAGAAATTCGTAGATTATCTCCGTCAAGAGAGATTCCCATCGTGAAAGATGACGCAGCTTATGCCCAAGTGAATAAACATGACAGGAGGGCTCGATCTACGAGTCGGGAGTACGATCGAAATTCAAGAAATACAGACTCTGACTACTCAGCTAAAATAATTATCACCGGAAATAATGTTCATTCCAGATATGATGATGATGATCATGCGTATGAAACTTTTCAAGTGGGCGAAAGTCCATTTGAAAAACATATGAGAGAATTCGGTATGTCAGCCGAGGATTTTTTTGATGATTATAAGAACCACCCAAATAATAATAATATTAATATGTCTTCAATAGGAGTTCAAACGGAAAGATTGCCAAAGGCCCCTCAAAGATCACGAAGAAATCAGAAGTCGATGTCCCCGGTGCGCAACGATGATCACGATTATAGAGAAGATCTGCCCTCAGCTTCTTTGGTTCGACGAATTAATCATGGTTTTGGTCGTATTGATAGATCGCCATCCCCTCCACCAGTTAAAAAGGTGTCATCTCGCAGGTTGCCAAAAAATGTTGTACCTCTCCTTTCTGATACGGATGATTCAGAATTTGATTATCGTAGAAGAATGGACCCACTCGCGAAAATTCGAAATCAAGTCATGATTCGAGAAAAACTCCAGGAAGAAAGAGAAGCTGAAGAAAGAGAAGAACGAGAAGCACAGTTATTCGAACGTCGACATAAAAGTCTTTTGGATTTGAATTCTTCTGAAATGCAACCTTTAACTGTCGACGAAGTTGATGCTCTAACTTTAGAAGTAGATAAAAAGGGACGAAATACTTTAGTTGTTGCTCATGAAACTTCCTCAAACACTACTTCTCGCACGATAAACGAACATCATCGGTCCAATAAATCTGAAACCATCACCAACAAAGTTCATTCGGCGCCTCCAAGAGGAAGGAAAACGCCTCCTCATAGTTATCCGAAAGACAACAAAGAAAGAAGCACGTCGCCACGCATATTTTCAACCTTAGACAGGATGAAGAAAAGTAATGTCGAGAAGGGTAAATCAACATTGGAAAAGAACAAAGGGAAGGAAAAGAAGAAAAAGAAGATAAAAATTAAATTTTTTTATGATCCAAGGCCTCAGGACAAACCAAACGAAGATCCATTAAGTCGATATACTGAATACAAAGGAGGTTATTCAGACGATCAAGAACCTCAGAAACATAGCCAAGAGCCATTACACGAGGAAGATGAACCTCCTTATGATGATTATTACAACGAAAAAAGAAACAACACAACTTTCTCCAACAGAGAAGAATATCACTCTCTTTCTAGAGAAGATCGCAGAGAAAAGGAACGACGCTATCGTTTTGACAGCAGCGAAAGTCCTTCAAGGGAAGACCCAAACCCCTCTCGACCCCCAAGAAGTTCATCTCGAGATAGGGCTGCGGATAAAATGGTGGAGCACGATAGGTCCAAAAACCGATACGGCAGAGACTCATCTTCGGAAAGAACACTGCGGAAAGATAACCGAGACCCACGAAACAGCCGTGTCAAACCAGGCAGTCGTAGCGATTACGATTCGACCATTGAACGAAGGGAAGTGAAGGAACGGAAAACTAACAGAGACAGAGATGAATATTATAAAGAAAAACAAGAATACGAAAAGCGAACGCAGTACAACAACAATTTAAGAAATGAAACCCGCTTTACGAAAATACGCAACGACGAATACGAATACCAAAGCGGACGAGAAAACGAAAATAGAACTTACAATAAGAAACTGAACGAATACGACAATAATGATCAGCATCACGACTCCTCGGATCAAGCTCCTTCACTCAGTGAGAAGTACAAGAGCTTAACGAAGAGGGCTTCTTCGCCTCCGAGAGAGAAAACTACCCCTAGGAAAAACGATCAAAGTTCATCTAAACCCGATGTTGAGGTAAGGCATAGTAGTAGTAGTAGTAGTAGTAACCACTGCCACTATCCCAATTTTTTTAACACATTTCTTGACAAACTTCAGATTTTGTATACAACAGTTACAGTTACAGAGTAAAACATTTCATTTCCTTCACAAAGTCTGCGCCTCGGTGGTGTAGTGGTTAGTATCGCTGACTAAAAATCCATCGGCCCCCGGTTCGGTTCCAGACGATGGCAGCCGGCGCGCAGCGCACCCAGCTGTTCATCCTCCCATACAAAAGTGGTTGGTAGATAAATGGGTACCGTAAGTAGCCTATTGTTTAAGACGCTGGGCTGCTGATCGTGAGAGCGAGTCTGGCGAGGACCTTATAATTTCTGACCACCCATAGTGAGTCGTGGTTCGGATTCCACGTTAAGCTGAAGGTTTGAGGTGGGACAACAAGCTTGACCTTCGTCAGAATGACGAAAACCAAGGCAAAACCAAGGCAAGGCAAAACCAAGGCAAGGCAAAACCAAGGCAAAACCAAAGCAAAACCAAGGTTACCAAAGTTACTAAGGCAAAACGTCGGAGTATAAATTATAAAGGTCATTGCCTGAGAAATGGAGTCTTATAATAGATGTAAATTTTATTTAGGCACGTAACGTACACTTAAGGTGTAGAGAAAAGAGGAAAAAAACCCAGCCAGTTAACACTAGGAAGCTTTTCCAAAAGCCTCATGACAGCTATGGCACACATTGGCAAAGAGGGAATGAGGTGTTCGTATGATGACATGGTCAGGATTTTGACAAATTCTCTTACAGTTTTCTTTGGAGATTATGATGAAGGCGCTCCAAAATGCTTTCAAAAGGGCTTCTAACTACCCACAAAAGACCAGCAATCTCCTTATTTCTTCCACGAGTGGTGGTTTTGGAGGAGTAATAGGTGACACAAATTTATCTTATAGTATACGAGTATGTGTATTTAATATTTCCAGTATTAAGATGTTCTTAGTGAGTACCAGGTCAGTGAATCTTTCTAGTATATTCCAAATCACTGCCTGCCCACATCATTATAATAAAATTACCGCTTTGAAATGTGGGGTGCAAACAGCATTCCTGAAGTGCTTGATCAGCCAATCTCCAAACCCATGTGGGTTCATGCAGCCTGAATTGATTAAATTGAGTCTCATTTGAGAACAAACCAGACCCTGAAAGTGTCTTAGATCTGTATGCCATCTTAGCCCATGCTAATCGTTTTATACTGTCACTGAAAGTAGGGTTTTACGCCAAGCTACGCGTCCATTGTAGCTCATTTTGCGCAAAAAAACACTTTGTTAGTCTCGCTGACAAGATGTTTGAGCGACAAATATTCTTCGGGTTAGATTAGGTCATATTAGCATACATTAGGTTAGGTTACGCCAGGTTAGGTTAGGTTAGATTAAGTCATGGTAATAAGAGTACCAATAGAATGTCTCATTGACGAAATGCGTCTTGATCCAAAATTAACATTATTATACGCGATGCATTCAAGGCACAACTTACTTATTAGAGCTCACCTGACGAAGAAGGGCTTCAGAGCTCCTTTCTTGGTTATTTGTCTGCGTTATATATTTACGATAATACTGTGAGCAATCTGCTTTTCTGGATGCTCATTTTACTCTAGTAGGCCTCAGTACACGCATCTCTATCGTTTTACTTTAGAATTGTATTAGACATAACTAAAATTCGGTTAAAAATGTGTTTACAAAAACATAAGAATTTGTAGAGCACTATGATGTAATAATAATAATAATAATTATTATTATTATCATTATTACTATTATGCGAACCTCATCTCGTGGTAAAACACGCAGTACAAGAAATAAACCCCATAAAAAAGGAAATTACATATGGATTAGAAATGATGTAACTTTGCAGAAACACGACTGCCCTTCGTCAGTGTCAGCAAGACTCTTAAGAGAGGGAGAAGTGTCCAGGGTTGCCAAATGAAAATTTGATTTTAGAGCTAGATTTTCCAAGAAAAGGTGCTAAAAAAGAGCTAAAAATATATAAAAAGAATATTTTGATTTACTTACTTTATTTAAAAAGAGGAGTCGGCAATTAACTGATCTAAAATGATATCTTCCTCATTCCAAGAATCTTCTATAGAAATTTCCCCAGTATTTTCACTTTGATCATCTTTTTTTCATTATATGTTGCCATTGTTCCTATTAATTTTAATGCTGATGAAGGCAGATGATAAATAATCTTTACAGCATTTATTATTACACCTGAGGCCATACTTTACTGATATAATAGCTTACAGCATGGGGCGTTGCATTTTATTTCTCAATTTTGTTTTTACTAAATACTCTTTCAACTTCAGCATTAGAAGTTGGTAATATTAATAAATTTATTGCACACTCAGAAATCTCTTTGAATGGATTAGCTCCAGAAGCATCTTTAAAATCATTTATCTCTGCCCAGAACTGTTCAGTATTGTTTACATTTGTCCACTTATGCAAATGTATACTGTTATATTGATACTCAGCAGCAGCAATTTCTTTTTCTGATATATGCATTAGTTCTAAGATGGAAGTAATGGGTTCTTTTACATGTTTTAATGTATTTTCCACAAAAAAGCATGATATATTTTTCATTTGGTTATGAATAATCCCAGTTGGCAAACCTGGTTGGACTTGAAATCTGCTAAAATGCGCATGCTGGAAAGGAGCTAGCTCAATTTTTGAAAGAGCATATTTGGAGCTAGATTCGGAATATTGGTGTTAACTGCCACAAAAAGGAGCTAAATCTAGCAAGAAAAGAGCTAAATTGGCAACCCTGGCAAGTGTCTCTGCCGAAACTTCGACTTTTGTAATAAATATTAACCCTCATTTTCTTTTTTTTTAATTTTATTATTATGTATAATATTATAATTTAAATGTCTGATGAAAATTTAGCTTTGAAAATCAGTTTTTCAATTTCATCCGTTCATTAAAAGTAAACCAACCGTTAATTCATCAAAACCTGAAATGTTTCTTTTCCTGAAGGAGGACGATCGTAAAGAAAAAATTCAACGGCAAAGAAGGAAGTTCTTTGGGGTCCTTTTGGGGGAAGGAAAAACCAAATCTTCACCACCCGTTGTAGAAAGCACTCCCCCACCACCTCCTTCGGAAATAAAAATTGTTTCATCAACGCTTCCGAGGGCCTCGCAGCCCCAAAGAGAGCCTCCACACTCAAACACCCTTCAACGACCTCCTCAAGAAGACCCCGTACCGGTGGAAGTGTCGCAAAAGGCCAAAGAGAAGGTAGGAAGAAGGAGTCATTGGTTCTCATTTTCAGAGACCAAAGATTCCTTCAAGAGCTGTCGCTCGGATGTTGAAGAGACTTTGAATCGATTTCATTAAAATAAAGAAAGAAAAAGTTAACTCGTTGTAAGGTGCGAACAACGGTGAAAACTTCACAATATGAAAATAGTCAATTTTATTAATAGTTTGGATTGCGTCTCTTATTTTCAAAGGTTTAAGTATTTATATTAAATATTTCGTTCTTTTCAGTTCACATTTCACTGAAGTTATTCTCTAAATTAACTTGGATAACTAATCCTCGTTAAATGTATAGTAAACACTAAAAATTTTGGATTTAATTAAAGTTAAATTCTATTTGAATTAAATAAAGTAATTTAAAAGTGACCAAACATTTACATTTATTATCTTCTCACAATTATGCGTATAAACGCTCCTCTGCGATATTTATATATATATATATATATATATATATATATATATATATATATATATATATATATAATATATATACTATTTCCGCCTGCATAAAAACGTGACATGTTGGCATGTTAGCATGTTAGCATGTTGGTATATGTTGTATGTTGGTATGTTGGCACATGAAGAAGGAAACAATTTACATATTTTTCACGGAAGAATTAAGGATCCTGGATTAGAATTTAAATTCTAAAATAACTGAAAAATTGATTCTGTTTTGCACAATTTAAATTTTACTAACATTACTTTAAGGCATCTCCGTTTAATTTTATACCTTTCATTTCTCATTTGCTTAAATTAAACGTAATAAAAACACGTCAGAGAGGCTTAAAATGAAGCTCGGAAAACGAATGACGATAATTTGAGTCACATCAAGTATTGAAACTCATTTTCGAAAAGAACTCGTAACCTTTTTAATCGCATTCAATCATTTTAAGCTCATATTTTATTGTCATTAGTTCAAGTTTTCTCGAATGGACAAATAGAATGGAACGGACTTAGCTCCATTTTCATGAAATATATTTGATGGTAGTCAATGCGAATTCGAGATTTCAAAATTCCACTTTGAATTGGTTGATGGCATGTTCATTATTTTTTAATTTATACAAAGCATATTGATAAATGAAATCGTATAAATAAGGACATAATGTTTGTCAAACTAAAAATAAATTCATTTTTCTATAGTCATAAAATATTTACTTTTAGTTATTTCGTTTCACTTTTATTTTTCTTAGTACGAATATATATATATATATATATATATATGATACTTGTGATATTTCCTGTAACTTTTTTTTAATTTCGATTGACCTTTGCGACAATTATACTTTTAACCTTTGTCCTAAAACTTGATGACAAATCGCTTATACTTGGATGACAGTTAGCGAGATAAATTAACGCGTAACTTAATAAAGCGAAACTAATAAAACTCTATCAAATTTATTATCAGAATTTGATGGAGTATTCCGAAGTATTTCCTTCAAATTCATTAAATAAAAAATGCTGTGATAGTTCCGTATGAAAAATTTCGCGGCAAATGTCGTAACAAAGAGAAATCCAATCGATAAGGGTTGGAGATTAGTTTGGGTTTTGGTGGAAGCTGAAAGCGCTTGATTTCAAGCAGACGCATTGCAATGTCTAGACTACAACTACTAAACAATATTTAAAAGTTTCGACCTTTACACATGACTAATTTTGACTCTTCATCAAGTTAATAAATATTGATTTTATTCCGACTTCGACGCTTCCTCGCCTTTCCCGTCCCTCGTCTTTCTTCCGTCCTCTCTACCATTCCACTACCCCATAATATCCCTCCCTCCCCAGAAGTCTAAGAAAAAAGCCCCCAAAAAGCCTAAGGTTAAGGGGCGCCGCCCCTGGCCCTGGTCGCTCCTGAGACTGCGGGGGGATCCCAGTCAGAAGGGAAACGAGAGACCGAAGCCCCCTAGGAGTTCAAGGGCGTCCTCTCGCGCTTCTTCAAGGGCTTCTTCGGCCCCTCGGAGGCCCGTTGTGAGGGCATCCAAGATAAGGAAAGATGTGAGTGCCCCGAACGAGGTTTGAGATAAAGGAAAAAATGACAGATCTACACCCCACGAAATTATAAACATCCCATAAATAATACGATGTCCTTTTCAAACATTATCTCACTCAGAATTCATTTAGACAAGAATTCTTACGTTAATCATTATTCTGAACACATTAGTTAAAACAACACCAATAACGACCGACATTTAAAACAACAGCGACAATTCTTTTACTCACTTCAGTAACAAATTGGCAAACTGACCATTAATTATCAAAGAAAATAGAAGATAATACCATAAAAATTGTTGAACCAACTCGCTGTAAAGGATTCAAATCATTAACATGAAATTTATAATATTTAAACAACAACAACAACAACAACAACAACACCAACAACAACAACCTTCAATAGAAGAGCATGACAGTGTAATAAAAGGCAAATTCGTGAGACATCTTTCCCACGTCACGAACTAAATTACAAAAATATTTTATCAAATATATTTCCTTTAATTTTTACCTAGAATTTAATTTTTATTACTTATAATTGTTTGTTTTTTTACATTATTAATTAATTTTTTGAAAAATTAGTATTTATATAATATTCCACAAATTAGTACTGCATAATAATAATAATAATAATAATAATAAATGCAAACGCTTAAATAATGAAAGGTTTCATTGCTGAAATTTAAATAATGACATCGTACAACTAATCAATTTTTAATATTAAACCTTTATTTAATCATGAAATACTAATAGCAGAAAATAATAATTGTTTGAAAAGTTTATTTCTATTTCTCGTGCATTATATATATATATATATATATATATATATATATATATATATATATAAGGAGAAATGCAGTGATTAATACTTATTTTTTCCCTCATTTACAGAGGTTTCGGAAGGTTTTGAATTTCCTCCATCCTCAGTGACTTGCTATATTCGAACAAAAATGAAGCCCCGACATTCGTTAAATTTCGCTTGTCTGCAAATATTTACAGAGATCGGGTAATGTGGAAGGCTAATTTATTTGCTGTTGCCTTCAACGCTTACATTTCAGCATTAAAGACAATTCACAGTGAGTAAAGGGGAACCCGACACTACATGACTATAACGCTTCATTTTTACCCCCAATATGGAAACTCACTGAGGAAGAGAGTCGCAATCTTTCGAAACGTTTGAAAATGAAGGACAGAAAATCCGTATTGGTTATTTTATTCCTTAAATGCCGGTTCCTCACTGAAACGGACTTATAAAGCTTTGGCCAATGTTGGACTAACATGGGACCCACGAAACCCATATAGGCCCTGCATTGGACCCAGAAACAACGACACTCGTGGTTAATCTGTTTTAATTTCAGATTTATCTTTTAGTTACGTACTTCACTCTTCTTTTTTAATATATTAGAGTTCCTTAAGCATCACTTTCGTTTATTTTAACCCATTAAAATTCATTACAGCAATTTCTGTATGCATGATTTTTTTTCATATATGTTATTTTCATGAACTAACATTCGCACCATTAAAATTTACTGAAATTAAGAAAAGAATTCCTATAAGAATATCAATGAATCGCAAAACTTTTGACCCTTTATTCAGTCTTAATTAATTACTAATACATATTATGAACTTACTTTTAATAATAAAATTAAAATAAAATCTATCCAAATTAACTCTTAATTCAATGAGGATCAAAACAGTTATATGAAGAAATGAGAAATATGTAAATTTCTACGCAAATAAATAACTAAATCAAAGATTAAACGCCATCCCAAAAGTAATATAGTCTATAGAAGAGCGTATGATTGATTGCGTACAAAAATTTTGGTTCATTCTTATCATTATATTATGACTAATTTACTCGTTCAGTATATGATCGAGGGGATTGTAAGCTTCATTTTGAAGTTATTGCGTCATTGTGATAGTTTAATATTTTTAATATTTTGTAGTTTAAGAATAAGTTTATAAATTTCATTAAATAAATCTTCTTTAATTGATGTATAGAATTTTTGGGTCACCTGAAGATCAGGGCCCCCAGCCTCAATTACCAAATGATATGTTCCTGAAAATATCACGACTTAACCAATCGTCAAGGGCGTACAGTAGACCTAACCGGGCATTCAATTTAATTTATTATTATATTTGGTACTGTAAAGCAAAAAACAAGAATACATGGGGGTCCTGATCTTCGGGTGATCCTAATTTTTTTTTGTGAAAAGCAAAACGGAGAATGCGGAAAAAATCACAAATGTTCATAGGTTTATACTTAAAACGAAAAAAAAATCTATCGCTAAATTCTTAGAACTAAATTAAGTTAAAGTAAAGAAAAAAATTCGTACAGAGTTTATTTTTTGTTTGAAGACTCCATGGACTTTATTCCGCTTCAAATAACCTTGAAATTTTGTTCAATGGAGGA
>JAJOZX010000073.1:397500-520000 GCA_023014485.1 Bathynomus jamesi
GATAAGAAACATGGAGTTTCATCACACAAAACTTTTTTAATTGACTGTACAGTCCTGATGTAAAATAACTGTATACCTCCCCTCACTGCTTAGTAATATTAGAGTAATCTGTGCAGGCATAATATCCAGACTACAAAATAAATTGAGTCACGTTAACGATACACAGCCGGTTTACGTGTTTTTTTACTGATAAAGATCGCTGAAAGAGCATGAGGTTAAATGAAAGACTTTATCAACAAACTGCGCATTGCAATAACCAATACACAGTTTATACTGTAAGCATAAGTCCCCTGTATGGTTTTTTGCCTGTACGAGATCTCTAACCGGCATTCCGCCGGGTTAATTTGAAGGAACTCAACGTATAAATTCTTTCTTAAGCCTCTTCCTTGCCTCATCCGGAAGGCTTAGGATGCATTCCATCATCCGGATTATTAACAATTAGCTTTTGTTTAGAATTAATAATTGCATTTATTATCATTATTATTATAATATTGTCATCATTGTATACATACAGTATATATGTACTGTAACTAAAGCTTTGAATATTTAAATGTTAATTTTTAAAAGACTTTATGATAACTATTCTGAATGATCTTTTATTCTTATTCCAATATAGGTGCTTCAATTTAATAATGATGACGAGTGATAAATAAATAATGCGTTAATGCATTTCTATATATATATATATATATATATATATTATATATAAATAAATTTTTAGATTGTATTTTCTCATGTAGATATCATTTATGTATATGTATATTCCTAATTTGAAGCAAAGTTTTTATATAGATTTTTACTCAATATATATATATATATATATATATATATTCTAAGCTTACATTGATTGTATTGCAGCTTTTTACGTTTTTCATTTAACATAAAACATTTCTTTTTAGTTTATTAACATGATGCTTTATTATGAAAGAATTAATAAACCAATTTCATGTTTTCATTATTATATATATATATATATATATATATATATATATATATATATATATATATATATTATATATATATATATAATATCTTTAAATATAACTCATAACTTAATTCAGTGAAGTTCTCCAGTTCATGTGTAAATAAATAACTTGGTGTGTTCACAGCTTTAAAACATATATATATATATATATATATATATATATATATATATATATACGAATTTTGTGTATACATGCAGATGTATAAAGTTTTACATAGACTGTATGTATGTTTGTAGACTATTATGTAAACACATATGGAATAAATGAATGAATATATAGTATTTGTTTATTCAATTTTTCCTTCCTTGCTCATTATTCATAGGTTTCGGGCGAAGATTCATCTTCACTGCAAATGTTACACGATTTAAAATTAAATGATTTAACGTATATTTAATATATTTTGTTAAATATAATTTAAACCATTTAATTTCAAATCGTGTAACATTTGGTAAACTCTATATTGTATTTATTATTATTATTATTATTATTTTTTTTTTTTTTTCAACATTACTATTACTTGCTCCTTTCATTATTTTTATGTAATAAATAAGGTAAATGCCATTAATTTTGGCGAAAAAACCCTCCATACTTCCAGCGGCATATTCGGATGAGAGTACTGTGAATATATTAATGTCATATCAAATATCTAAAAACTGTCACTCGTATTCTTTTTGGAATAAAGTTTGAATGTGAATTTGAATTCAATGCATGATGGTCGAACTCGCGGCCCTGTCTCCGGAAGGAGTGGTTTGGTGAAGACTGTTACTGTCCTCAGTTCTCCGGCAATATCTCTCATACCAAGTTCATTTGGGTATTCATGTCTTCTTCCAAGTATTTATTTTTCTTTGGAAGGTGTCCACGTTCACACCAACATTATCCCTTGTTTTCTTTTAGTAATTGATTACACTGTTTGGGTCCTCTGCCTGCGAAGCTATTCCTCGAAGGTAGAGACTGTTTCGTGTCTACAATTCGATCCAGTTCAGAGATAATTCACATTTTACGGTTTCTCCATCTGAACAAAACATTATTGTTTTGGTTCCTCCTTCTGAAGGTCCTCAAAATCCGCCCTTTCTATTCTTATCATTTGCCTTTGATTTTGGATCTTTGTATTTTCTGGTCATTTGGTTCATATCACAATTTTTTACTTTCTTAAAAGTTGAAAATTCACAATGATATACAGTACTTCTTACCATTTGTATTTCATTCGTTTTTCTGTATCCACCCGAAGAGGATGCCAGTGGGCATCGAAACTGTTGTGGAAATAAACTCCGTCCATTAGTGTGGGTTTTATTGTCACATTTCGACCTCCACGTAAAAAAAGTGAAGTTTTGTATTTATTACCATTTATATATTTAATCAGTGTCCATTTCCAAACTTTACTACATCGTTCAAGATTTGAATGTTTTTTCATTTTAATACCATTCACGAAAGACCTTACTTCATTCCTAAATGAGTTAGTAATATTTATGAAAAGTATAGTAGAGCAAGTGACGAACGTCTCCGCTGTTTCTTCTACTCTCCTTGCAGATTTTTCAGTTTTACTTAGTTCACTATCTTTCAAACACACACACACACACACACACACACACACACGATACCAAGTGGTTGGTTGTGACAATACCAAATGGTTGATGTGCATTCGGCACAAGTATATTATTGGTTAGTTTATACAGCGGTGCTATCTAGTGTACGATCTCTGTGTGCATGGCGTAATTGTAGAGCTAACTTATATATTCTCTTTCCTGTAAAACTTCCTTGGCTACTTTTCCAGGGTGAAGGTATTTTTTTCAACCTTTTTCCGGACCCGCCTCTGGCGGTGAGGGAGCGGAGCGTGGGGCGAGAACCTTATGCTTTTCTAGCCAGTTTTCTACTACTGTCAGAATAGTTAAAAGATGAACACTTTAATAACAGGAACCTACCCGAGTGAACCGAAAAGTCTTTGAGGCTTTGTAACTCTCTCTCTCTCTCTTTCAAACAATTTTTTTTAGTTATTTCTTACGTTAATATAAACTCATTTGTTAAAGGTGAACATTTTGCGTGGTCTTATTCTTTCTCTGTCCGTGTTTCCCGATAAAGGTTAATTTAATTTTCGTTTATGGTAGAATAAAAATTGTTATTAAAGTATTTGAAAGGTTATACACCTATTTATATCATATTTAAATTTGCCTTTTGTCATAAAAAGTTGCAGAACATTCCTTTAAATATTCTATGATAATATCCCGCAATATGTTTTTCAGGGATGTATGAACAGTAGGGTGGATCACTTTTCACTTTTTTGAAAAAATTATAGCTGGTCAAAGTTTTTCCCATGATTTGGTTCAGTGGAAGTACACTGACACCATTTTTACCTTTACCAAAATCGATCAATATTTAGCGGTCGCGCATCGACCTTGAAAATTTCAATTTTGGAAATTTGGCCAAATTGACAATTTTTTACTGAATAAAGATAAATCATCAAATGACCATATTTTCTGAATCCCCTCAGTGAAAGAAATCCTCTCAGATACTTACCAAGTTGATAGGACAAGTGGTTTAAAATTTAAAATACCGTATTTGTCCCCGTGCCTCCATATGCTGTCTGCCATTGTCTGCTTTTTAGGATAAGCTAAAACGAATAAGGAAAGATCAAATGTATTTTGTATTAAAACGGTTTACCGATATCACTAAAGGCACTTACTCCGGTGCCCCTAACTAGGTTCAAAAACTGTATGAATCGTGGTTAGAACACACGTCATCTTAAGGCGTGCGCCATGTACTCTCTCTGCTAACTCCCTTTCCCTATGCGCTACGTCATCTTGGCAAGTGACGACTTCTTGAAGTCACCGAGTTCTTTCCGGCTCTTTTCCACGAGCTGAAGAAGACCCTGCAGCTGTGACTCGTCTTTTGTGACAGTGTTCGCGTAATCTTCTATCAGTTTTATCCCTCTCTCTGCCACGTCGTTGGTAACTTTCAGATGCGAGATGACATTCTTCAGATCACAGTAGTTCTTATCTTGATCCCACTTATTCACCGACAGAGTGAGCCACGTAGACGCGCACACCTGCAGGCCTGTGAACACGAACCACGATGACTCATCGATCAGGTCCGGAAGGCGCGTCGTGTCATCAACCGAGACGTTGTCATACGTGAAGTCCTCGGGCACAGCGAGGCGGCACAGCTTCTTTGCCATCTCGTGCTTCAGCTTCTTTGCCATCTCGTGCTTCAGAGTGTCTTCCACTTTGTCACTGCAGAGGGCGAAAACGACGGTCTGAGGCCTCAGATACCACAAGTGCCGCCTGATCACTGCCAGTGAAGCCTCTGCAATCTCGCGATCCACAGCCCTGTACTGCAGAAGACGCTGGTACAACACAAGGTCATTCAGCGGGGCATCAGCTGCGACAGGAGCCGCCAGCCAGGCAGGTGCGTAGAGGAGTGCAGTAAATAGTACCACTCTCTGAAGTTTCTGTACCAGCTCGTCGTTGAACTCCAGCTGACCGCTGAACATCAGGAGCTTCGTGTAGTAGATGATCTGAAACGAATACGCACTGTGATGTATAAATACCGATACCACTCCATATAAGTTTGTTTAATGGTAAATTATTTATTTTATTTTTTTCTGGTAGGGACTTCAAATGGCTGTTTGCAGAAGGCAATACAATATTTAACTTCTAATTCAAAATACCAACCTTGGCCATCCACCTCGCATGATGGTAGGCTCCTGGGCGCATGAAGTGTGTGCCACGACGTGGCTGGGCCCCGAGTACCAGGAGTGTAATCTCCGCCACTTCTCGGTAGTCTTCTCTGACAAGACCAGAAGCGGTGCCGAGGAACTTGACTGCCTCATCTCGGAGCTCCATCAGCCACGTCACCTCCGCCAAATGCTCGATCTCCAGCTCGCGATAAGTCGAGAGGTCGAGCTTGTCCCACCTGAAAGGGGAGTTATGAAAATATTGTATGAAAACAACTGAAGTTTCCCTTTTCGACTGCTATTAACATCATTAGTAGAAGGACGCTGATATCTCAATTGCTTTGAAGGCAAAAAATCATTGGAGAAAACAAATGCGCCTTAGACTTGAAATTCACCTTCTCCTCAGATACTGGAACAAAGGTTCAGTTGGTGCTGTGGTTCTTCCAAACGCGGTGATGACCACTGCCCCCACGATGAGCTCCATAACGTGATGGCGACAGCCCAGCTGGAAGAGCGGTTTACCAAGCATGTTCTCCAGCTGGACCACCGCACCCTGCACCCTCCCCGTATTGGAGGAAGTTGTGTCGAAGCACAGTCCAATTACGTTGTTCTCGCATCCCCAGTCTTTGAGAGCACGAAAGGTCGCCTGGGCCTGGGACAGACCGGTGCCGTCAGCAACAGTCGGAACGGCCAGCAACTTTCCTTCTGTGCATTGGGGAGCTCCGGAGATGAGAATCGCCTGGCGGTGCTCCAATGATCCAAGAGAGTCCTGAAACGTATGTCATACATGCCAATCCATTATCGTCCACTGGAATATGTCAATCCACTGTCGTCACTGGAACATGTTAATTCACTGTCGTCCACGGTGAGGGCAAAACTGACCTTGATTACTTTACCGTCCCAGTGGACGACAGCATGCCTCGGAGATACGAAGGATTTCTGCACAGCTGTCGACACTTCACAACGATGTGCCACTCTTCCACGGCGAGACGTGTCCTTCGAGATACTGAATTTGTCCAGGTCTGCGGGCGGATCTGCCGAACGTAGGACTGCCGCCACGACACTTGCCACCTATGTGCGAAATTGAAAGGAAATTGACAAGAATGCGTATGGTTTTTATGTGACAAAATAATCACTAAATTTTCCGTCGTTACGTCCATTATATCTTTGTCAAGGAAAGATCATTACTGATATATACACACCTGATTATTGGACATCCGGAAGCGATCATCCACTTCAATAACAGCCGGTGCATTGAGGATGCGGTGAGGAAGGCTGATTGATACAGTTGATTCTCTCGGCTGTCGGTATGGTGGTTCTAGCTGTGATTCGGAGTTGCTCGATGATCTGCTTTCTATAGATTCATCGTTGCTCTCAGCTTCGGTTCCTAATTTCGTTTTTGAGGTGCCTGGCTCATCACGAGATTGTTGTCTTGAGAGTTGCCGTTTTCTCTTGACAACGAACACTTTATCATTCCCACTCATTGTTGCCTGGCGCAGGCCCTGTTGATCCTCATAAAATTTAATATCTTCTTGTTTGTTGTTGTCTGAGAGCAGTCGACTTTTCTGTATCTCTTCAATAGCATCGGGAGCTCCGATGTCCCAGAGCTTGTTCAGATTTTCTGAAAACTTCTCCCTGCCTTTTCCCGCGTCACTGTCTCATCTTGCTCTTCTGCAGCGAGCGTCACTCTTCCACAGTAACTCCAGTTTTCTTTCGCAGTTACGCCTCGTGATCGTCTTTATACGTGCCATGTTCCAAAATGCCAGAACATTGGCCACCGTGTTTTTTACGGCGGCCTTCCTGTCAGTAGTTTCCTGCTTGGCATAGAAGAAGTACTGGAGAACTTGATGGGTGGTTGGCAATTTGGCACCACCGATCGAGGAAGATGGCTGACCAATTAAGAAGACGTCCGTGGCTGACCTCAGAGAAGGTGGTGCTGTTGTTGCTGCTTTCTCTTTTCCAGAATAAGTAACTTTCAGAGTCTTCCCACTCCTGGTTGTTAACAGTTTATCCATTGTACTAAAGTCTAGACCAGGGGTGGGGAACCTTTTTTCATTGGAAGGCCGCATTTCATTTAACCAAGACCCTATCAGGCCGCATGCTGAGAATTTAACATATACAGTACAACAAAATATCATATTTTAGTCTACAATCTACATATTTATTAATTTTAAATCAAACTTGATAATACGTGAAGGCTTTTATAATAAATAAAAAATTCAGCAAGTGCACATTTATTTTTGGGGGAGAATAATTAACAATAGAACTAATATTAAGTGAAAAATGATATTAAGTGAAATGATGTTAATATTAAGTGAAAAAGTGATAAACCATTTAATGACTTTTTTGTGACTGCTTATTGCGGGACAGGAGTCGTGCATTTGGTTCCAATATCGTTGACCATAATAGTTTTAGTTGGTCCTCCAGGTGAATATTCGTCATCTGAGATCTCAAGCGCGTTTTGATTTGAGTCACATATGAAAACGTTCATTCACAACAGTAGGTTGTGCCGAAAGAAGGCAACATTCGACGAGCATGTTGGCGCAGACGTGGGTATTCAACGCCATTTTTCCATATTTCAACAGGATTCTTCTCAGTATCAAATAGAGACTTAAAGATATTATCTTCTAATAGCTCAATCAACTCCATCTGTAAATCTTCAGGTGCTTTGGAGACACCAACCAGGTGTGGTTGGAAAGCTAGTTTCAGTGTGAAGTCATGTTTCTCAAAATCTTCAAATCTTTCATCGTATTCTTCAATCAGGGAGTCTAGGACAGCTGTGTATTCTTTCACATCGCATTCCCTTAATGATTTGCTTGTATCTTCTTCATCAATTACATTTGCCAGTTCAGGGAAGTGTTCAGCTGAAAGTTCCGATCGGGTAAGGATAGTTTTGGAAAAGCGCAGCTTCCTCCGAAAAGTCTGGATTTTTTGCCACATTTCATATATGGATTTAGTTTTACCTTGCAAAGAAATATTCAGGTAATTTTGCTTGACATTACGTCACACAAAAATGCAGTATTTCTGCAGAAATTTTTTGACAATTCACATGGTTCATTGAGTTCCTCAGAAAATCTTGTAATTTGTTTTCGCAAAGACAAAAGTTTTTCAAAGACTTGCCCTTGTGACAACCAGCGCACTTTAGAATGATACGGAAGATCCACACTGAATGTTTCATCATCAAGCATAAGCATATTGCGAGATGTCGTGATGCATTTGTTCTAATGTAGTTCACAATACGTATAACTTTACTTAATATGTCACTTAAAACAGTAGATTTGGCACAGAGATTCTGTTGATGCCAAATACAGTGAAAAGAAATCAAGCTATCTGGATTTGGCAGTTCTTTTTGTAGTAGCGCAACAAATCCTGCACATTTTCCTCTCATGGAAAGTGCACCATCTGTGCATACACTTACTAAATTACATAAATTCAGTTTCGCTTCACGGCATTTTTCTTTGAAGAGAGACAAGACGTCAATTCCACGTGTCTTCCCCGTAAGGGTACCCAAAGCCAGTAACTCCTCGTAGCATTGAAAATCTGCAGTTATAACACGAATAAAAAATGACACTTGCGCTGAGTCAGTAATATCAGTGGACTCATCCAAGGTAATCGAATAATAAGTATTTTCGCTTTGGCATATTGTATGAAGTTGTTCAGTTACATTGAGGGCTAATTCATGTTGCCGATCAGTTATGGTCCTTCTTGAAAGAGGTAGTTGTTTGTATTTGTTAACCTTGTCTGAATCTAAAGGGGCTACAACTTCAACAATGCATTCTTTTATGATTTCCACATCACTATATGGCTTACCTCTTTTTCCAAGTATATATGCTACTTTATAAGTTGCTTCAGTGATTTCAGTCCTTAGGCCTGACATCGTTTTAAATACTTGCTGTTGTTGCTGCTTTTGAAGTTTCATCTTCGTAAGTGCAAACTTTCGGGGTTCTTCTTCCAATATAGCATACTTGTGGTTCTTATGAGTTGCATAATGCTGATATGCATTGTGTTTCTTCACTGTTGCAATTATGGCGGTGCAGAGCAAACACATCATTTTATCTTTCTCAGTAACTATGAAATACTGCAATTCCCATTCTTCATGGAATACTCTGTTCTCTTCCTTTAATTTTCTTTTCACAGTTTTTGACATGATTCGGGTACCAGAAGATTTTTAAATAAAAATGGTACACGAATTGATCCAAGATTTACAGTTTTAAAGGAAACAAGCGTGCGTGTCACTATCGGAGAATCGTCAGTAACTGTCATCCAGTCAGCCAGTCGAGTTGATCGTTGATAGGTAAGGGCGTAAGCCGTAAGGCAACTCTGCCAGTTTCAACTGGCAACGTTGCCATATTTCCTATTGTTCAAGCCATAAAGAAGGCTTGTATGTGTAAGAAGCAGTGAAGCTGAAACCATGATCTAATGAAATAGCCTAAAGCCCTAAAGTGGTATCAGTTGCTGTCCATTATCGTACGGTATGAATTCTGAATGTCAAATAGGCAGAAGGCCGCAACTAGTACCCCAAAAGGCCGCAGGCTCCCCACCTCTGGTCTAGACTTATCAAACAAGAATCAATTGACACAGTTGATCTGTAAAAAGCAAACTGTGATTAGTAAAAATATTGGTCATAGACATAGCGTGTGTGTAATTGGGATTTTAGGATGCGCCAGCTACTGATGCTATGATTACGTCCATAACGGGGGACAAATACAGTATTTTAAATTTTAATGTTATTTCTAGGTGAATGTAACTTCTAAACCACTTGTCCGATCAACTTGGTAAGTATCTGAGAGGATTTCTTTCACTGAGAGGATTCAGAAAATATGGTCATTTGATGATTTATCTTTATTCAGTAAAAAATTGTCAATTTGGCCAAATTTCCAAAATTGAAATTTTCAAGGTCGATGCGCGACCCCTAAATATTGATCGAATTTGGTAAAAATGGTGTCAGTGTACTTCCACTGAACCAAATCATGGGAAAACTTTGACCAGCTATAATTTTAAAAAAAAAGTGAAAAGTGATCCACCCTAATTTGAACAGTTTCGGAAAAACGTTCGCCTAGAAACAAAATTTCTTAAAAGCATAAAAAATTACTAATTGGTAAAAGATTTTTATTTTAGTATTTTTGGTCACAGAAATAAAATTTCGTAAACAACTCACTCATACTATGCAAAAGGGCACTGCAGATATCGGGATGGGCAATGCATGTATGCGCAATTTAGGGCATAGCATACTCTGGGTTCAGGGTTGAAATTTTGGAAAAACAAAGTGGCTAATATGTATTCCTATATAAAAATTAATTCTAAGATGGGTTTATTATTTGCAACTTTTCCGAAAAATCTCATTTTCATGGTCAAAATCGCAATTTTCTGATTTGAAGGCTGCCAAACGCAGCCTCAGGGCACCCAAACCAAAGCGCGCAGCTGTTCTGCATATGATTTAGTCTAAAAGCTGCTTTTCTGACCTCATCCTTTCTTTCTTGCATGTTTCAACACCTCTGGGTGCTGAAAAAATGTTTAGATTTCACGTAAAACTTAAGAATTTTAAGTTTTTCTTCAAAGAATAGGCGCGGCTCACCAGCTCTACTCTGATCAAGTAGCGGGAGACTTGCCACCTCCACGTGTAGGTTTACACGCCTGTTCTTCCTGGATCCCTGAAAAGCGTGGCCTCATAAGATCTTATGAGGACTTTCAACTCTTGTGAGCATTAACGATGGCTTCAGCCTCTTCATCAGCCACTCGAACCTGAAAAGCTCTTAAGTATGTCCTGCTTCGATCTGAACACTGGGAGCATTTCTCGATGGTCTATCCTGGCTCTCACCCACCCATCTCTCCTCTCCTCTCCTGAGATCCTCGAGCTCAGTCAAGGTCATCTTGCAGGTGAAAATAGGCTCGTAAATATTCTCTGATTCCCAGTTGATGAGATCCTCAGGTGAAGTGGCTTGCAGATTGACTTTTGGATTTTTATGGGGCCTCACTGTCGTATCACCAAAGTCTCTTCCTTCTCTGATCTTCTCTATCTGGTTCAGAGCAAAAGCTCTCTGATGCTCATCCTCACTGCACAGGAATGAAGCCAGGATGTTCTCAGGATGTGCGTGATAAGCTCCTCTTATCACTGCAGCAGAGATGATGTTCCTGACCTCGGTAGTCTGGTTCCTCAGCAGTCTCAGGCTTGAAAAAACGTGTGCAGGACCAAATTTGAGGTGGTGCTTCACTTTGATGTCGCAGTACATTTTGAAGTAGAAGTTACGGCAGAACTTCACGAGGACCTCGACCCTCCTCAACACCTCCCCCTTCAGTCCGTGCTCCCTCATCCACAACAGCAAGATGGCCTGTGCAGTAGTGAGCCACCTGGATTGGTTCAGAGGTCCGCACTTGAGACCAGCCAACTGTGGACTGACACTTCCAGACTTGATGGCTTTGATCAGAAGATAGCAGTTGTGCTGGTCTGTGGAGAGAGATTTGACTATCTCTACTGGCAGCTCTATGATATCTTCAGTTCCTTCCACTGGTTTGAAGTTGAAGTTGACCTCAAGTTCATTCACTTCATCAAGAAGTTTTCCAATAGGCCCACTGAAGCCTGACCGGGGAGTTACAGGGCCGTCCAGTTTGATGATTAAGTGCCTCAGGGAGAGCTCATTCACATGGAGCTGACAGATCATCCAGTGGCACTTGTGACCCAGCATCTTCTCCAATAGGGCTATGGCGCCTCCAGACCACCCCGTGTTGGTGTTGGTAGAGTCTCCTCCAATCATTACAAGACTCTCGTCAGCTCCATGATCCAGAAGCCACTCATGCAGGCCCTGAGCGATCTTATGAGCAGGCTTTTCTCCTTCCTCAGGTTCCTCGGGAGTGAAATGGAAGAGGTACTTTCCTTGAGGCTCCCACGTGATAGTGTAATGCTCCTCGATCAGTTTGACAGGATGAAATCTCCCTGTCACTTCTTCATATTTCAACACCTTTGTGTTCCTATCCTGCTTGCCATCAAAGAATATCCCAGAGAGCTTCTCCTCCTCTGACCTCTGCGTGAGAGCTTCAACTGATGAGGCCATTACTTCCTCCTTGGCCCTCCAGACTTTCATGCCATCTATGGCCAAGTAAGCCTTGTCTTTGGAAAGATGACCGGCCTTGATGAGTGTTATTTTATTTATTTGTCGGGTTCAAAATCCCAGCTGAGCCGTGAACGGCCAAATTCTAAAGGGCCAGTTCTACCTGAAGCCCAAGTTAAGCTAAATTAAAACTTACGGATTTGAGATCCTATTAGGTCCTACCTCAGGGTAACCTCAGGGTAACCTCAGGTTAACCTGAGGTAACCCTGAGGTTACCCTGAGATCCTATTAGGTCCTACCTCAGGGTAACCTCAGGGTTGCTGACTCGATGCGGGCCTACTTTAGACCTTTGTTACATGAATTTTAATGTAAACAAAAAGGGTACTATTTATGGTCTTCTTTCTCAACCTTGCAACAACAACGCAACCTGGACTATTGCACGGTGCAACAATTTTGTATCTAAACAACCAAACTGAATTGCAAGAGAGCTCTCTACAAGACCAGACCCTGTACGTACGACATCCCACAAACGAGTAGAAAGAACGCGCAGCGCCCCAAAATGATGCCAACAGTGTGACCAAACAATGATGCCACAAGAGCTAAAAAATGCTAGCTCTAAATTAAGTTAATTTTTCACTAACCTTACAATTATGAGATGGATATATATACACCTTAACTTAATATATACAGGCAATGCTGCATCAATCAGCTTAGTCATCATATCGCCTTGGGACAACAATGGTTCTTCCTCTTCTAGATTTTCTAACACTCCCCACCGAAGAGGCATTGTTGTCATTACCTTCTGCAAGGTTAGCCAAGCCTTCTCCATGAGGCTGTAACTCAAATGTTTCATCTTGACTATCTGTGTTTTTGCTGATTTCTAAAGCATAGAGTTTTTGTATAGGTCTCTTTAACTTTCCTCCTGAAGTCTTTACCAGTGCAGACCTAACTAAATTGTCTTTGCCAACAAACAACTCTTCAATTATGCCAAGCTTCCAGCATTGCCTTGGTCTTTCATCCCCCATCATTATCACGTCTCCCACCTTGATACAATTTGTATTGGAGCCCTTTACCTTGCCTGATGGGTAATAATTGAGTTCTGGCAAGTATTCCATCTGCCACCTCTTCCATAACTGATCTTGTAGCTCTTCAAGGTACCTGAACCGTCTGGTTAACTCTCCTTGAGTGCTCTGAATAGGCTGCAAGTCTTCTGGCACACTGGGGCTTGATGTTAATCGTTTACCACAAAGAAAATGATTTGGTGTCAATGGCTCTGCATCCTGCATACTGTTGTAAACAAAAGTGATAGGCCTACTGTTCACCATTGCTTCTACTTCACATAAAACAGTGCAGAATTCTTCTTTGCTCAAATGAGCATTAGCTAAAAGTTTCTTTAATGGACACTTTACACTTTTCACTAGCCTTTCCCAAAATCCTCCCCACCATGGTGCTCTCTCAACAATAAACTCCCACTGTACCCCTTGGTGTGAAAAGTAGGATTGGAATCCTTCCTCTTTTAGCAAGGACCAAACTTCTTGGAGTTCCTTTGCAGCCTTTTTGAAGGTTTTTTGCATTATCCGATATGATTTTATTTGGGAAACCCCTTCTGTTCACAAACCTTTTAAAGGCCAAAAGAAATACATCGCTACTTAAGTTGCTTACCAACTCCAAATGGATTGCTCTGGTGGTAGCACAGGTGAAAATACATATATAACCTTTGTTAGACTCCCCTCGCTCATACACATAGACTGGCCCTGCAAAGTCTACTCCCACTACATCAAATGGGGCAGTATAGACACACCGTTCTCTTGGAAGTGGAGCCACCTTTTCATAATAAGGCTTTGCACTCCAACGCTTGCAAACCACACATTTATGCAAGACCTTTTTCACTACTTGTCTAATTTTGGGAATCCAAAATTGTTGTCTAATCTCTATTATCACTTCTCTAACTCCCGCATGTAACAGCTTATGATGAGTATCCAGGATCAAAAGGCCCACAAAGTGCCCCCCAGAAGGTAGCAAAATTGGATGTCTTTTCTCCTCTGGAAGCCCAGAAAACTGTAGTCTACCTCCTACTCTCAATAAATCCTGATCCAAAAACACATCCAAACCCTTGAGCGCAGAATGTGTTGGTAGAACCTGTAATGGATGGCTGGTGAGCAATTCTCTCTCTTCACCAAATTTTTCCTTCTGCATATATACCACCCAGTATTTCCTGGCTTGCTGAATCTCATTACTGTTCAGAATTCCTTCCCTTCTTGTTTCTCCCTTAATGTTGTTGGTAAATCTATATACCCATGCTGTCACTCTTAACAATCTTTTCAGACTGCTAATGTCCTCAAGCCTCAATATGGGGTCCTGCTGCATAACTTGACAACTGTTCACAGCGCATTTTCTCACCTCACTCACCCATGCTTCTTCAGCCTGGCATTCTCCTACAATGGGCTGATTAGAAGGCCAGTTTTCACTTCCAAGTTTTAGCCACTCTGGCCAATTCCACCACAAACTTGACTGTGAAAGATCTTTCACTGAAATTCCTCGTGTTGGTAAATCAGCGTGGTTTTGGATGCCTGGACAATGCTTCCATTGCTTGGGATCTGTGTGCGCTTGAATTTCCTCCACCCTATTGGCAACAAATGGTTTCCATTTTCTTGCCTGACTTCTTAACCAGTGCCAAACTATAGTGGAGTCTGTCCAATAATAGTTTGGAATTTCATAGAGGGCCAAAGACTTTCGCACTGTAATTGCAAGCCGACTAGCAATAACGGCACCCATCAATTCCAACCTTGGAACCGAAAGCCTTTTCAGAGGTGCTACTCTGCTCTTTGCAGCAACCAACCTGCAACTTACTTCCTCTTGCAATGCGCCTCTTATATAAATACAAGTTGCATAGGCTTCCTCACTTGCATCACAAAAGATGTGCAGCTCCAAATTGTCTGGACTATTGTTCAACTCTCCAAAGTACCATCTTGGGATTTCAATGTCTCCAAGATGTGCCAATTCTTTGAACCAATATTTCCACCTTACCACCATATATATGATCAGATAACTCTTGGTCCCAACCAAGTCCAATTTCCCAGAGGCTCTGAAACCAAATTTTTGACTTTATCACAAATGGAGCCAGGAATCCAAGAGGATCAAAGACCTTCGAAGCCAAACTAAGAGCTGTACGTTTTGTCCACCTTGTCTCATTCTCAGCCAACTCTACTAAAGATTTCCCATTGAAGGTAAACAAATCATCATCTTGCTGCCAAACGATGCCTAGCACCTTTGCGTCTATTGCCCACAACTCCTTAATACCAGAATCCTCAATACTTTCTGCTGCATCAGGTACTACAGAGGAATGACTCATAAACTCTTGTAATTGCGAATGATTGGTCTGCCATTTTCTGAGCTCCATGCCAGCCTCCCTCATTATAGCTCTAGCCTCCATGAATATCTGTTTAGCCATTTCTGTATTATCCACGGAACATAGCAAATCATCAACATAAAATTTTTTCCTTATGTGTTCAATAGTGTTAGGATAGACTTCAGAATATTTCTTAAAATGGTACTGCATAGTAGCTGCCAACAGAAATGGACTAGAGCTGAGGCCAAACAACACTGACTTCATTCTATATGCTTGAACCTTAGGTTCATTTTCCAACAAGTCTTTCGTATCCACCCACAGATACCTTACTGCATCTCTGTCCTCTGGTTTTAACTTTATCCGCAAAAAGGCTTGCTTCACATCTGCAGTCAATGCTACTCTACCAAACCTGAATCTCAGTAACAAGGAAAATAAATCTGCATTTAAATTTGGCCCAGCATCCAAACAGTCATTCAAGGACACACCACCTTTGTCCTTGGCTGAGCCATCAAAAACTACCCTCAGTTTGGTGGTAGTTTTGTCTCGCCGTACCACTGCATGGTGTGGCAGATAATGTGCCTCCTGGCTCACCAGCTCACCTTGCACCCTTTCAGCATAACCCTCCCTTACATAACTTAGGATGGCCTCATCGTATTCAATTAACAACTCCTCATTTTTTCTTAGCCTGTACAATGAAGTCTCCAACCTCCGATTAGCTAGCTGAAGGTTTGAACCGGGTTTGCAAGAATCCTTCCATGGTAGGCCAACTTCATAGCAACCATCTCTAAACCCAATCCCTTTTTCAAATTGCTCTAAAACATCATTGTTCACTGTACTTGCCTGGTTGTCCTTTATGCCAATAGATTCAAGTTCCCAAAACGCTTTCAAATGCCTTTCCAGACCATGGCTGTTCTCCTCAATCTTAACAAAAAGAGCCTTAACTTCCATTTCATTGCAATAACTTGCAATTCTTGGACACATGCCATATCTAAACAAGTAGTGACTGGAGCACAAAGTTCCTCAATCTCTACAGCTTGGACCTTGATAGTGGGACTTTGCGGTTCTAATTTCAAACTTATTATTGCCCAAATTAATTCCTTTAACTTGCAATTCTTGGACACATGCCATATCTAAATAAGTAGTGACTGGAGCACAAAGTTCCTCAATCTCTACAGCTTGGACCTTGATAGTGGGACTTTGCGGTAACAACCCTTTAACCAGAACTTCTACCTTCTTAAATTTGGTTCGGTTTTGAACGGAACCCCCAAACCCAGAAATTCTTAAATTTTCCCTCTTAAGTTCTTTAAACTTCAATTTTCTGGAAATTCTGGTCTTAATAAAACTACACTGGCTACCACTATCAAACAACACTCTTACAGTAGCTTCTCCCTCATTCCCAATTAATAAGGCTGCAGTTGTTTGCAATAATCCCCCTTTACTTTTACTCCCTTGCATAGCAGTGGCATGTGCCACTGATGTCTCTACTTCTGGGGTAGGCCTACTAAGTGTGTTTTCACACAATAATGGCTGATGCCTACCATGACATTTTTTGCACAAAATTTTAAACTTACAAAACCTTGCTCTATGACCTTTCCAAAAACACTTAAAACATGCCGTGGACTTAGTTACCCTGTCCTTTCTCTCCTCAAAGGGTAAGGCCTCAGCCACCTCACATTTATATGACTTGTGGTTGCCTTCGCAAAATATGCATTCCTTGATTCCCTTTAATTTATTCTCAGAGGAGGCATGTAGAGCTGACACTGTACATGGGCTATTCCTTTTTGTGGAAACTTTGGTGCTGCGCCTGCCTTTGTCCCATTGTTTACCATCCCATTGTGCAAACTCAACTCCCTCTCGTCTTGCTAGTTCTGTGCCTAAAAGACTTAACATCTGCTGAAGGGGGATGTACACATGTTCTGCAGAGTGTCCCCTACTTAATTCAAGCAAAATTGAGCTAGGCAATTTAGACTCCAGTGTAGGAACCAACATTATACCATACTTTTCCATTCCTACACCCAAGTTGTCCAGGGACCTAGTTCTAATTTCAAATTCATCATATAACTGCCGTAACTCCTTGATACTATTAGGATTATTAACAGGAGGTATAGCTAAAAGTGCACGGAGGTGGCTTTTAATTAAGATCTCTGGCTTACCAAACCGTTTCTTTAATATATCCCAAGCCACATTATAATTAGCCTCTGTTAATGCTAATCCTGCTATAGTCTTTGCTGCCTCCCCTTCCAAGAGGGACCGCAAATAATTAAACTTCCCCACGGCACTTAACACTTGACTAGAATGAACTGCTGATTGAAAACTGTCTGCCCATCCTTGCCATTCCTGAATACTCCCAGGAAATGTTTTGAGTACAAGCCTCGGTAATTGAACTACAGATCTGTTAACCTTAACTTCATTATCAGACCTGGTCTCTAACTGTACTGAGCTACTAAACTCTTTTGCTCGGAGGCCTACGTTAATTATATCATCAATAATCTCTTCAAAGTAAATTATGTTATTTTCTATTTCATCCTCTTCTATAAGAGCCTCAATTTTAACATTTACCTCACTTAGAGCAACCTTTTTAGTTTCTAATATGGAAAGCTGCGCAGTCACTAAGCGTAAATCCTCTTGCTCTATGGCAGAATCTATAGTGGCAATGACCTTTGTAATTAGACCTTTGTAGGCGCTTCTCCTTTTTATAAATTTGTTCAATTCAGATGCACTCATCTTCAATGTAAACAACCCTTGGGCTCAATACCAAATGAGCTGAATTGGCAGAAATACTTAACCAAACTGATCAAACGCAAATTTTACTTTCAAATAAACTGAATTGCTGGGTGGGGTACTAACCAAACACCAGTATGGAATACCAAATTTTCCACCCCAGGACCTTAATTCAATAATGACCCAAAATTAACCAAACCGGAAAAAATGTAGGCCAAAAACGACAGACGACTGGCCAAGTTTCGCAATTGGGCGACCAAACTTTACCCTGGGACCTTAATTCAATAATAACCCAAAATTAACCAAACCGGAAAAAATGTAGGCCAAAAACGACAGACGACTGGCCAAGTTTCGCAATTAGGCGACCAAACTTTACCCTGGGACCTTAATTCAATAATAACCCAAAATTAACCAAACCGGTAAAATGTAGGCCAAAACAACGACAGACGACTGGCCAAGTTTCGCAATTGGGCGACCAAACTTTTTACCCTGGGACCTTAATTCAATAATAACCCAAAATTAACCAAACCGGTAAAATGTAGGCCAAAACAACGACCGACGACTGGCCAAGTTTCGCAATTGGGCGACCAAACTTTTTACCCTGGGACCTTAATTCAATAATACTCAACCCGTCTAGGCCTAACTTGGGCTACAATTTGCACAATCAGAACTTTGCCGAAAAATAGTCACTGACTCAGTCTTGGGGTAGAATCCGGTTCTGAAGGACCATGTTATTTTATTTATTTGTCGGGTTCAAAATCCCAGCTGAGCCGTGAACGGCCAAATTCTAAAGGGCCAGTTCTACCTAAAGCCCAAGTTAAGCTAAATTAAAACTTACGGATTTGAGATCCTATTAGGTCCTACCTCAGGGTAACCTCAGGGTTGCTGACTCGATGCGGGCCTACTTTAGACCTTTGTTACATGAATTTTAATGTAAACAAAAAGGGTACTATTTATGGTCTTCTTTCTCAACCTTGCAACAACAACGCAACCTGGACTATTGCACGGTGCAACAATCTTGTATCTAAACAACCAAACTGAATTGCAAGAGAGCTCTCTACAAGACCAGACCCTGTACGTACGACATCCCACAAACGAGTAGAAAGAACGCGCAGCGCCCCAAAATGATGCCAACAGTGTGACCAAACAATGATGCCACAAGAGCTCAAAAACGCTAGCTCTAAATTAAGTTAATTTTTCACTAACCTTACAATTATGAGATGGATATACACACACCTTAACTTAATATATACAAGCAATGCTGCATCAATCAGCTTAGTCATCATATCGCCTTGGGACAACAATGGTTCTTCCTCTTCTAGATTTTCTAACAATGAGGTCGTTCAGGAAGCCAGTGGCAACTGCAGGTGCCGGAACATTTTCCACCCTGTACCTCAAAGCTGCTGAAGCTGTCCCTTGAATCTTCATGTAGTTTCGTGTCGCAGAAGTTGGAGTTTCGGCAGGTACTTCAGCGGGAACGTCCATAGGAGCTTCAGTAGCCTCAGCATTGCCAGAGGCTTCTTTTGCAGCTTCTTCCAAGTTTGGCTCTTCGTCCTCCTCAAAGTCTTTCATGAGAAACTCCTCATTAGTAGCCTCCTCTTTCTTCTTCCTCTTCACAGCAGAAGCTTCTTCAGCCTCCTTCCTCTTCGCTGCTTTGATCTGTCTCCTGCTGTCTTCGAAGTCTACAGAAGACATCTGGATTCCTGAAGCTTCGGAAGTCTTCACTCTCTGGTAGTACAGCCACTGAAGGTCCAGTTTAGGAATCTTCACCTCCAAAGGACAGTTACAGTTCACATGGGCCTTGAGGGAGCATCCTGAGCATTCACTCCCCTCTGAGCCGCACAAGAAGATCTGATGCTTGCAAACGCAGACTTCACAGAGTTTATCCAGATCAGCCATCCTCTGGGTAGCAGACTTAACTCTCCCGTTCACAACGTCTGTCATTTCCTTCCATTTCAACAAGATCTTATATGAGAGCGATTTTTCCGTGATTGTCACAGGCGGGGAGAACTTTACATTCGACTTCCTCCACTGAGTCATCACGAGTGAAGCCAGCTCGTCAGTCATCTCTCGGATAGGGTATTTAGACCTTTGGATGTCATGAATGAGGAACCTTTCCTCCTGCAGACGAATCCCTCTCTGAAGAACGGCTCTCCAAGTCGGCACCTCGCTGAGAATGAACTCCTTCCCCGGGCCCACAACATCCGAGAGCTTTGAACCTGACATTTTCCTGGTTTTGGGGGCAGATTCGGCCATCACGTCTAGTCGGTGCTTATTTTCGCTCTTGTCCAATCTGTAACAAATATCAGTATGTTTAGTGTTCTTTCGCCATAAATATAGACAAAGAATATAATTTTTGGTTATAATCAGAGTTGCCAACCGGTTTTTTTAATTACCAAATTAACCTAAATTTGTCAACCCTTTGTCATTTAGTACCATTTAATTTTAGCGTAGGTTAATTTTTTTACTTGAAATATGCATAGGAGGTATATATAAGTATTTTTAGCAATCTTTTTTTTGTAAGAACATTTCTAAATGAAATAATTTATGTGTCCATTAGTCAACAAAGGTCTAATAAGGTAATTAGTGAGTGGTAGTTAGTACGCTCTCTCTCTCTCTCTCTCTCTCTCTCTCTCTCTCTCTCTCTCTCTCTCTCTCTCTCTCTCTCTCTCTCTCTATATATATATATATATATATATATATATATATATATATATATTATATATATATATATATAACAGTACATAAAAACAATCGTAATGAAAATTCATTTCATTTATTCAATTGGACACACGTGTTATCATAGACAGAAATTTACCCTGTGAAAACTTTGTGTCCATTTCGAAACGAACTTTGAATAAAGTCTTTTCTTCCCAGTTATTAAAAATATTACTTAAACAAAGTAAACGGGGAGCTTCCTTAATACTTCTAGAATGAAATTATAGTCAAAACAAATATAATAATGGTGATTAAACTTAGGAAAATTACGAAAAACACTTACCGAAAAAAATGGCGTCCACTCACTTCTACTTCACAATTATAACTGGCGTAATTGCTCACAGAGAGAGAATGTTGAACTTCGCCTTCTGCGTCCAAATGGTTACAAAGATTCAAATGGAGTAGATTTTTTTCTGATGTATATAGTATGTATTAAACCTGTGTAAGAGTTAAGCAAAGTTAATGTGTCTAAATGACAACAAATTACGACAAAGGGTTAAAAATATGAGGTTGTGTTCAACTGAATATTCGATATTTCAACACAGAACAGAAAACCGCAATTTTAAACATGATAACGCGATTTTTGGGAAAAGTTGTAGAAAAGAAACCCCTCTTAGAATTAAATTTTACATAAAAATACATATTAGCCAGAGTGAAATTCGGACTCGGAAAAGTATGATATGCCCTAAATTGCGCATCCCACGTTATATAACTTACATTACACAAATGGATATTGCAAATTTAAAAACAAGTGAAAGTTCCACCATCTTACTGTCTGCAACACCTATGCAAGATATGGGAGGCGCAAATACGAAAAATGCCGTTACCACCACCCTCAAATGAACGCGACAGGTGAGCAGGAAAAACCAGCATCAAAGAGGGCTACGAAGTTTTTAGACGTAGCCAACACAATTCAATTGCTAAATACCATCCAGCAAATACAAAGTCAACTGACAAATATAGGAATCCGAGAGCCGTACAGAAGGCACACACAAAGACATTTTATGCGATATCGGGACAACAGGTATCGAAAAAGATAGAGAGGAAAATTTTCGGAGGATCACAAGGCAACGAAACAGGCACCATCATTGGAAAATGAATCGGAACTACATAAATATAAAAACGATAGCGAAAAAATAAAACTAATCCAATCCAACATCAGGGCCTTAAATCAAACCATTCTCCGGACAAAATCACATACCTGAAAGGACTTATGCAAGAAACAGGAGCAGACTTTGCATGCCTCACGGAAACCCATCTAAAGGACTGCCAGGTGAACTGTGAAAACTGAGTTTTGTGTTGACAAAAAAGAAATACAAATTGACAACTATAACATACTCCGAGCCGACAGAACAGTAAGGGGTAAAAGAGGATATGCTATTTATACACGCGAAAGACATGGCAGAAATGATGATAAGTAGCCTACTTCAAACAGCTACGTAAAATGTGTAGCAGCAAAAGGTGAAAATTAAATATGGTACTAATTATAAAGTACAGACCCCCGAACACACCAACTTTAAAATTCTCAGATTCCATTACAGAGGTCAGAAACTGGGTAAAAGATCTACACTCTCCAGTCCCAAATATTTTTCTCTGTGGTGAGTTTAATTTTCCATTCATGAAATATAAAAGGATAGGAAAAATTACAAGACAAAGGGAGCACACGGGAAGACCAGGAGCAGGCAAAAATGTTCCTAGCTCTAGCCAATGAATTTATGTTAACACAAGAAATAACAGAAAACACAAGAAAAAACAACTGCCTAGATTTGGTATTCACAAACAACAGTAACCTAATTGATAACGTAGAAACATTCACAACTATAATATCTGATCATAACATTATTGTAATAACCAATATAAAAGTAACAGGAAAGAAAAGAACACACTATAGAAAGAAGTATATTCGAAATTTTTAATTTTCACTCCAAAGGTGTTGCATCCAGTATAAAAGCAATAGACTGGAAAACCATCTTTGATGCTAAAACAACGGAAGAGACGCTAATTACCTTAGAAGAGAAGACGCTGGAAATTGTGGAAAGACATGTCCCAAAAATGCAACAAAGAGGAAAGAGAAGCAGGTTCGGGAGACAAAAGAGGTCAGGGTTCCGAAAGAGAAAAAGAGTGACTGCAAAATTAAGAAACTGCAAAGATAACAACATCAGAAAAATATTAAATGGTAAACTGCAGAGTATCAATTGCATCATACAGCACCTAATTGAGAAGCATACAGAAAAAGACGACGACGACGCTCTAGAAGCGATAAAGGTTAATTCAAATACTTCCATAATTTTGCAAAAAGGAAATCGAAAAATCACACGACTATCGGTTTTGAAACATGAAGACAATGCTTTATCTGATGATCTAACATAAGTATCTGAAATATTAAGAGCTCAGTATGAATCAGCTTTCAGTATCCCAAAAACTGACAAACTGCTATGCGATAGGAACGAGTTCTTTGAAGAAGAACTACAACGGGAAAGTATAACGGATTTCAACTTTACAACAGATGATATTACACAAGCTACAGGGAAACTAAAAGGACATTCGGCGGCAGGACTGGACAAATGGAATGCCACACTGATCAAAAACTGCAAGAATGCAATCGCTAAGCCCCTATATTGGATATAGAGCTGAGGCAGCCGCACCAACCTCTGATTGGGAACCATCCGTATAGATGGGGACAGTGTTCAGGTGTCGGGTTTCGTGTTCCTGGAAGAGCGACTTGTATATTGTAGCGGTCGTGGTAGCTTTCGGTAGGGGACAAAAGTCCCTGCAAAATTTGATAGGGGTGAGGAGCCAGGGAGGATGGATATGATACAAGATGGGGGTGACTGAGGGAGGGGCCATGTTGGAATGATCCAGGAAAGAGCGGACCGCTTCCGTGAAGTGCCAGCTCTGACCTTGAGGTGGAAGTTCTAAAATTGCCACGCATAGAAGGGACGAGGGCAGCCTCTGCGCGCGAAGGTAGGTCCTCATGAGGAGCAGACCCCGTCGGTGGGTGAGAGGGAGGTAGCTACATTCTGCTTGGAGATGGAAAGCTGGGGAGGATCGGAAGGCACCGGTGGAGAGGCGAAGGTCCCCGTTAAGTACCGGGTCCAAGATTCGGAGGGAAGTGCTGGAGGCAGATCCGTATACAACACTCCCATAGTCCAGCTTTGACTGGACCACGGAAGTGTAAAGATGGAGGAGCGAGCGTCGGTCAGCGCCCCACGTGGTGTGGGAAAGGTGGTCTAGGAGAGCGAGGGGACGCTGGAGTGTGTGTTTCAGGTGCCTGAAGTGGGGAGTCCAGTTGAGTCGTCAGTCGAAGGTCATGCCCAGAAACTGCGCGATGGGCTCGCCTTATAGCGTGACCGAGGGGACAGGTATGGCTGTGGATCTTCTGCTGAAGACCATGCTTTTGGTTTTAGAGGTGGGACGGACGGTGGGTAGAAGGGATTTTCATACTGTGTTAATTACCAATGAAAAGCACACACACTATATATATATATATATAACGTAAAGAACGACGTTTGTATAGGAGAATATTCCGCGCAAAATGAGGAGAGAGAACGAAACAAATGAAAAAATGAGGTAACCACCCGGGAATCGAACCCGGGATCTTCCGATTGCCGGTCAGATATGATAACCATTACACCATGGGCCTCACTCGAACAAATGCCGTAATTCTCCTACATACGCGCAGAAACCAATGCCCCAAGGGGGCACCTTCCGCATGCCGTACATTATATACATTCTTTACGTTAATTATACTGCGTGTTTGCAGTTAAAATGTATACTATATATATATATACACCCCTCGATTAGGTACGCCGGCTTGCCGGGCCGAGGGGGCTCGCATACCTCGTGGGTTGTTGGGGTTTCCTCAACTCCTCGCGGGGTGTGGGCGAAGAGTTACCTTGTTGCGGTTTTTTTTTTTTTTTTTTTTTTTTTGCTCCCCTTTTTATCCGTATCTCCCGGAATTTCTTTTGTCTTGACTCGGTCTTGGGTCTCTGTCAATTGTAGTATCCCCCCCCCCCTCTGTTTGTATTTTGCAGTCGTGGGGTCATCGGGTGCACCCGCTGGGGGGCATCGCTCCGTAGCTGAGCCGTGCTCTGGGGACGGTACGGGCGCCCGGACCGCTGCTGCGTCTGGATTGGGTCTTTGCTAGGCCTTTAACGGACAAATCTCCGTAGAGCCAATCTGCTGTTTTTAAAACGACAGTCAGGTTGGGGGGCGGGCTACCCGGGACGTTGAGCCTGCGCCTTGAAGGATGCAGCGGCGGATGGTGCAGCGGATGGTGCATTGCCTTGGGTCCGAGGCTGTCCTTTTTGTAATGCTATTGTTTATGGGTTCAATTTCAAAACTTCAATCCCCTCCTGTTGACGACTCTGGCCCGTCCTTGGATTTGGATACGACTTCTACTTCTGGTCGTTCAGCGGCCTCTGCCTCCGTTGGATTGACCTTAAAGCCGTATGGCCCCCTCTCGTCCTCTGCGGCGTCTGGCTCTCATGGCTGGACTCGTGGGGGCCGTAGGGCGGGGTCTTCGCGGCCCTCGTTCTCTCGCCCACTCTCGGTTACCGTTACGCATGGACCTGTCCCTGCTGTCAATTTCTGTCCGGTGGACAGGTTCCTTGTTCTCCGCCCTTCCGCTGGCTCCCTTCCGGGCAACTCGGAACGGGTGTTTCAGCGTCTTAAGACGGTGGGGGTTCCCTGCCGTTACGATATCCGCCCTCTGAAGGATGGGTCTCTTCTTTTGAAGTCCCGTTCTTCGGGGGTGACTGAGTCCCTTCTACAGTTGCAGGATGTTCTGGGTTGCAGAGTTTCTGTGACTCCCCATCCGCAACTGAATAGTTGTCAGGGCACCATTTTCGCTTCCCATCTGCTGTCAATCCCGGTTGGCGAGTTGCAGGAGGATCTTGCCCCCCAGGGGGTAACGAAGGTCTTCCGCTTTTCGTCGCGCCGGGATGGTGCTCTTACCCCGTCCGCTCGTCTGCTCCTGACCTTTGACTCCCTTGTGCCTCAGGCCCAGGTGTTCTGGGGGCGTGGGTGATCGCCGGTCGTGAGTTTTGGGTGCGACCGTATGTGCCTGACCCGGTTCGCTGCTTTGGCTGCAACCGGTTCGGCCATGTTAGCTCTGCGTGCCGCCGTGAGGGTAAGCTAAGTGTCCACTCCGCTGCGGTGGGCCTGCGCACCCTCCTCCATGCACGAAGCCCCCGCGGTGCTCGAACTGCTCGGGAACCCACCCTTCCTCCTCTCGGGACTGCCCCGTTTTCAAGTTTGAATTCGAGGTGCGGTCCTTAAGGACTACCGGGGAAGCCGATTCCGTCCCTGGTTACGGACCGTTGAGTTTGCTGCTCAGCTTGGTCCGTGGCTATTTCTCTGTTTTCTCTGCCTTTTATTCTGCCTCTTCCAATTAGAGTTTCATTTTGCATTGGAACTGTAGGGGGCTTTTAGCTAACTGGGAGAACCTAGCCTCCCTACTGGAGAGCGAGCGGCCTTCCTGCGTTCGTCTCCAGGAGACTATCCTGGCTGCGCGGGGGCTCCCTCGCCTCTCTGGCTACGTTGGTTTCCCTTGCATCCCGGATGAGCACACACACCGGTGGGGTGCGGCGATTTATGTTCACCATTCGTTACCCTCGCGCGGTGTGCCTCTTCGTACTTCTTTGCAGGCTGTGGCTGTGCGGCTCTTCTTAGATCGCCAGTACACTGCCTGCTCGATCTACATTCCTCCTCATGACCCTCCTTCTCGCGACGCAGTTCGCGAGTTGGTGGTGCAACTGCCTCGGCCGTTTCTCCTCCTCGGGGACTTTAATAGTCGCGACCCGGCTTGGGGAGATGTCCGGTCGACAAATGTGGCTGGTATGTTGCTCTCCTTAATGGAGGAACTTTCCTTTACTTACCTCAATTCTGGCGGACCTACCTATTTTCACGAACCGACGGGTTCATTTACCTGTATTGATCTCTCCTTGGTGTCCCTCGATGCCCTACTCGATTTTTCGTGGAGGGTGTTGGGGGACTCTTATGGCAGTGATCATTACCCAGTCTGTCTTGAGCCAGTCGGACCGCAACCGGGTGTCTCGTCTCGACCGAGGTGGTGCCTGGCGCGGGCTGACTGGCCATCCTTCAGAGCTCGTTCCGCCATTGCCCGTTCGGTTTTGGACTTTGGCTCTGTAGATGAGAACTTGGAGTTCGCTCTGGAAACGCCAGAGCGCATGTCGGGGTCCACCATGGAACCGAAGGGGCAGAGGTGCGGGGAAATGTTGATTTGGGAATGGAGGACAGAGCGGCACAAGTGATGTGATCGGTGAAGTAGGTGGAGGCAGCATCGACAGTCGGGAAATTACTCAAAGCTGCAGAGGTTTGACTTTCGGAGTAGAAAAGAGGCCAGTCAGCTTTGGCGAGAGACCATCGGGTAGGAAGAGCGGAGGAGCCGAGAGTCAGGGACGTACGAAGGAGGAGGGGGAAAAGATCACTACCGTAAAGGTCTGGAGTGACAGACCAAGAGAAGTCAAGGAAGGCGGAAGGAGAAGTAAGAGAAAGATCTATGGAGGAAAACGTACGGGTCTGGAGGTAAAAAGCTGTGGGATGGCCGGTGTTGAGAAGACAGACAGTAGTTGAAAGAAGGGAGACCACAACGCCACCCCGCTGATTGGTGACAATATCACCCTATAGTATAGAGGATGGCGCGCGTTGAAGTCTCCTAGAAGGAGAAAGGGGGGAGGAAGCTGCAGGAGAAGAGAAGAAAGATCGCCAACAGAAAGTTCTTGTGACGGGGGGAGATATAAAAAAAACTGAATATAAACGGTAAAGGAAAACACGGGCCATTACTACCTGGAGAGGGGTGCAGAGGGGAAGGGGAGTAGACGGCATGTCAGAACAGATGAAAACGGCCGTATCCCCACGGAGGGCTGCATCAGACGTATGGGGGGAGAGATACAAAGAAAACCTTCGGAGAGGGCGCAAGGGGGCGAACCCCAAGTTGGGTCTCCTGAAGGTAGAGGCACACTGGATCAAAATTCTGGATAAGGAGGAGGAAGTCCTCCCAATTAGGGAGAAGGCCTCGGCAATTCCATTGAAGGATAGCTGCCATCACGAGCAGATTACATGGGGAGAGAGAGACGTAATCGGACGAGATTTAGAAGTGTGACCAGAAGAACGAGCTGACGAAACTGAGGGGCGGGTTAAAGAAGGGGTGATCGAGGAACGGATGAAAGGAGATGGAGGGGGTTTAGTTTTCGGGGAGCGCGAGAATGGGGGTAGGAAGCAGGGCGGGGTGAATCCAACTTCTGAGGTGGGGGTGGAGAGAATGCCGGGGGCATCGGGAGGTCAAGGAGGGAGCGGGGCGGAGGAGAAGGGGTGTACAAAGCGGGCCGGGGTGGAAGTGAAGATCCCAAGGGCACGGAAAGTTAACGAGGGAGCGGAGCAGTGGAGGAGGAGGGAGAGGGTGGATGTCGGTTTGAATTTGAATTTCAGAGGCAGCATGACCACCATCAGGAAAAGAGGAGGAAGGGGTCGGTCGCGAAGGGAAACAGGGGAACTTAAAGGAGCCGGTAAAACAAGAGGGTTTACTGAAGGCGAAAAGGGATATGAGGGTAGGAGAAAGAAAACTGATGGAAGAGGGAGCGAGAGGACGAGGAGACTGAGGGCCTGAGCAAGGAAGCTTGGCAGAGGGAGCCAAACGCGAGGGGCTGGCGATGGAGGAGAGACCAGAAGAGGGAGCGGTTTTCGATATACATGCTAAAATGTCAGCAATGGTTTCAGGAGGGTGAGTAAGCGGGTTAGTTGCTACTGAGGTGGAGCAGATGGGGACAGTGGAATTGGAAGTTCGTGGGGGACGGGCAGGAGAAATGGTGAACACGGGGAATGGAGACGACGAGAGGCTGATCAGGTCAGGAATGATAGGTGTGGAAGAGGGCGGTATGGAGTGGAGATGGTCGAAGTCCAGGGCAAACGGGAGGTAGCCGGGCGGGAAAAGCGCAGTGTTTGGGCAAAGGTAAGGCCTGGACGTGCGAATCTGGACCTAACGAGGGCCCTCGCTTCCTGGAATCTGACAAGGTCAGATTCCCGGACTGACAAGACCTCACGCTCGAATAAGTAAATCGGACAGGAAGCGGCGGCGGCGGCGGGGTCTTCTCCACAGTTGGCGCAGCGGGGAGGATTCGAACAGAAGGAACCATGTGTCGGAGACGAGCAGTTGACACAAATACCAGGGTAGCTTTGGTACATCTTACTGACGTGTCCGAACCTCTGACAAGTAACACATCGGCGTGGTCTGGGGATATAACGGCGGACCGGAAATTAAAGATACCGGCCCTAATTTTCTCAGGTAACTGGTAACGATCAAAAGTCAGGATCAATAAGGGAGATGGAATCCTTGCCCCCTGAATCATATGGTGGGGAGGGGCGGTAAACACGGGTCACCTTCTGAGAGGAGAGGCAGGTGAGAAGATCCGATTGTGAGTATTCCAAAAGGCGGGGAGCATGTACTGCACCCGTACAAGTGTTGAAGGTAGAGTTGGGGAGACAATTCAGGGGAACAGAAGCCAGGGTCGAGAGGGACGAAACCAGTGATGCAGTCGAGACCACGAAGTCCGAGACCGAGACCGGATCCTGTGAGACCAACATCGAGATCGAGATCAAGCTCATGCCCTTTCAATTTGTTTTACACTACTATGGAAATTAGACTATGTTAAGTATATTAATAAACTAATAACTACTTTCTCAGATGTAGTGTGTTGAATGCAAAAAGTATATATATATTATATATATATATATAACGTAAAGAACGACGCTTGTATAGGAGATATTCCGCGCAAGACGAGAGAGAGAGAACGGAACAAATGAAAAAATGAGGTAACCACCTGGGAATCGAACCCGGGATCTTCCGATTGCCGGTCAGACGCGATACCATTACACCATGGACCTCACTCTTCCAAATGCCGTAATTCTTCTACATACTCGCAGAAACCAATGCCCCAAGGGGGCACCTCCCGCATGCCGTAACATTATATACATTCAACTGCAAAGAACACGCAGTATAAATAACGTAAAGAACGACGCTTGTATAGGAGATATTCCGCGCAAGACGAGAGAGAGAGAACGGAACAAATGAAAAAATGAGGTAACCACCTGGGAATCGAATCCGGGATCTTCCGATTGCCGGTCAGACGCGATACCATTACACCATGGACCTCACTCTTCCAAATGCCGTAATTCTTCTACATACTCGCAGAAACCAATGCCCCAAGGGGGCACCTCCCGCATGCCGTAACATTATATACATTCAACTGCAAAGAACACGCAGTATAAATAACGTAAAGAACGACGCTTGTATAGGAGATATTCCGCGCAAGACGAGAGAGAGAGAACGGAACAAATGAAAAAATGAGGTAACCACCTGGGAATCGAACCCGGGATCTTCCGATTGCCGGTCAGACGCGATACCATTACACCATGGACCTCACTCTTCCAAATGCCGTAATTCTTCTACATACTCGCAGAAACCAATGCCCCAAGGGGGCACCTCCCGCATGCCGTAACATTATATACATTCAACTGCAAAGAACACGCAGTATAAATAACGTAAAGAACGACGCTTGTATAGGAGATATTCCGCGCAAGACGAGAGAGAGAGAGAGAGAGAACAGAACAAATGAAAAAATGAGGTAACCACCTGGGAATCGAACCCGGGATCTTCCGATTGCCGGTCAGACGCGATACCATTACACTATGGTATTTGTCATTTACCATTACTTATTCGGACTATAGTGGATTTAATTATCCCAGAAGAGTTCCTTGTTCCATGCAGTGTGTGTGTGTGTGTGTGTATTTTTTTTTATTTATTTACTTCATTTATATCTGTTACAGAAGGTTTAATGAACGTACCCACTACCCAGTTTGACTTGTGCATTTATTTAAAGCATGATAGGTGCTCATTACACTTAAGGAACATCAGCATGCTCAGAAGATCTTCTGAAGTTCGACTTCTGTGGGGCCTCATTATTATGCCTCCATGGCTAAATACACGCTCAATTGGAGCTTTGATATTTTGCCATTAGTCCTCGGAACTTTGGTTTGACTCTGTTTTATTTCGTCATCGCTGCTGTGAGAATGAACGCTGTCTCTCTATATCTGCTCATTCTCCGTGCTTGAGTTTCCTGTATAGCATTTTTCCAACACCATTGATGACGTCATTTTTTAACATTTACAATTGGCAATTGCGATTTGTTCTACGAATCGGTACGTTGTAAATATAAGTGATGTGAAGGGTTGTCGAGTTATTCTATGCTTTATTGAATTTATCGGTACTGTTTTCTTTATGCTGTATTTCTTGCATTATTTTTGTGTGAAGCATTTTATTTTTTCAAATACATATTGGATGGGAGGATAATCGTTTTTATCACGCCACAGAAGTTGACACGCCGTTTGGCAACACTAAGTAGCCTTATTTTATTTATTTATTTATTTATATTATATATATATTTATATATATATGTAGCGCTAACCTAACAAATCCAGGCGACCCCCCCCCCCCCCCCCCGCAAGACAAACGTGGCAACTCAAAACAGGGTGACTGATTAGTGAATACCTAGAGTCCCTTACTTTTACAAACTTTCATAAACATTCTGAATTGTGTCTGTTCAACCAAGCCACCATCATGAGTATGCCAATAACATGTATTTTTCATTACGGTCTCGAGAGGTCTCGGGGAGAAAAACCGAGACCGAGATCGAGATCTGCAAATTGGGTCTCGAGACCGAGACCGATCTCGAGACCTACATCACTGGACGAAACCTTCTGGTGCTGGGCTCTGGAGGAGAATTCCACCACAAAAGAGCCATCGTTCTGGGTCCACATCTGTCGGGGATCGTCACAACGGGAAGTAGTGTCATCGTAGACCTCAAAAACATCCCGCTGTGAGAAAGGGGAAGAGGTAGAAGAACTGACAAGAAACCGACGATAATCAGGGTCAGAGTCGTTGGCCCCTACGAAGGGGTCAAAAGACTTGCAGGAATAAGACACAGGAATAAGACGTACGAGAAATCTTTTAACAAGGAGGACGCGAGTGTTCCGCAGTCCGAGGGGGGTTCAACCCCATCAAGATGCGGTTTTCCAGTGGTAGAGACTCGAGGGCCTAGTTGCCCACCACCCAAGTGCTAAGAGAAGTAGTAGTCCGAGAATTAGAAGCAGAGGTCGTAAGCCGAGAAGAAGCCACAGCCAAAAAAAAAAAAAAAGGAAACTTCATCCCCCGAGCGCATCCAGCCACCACCGACTCCAACAAGGGAAAGCGAATCGTGGGCACGCTCTGTCCCACGGCCAACAGATGTTCCGCAGGGGAGATACACCCATACTCAGTCCCCGTGCCGAAAAGGCGGCCACTCTCATCCAACACGCGGAGACAAGGCAGGGACCGGACTTGGGTTTGGTTTAAGAGTGACAAGGGTGAAGGACAACCACCTCCCTGGTCCAAGGAAAGTCGAGTCAAGGTCCAAAACAAAGCCAAATTTGGGAATAAAAAGAAAGAAAAGGGGGCAATGAAATATGTATAGCGCATATTTCAGAGTACTTAAAACTTTTTCTTTTCAAATAGAAAAACCATCGATCATTTATTTGGTAATGGGATCGAGTTTACTCGTACGTGTTCCTTTGTATATCTACCGCGTAAATTTTTATTTTTTATATTTGAATTCGATCTGTATTACCGCTCATCACGTATCACTCATCATGCATCGGTCCGTACTACCGTTCATCTTCGAGCTCTACGCATTAGTTTCGTGTCGCTGACCGGTGTTTCTACCGAAATATAACGTTGATCGAGATCCTTCAACAGCGTTATCCCGAGTAAATGACGAGACTTAACCACTTTAGTTACCGAGTCAAGCTTTATGTAGGGATAATGGATGGAACTGAAAATCTGTTTATTTCAGTCGAAGCCTCTTTATTATCAACTGTAAAGGAATTACAAAATAATCAATAATTTTAATGGAAAGCCTGATGATTATTACTTTTCATTTACGCAATTATTTGGTATATTTACATTTAAAATATTTCGTTTATACTTCATACTTTGTCTTTATCTAGCTACGTATTTATAAATGAAATATTTTAATATTTATTCCTACAATTCATTACGCTTTTTGTATCATTGTTTCTTTAAATGACGGTATAAATAAAAATAGAAAAATAAATGTGACACTACATAAGTTTGAGATTAGTTACGCGTGCTTTACAAAACAGACGTGAGAACACCAATGGAGTTTTTTAACTCAATTTTATTCACCGACACTTCAATGTGAAATCATTGTAAAATCAAATTGGGGAAGATGAAAGGAACACCAATTCCCTTAAACTGAGGTGGTTACAGCGTTAATTTAACGAAATTTGAAAAATGTGATACCTTAATTTTAACTCTTGTTAGTCAAAATAAATTCAAAATAAATTTCCACTTGCTGGAATCAATTTTCCTAATTGTAAATGTAGTAAAATTATTTTTTCTAAATTATTACATTAACCTCAAGCTATACCGTAGCACGAGCCTTTGTATAAATTATTAAAATAGAGTGGGAGTAATATTAGGACAGCACTTAGGCTTAAATGGTAAATTACAAGCCCAACAAAAAACTATTATTAGTCATCATAGTAATCTTAAAAAAATTTTGTTTAAGAAATTGCATTGATCGCTACACTGCATTTATATTTTTAATAATTATTAATAATAATAATAATAATACGGTAATAATTTAACTGGTTGATAGTTTTTAGTACCAATCTAGTTGAGATTTACTCTCTACTTCCAATAAATAATTATACCTATTGAAACAAAGGTATTTTGTATTTAACATTAAAACTTACATAATTATCCTAAGATTCAGGATTTGCAGAGGGAACGCCGAATGAGGCGCACCATGATGCGAAGTAAGTTAATCAGCTTTTAATACAAGATTTAGAATTTCAGCTCTTAACTCGAAATATTTCTTAGTTTAAATATAAAGTTCATTATGAAGAAACGTTTATTTTAAATCGGTTTCATTACGCAAGGTGGCAGAAACTATAAGTTGCATTCAAAATAACTAAGTACAAAATATAAATTTTACCTACCAAATCTGGCAATTATTATTATTATTAATAATTAATAATAAATAATAATTACGGTAGAATTAGAGTTTCATAAATGATATGAAATCTCTAATAATTCATTTTGAGTGGCTTCTCTCACTTTGTAAAAATAACATTTCTCACGCACTGAAATCTTTGGTACAAACACGCGACTGCGGCCACCTGTAAACCAACACGCTAACATCAATTGACAAGGATGAAACCAATTATTACTACGATTTTTTTTACATATTTGTGAAGTTAATTTACCAAATAATAATAATAATAATAGCCAGTCAGAAGAACTGTTAATATAATAGAATAAAAACAAAATATAACTTAGAACCCAACACGGGATAAAAATAGATATTTTGCAACAAGATGCAATTCAATTCCTACATTACTATTTTTATTACCATTTTAATAATGGGAACGAAGCATTAAAAATATAGTAGTTTCCAAAAATGTAAATATATTAATAACGAAAGAAAATACTTTTCCTACACTCTATTCTACGCTTCCCAAGCAATTAAATTTACTACTAGACAAAAAAGTTCCTACAAATTGATACTATTATTAATACAAAGTTTCTACTTTTTTTGTTGCGTTTTCATTTTATTTGCGACGTCAGACTAAAATAAAAGTTTTAAACTAAAAATTAAAATAAAAAAATAAATTATAAAGGCAGTGATTTATTAACGTTTCCTATAACAATATTTATCTTTCAACTTATTTCTCAGTCAGAAGTTACATCAAAATCATCAAATTGATATTTAAATTAAAATACAAAAAAATAGTTATTTCAACAACTGATCTGAATTTAAGATGTTTACAAAATCTACGATGGTACTTGAAATATTTTTCAGTTTTGGATTACTAAGATATAACGATGATTCTAAGTATGACACTACGGAAACGTCATGCCAAAAATCCTCATATGGCAATGACTGGACTAAGTGACTCTAAATTCTAGATTCGGGTATCGAAGGAATGGTTACGGATGAAGGGGGGATGAATGTGACCCTTGAATGATTGTGACACTATTCTAAATATTTAGAATGAATAAGGTGTGTGTGTGTGTGTGTGTGTGTGTGTGTGTGTTTTTACGCCTTATGATACGAATGACTGACTGATTTCCAAGAATGTTAACAATGATTAGTATCATGAATGATTATAATGACTACAATGATCGCGCTGATGAAAAGCATAAAAAGTTAACAACATTGAAGTCGTGGAAAGCGATGATAAGTCCTAAAGGCTAAATGTAAGTTGATTACGATTTTTCAGAAATACACCTGGCTTAATTTATTTGAAATACTTTTATTTTTCCTACATTGTAGCTATGTATATATACGGTATATAAAAAAAGTTATATACAGTAACAACATCACTGATTAATAAGTGTGGCTTAGTCTAATTCTCAGCAGCTCTAAGTGACACTAAAATTAAATAAATAACTGATTACAAATAAATAAGTACAGTATCAGACCATTTTGTCAGAGGTATAAAAAGTGAAGCTGAGAAAGTTGAATTTGCTTTGTTCTGAAGTTAATTAAGGATTCTTGGAAGAGAATTTACTATCAAATTGAAGCTAGAGAGAAGAAAGTCTGAAATGGAAAGAAAGATCTGTAATATTTTTTTTACTCCTGAGATCCATTGGAAATATTATCAGAGGACTCTTTTCGTTCAATCAGAATTTCTTGCTTGGTCTCTCCTCCCACTTCAGAGTGGCTGGGGTCTTTGTCCTCCTTTTTATTCCCTGTTCTGGTGGATCTTGTGGAGGTAGAACCCCCTTCTCTACGCAGCAGAAGGCTCACGTAGTTGCTCTGAATTGGTTTATGCTTTGCCAAATGTTCCACTGCATCTTCCAAGCTGAACCATTTTCTCTTCCGCCCTGAAAACAAATAAAATGGTAAAAATTGAGAACAATTTTAAAAATATTTCCATCTGACCAATAAAAGGGAACCTCAGACTATTATAGTCAAAAAGGTTTCCTTAGTAACGTTATATCAATCTTTGTCATTGGTTGTGAATTGTGATGCACCATAATGAAATTACGCGACTTTGCGAGTGCAGTAGGCTAAAGTCTCTCTTTCTCTCACCTATATTCCTCGATTCATCCCACTCCTCCAGTTCTTTAGTAACCACTAAAACATACACACTCGTTCGATGGCCGCGTTCAGCATTCTGAAAGACGAATTCAGAAATGCGTTTAGTACGTATTCGTTATAAAATTTGTTATGAGGGATCAGTAACAGCTGTAACAGTGGAAAGTAAATTTATTAAAACAGCTACAATGGTAGCCTGTACAATCAATTTAATCGTAGGGATTACAGAAGTTACAGGGTAACAAAAGAGTTGAGGATGCACTCCAGGTTAGCTAAAAAAAAAGAAAAGCTGGGAAAGAGAGTACCGGTAACTGAAAATTAAGAGAACTAAAAAATCTTATACCATGCTGACACTTACAAACGTGTGAATTCCACACACAAATAGCGGTGGTAGTAAATTACAGGATAGACAAGGTTTTTCTTCCGCTAACTATTACTGAGAGAAAAATAGTGGTGAAAGAAGGGTTATAGGAACGTACGAAAAAACAATGAAAAGAAAAGTTTTAGACTTCTTTCAAACCATGCGTACATTTATCTCGTGTACCCACTTACGCATAAGAGGGCAGTGAAAAACAAAGGATAGCATGAAATAGGGAACATATCATTAAAAAAATGCATGGTGAAGAGGAATTTGAAAGTGCCCATAAATTTTGAATTTTTAAAAGATATTTCGACGAAATGTCTTCAAAAGTTCGTTACTTTCAAATTGGTACAACTTTTAACTGCGTTTACTGGCTTTTCTTTACGTTTGTCACTTAGCAACTTCTTCCTAGGAGGGACTCGCATAATCTAACCTTCACCATGAATTTTTTTAACGATATTTTCTTTATTAAATAGAAGCAGCAGCATTTCATCTCTGAAGGTCAAAGAGTATCGTGTTATTAGACTGAATTTTAAATTATACAATACTCCCTCAGACAAGGACTGACCGAAGAGGCACGGAGCCAGAGGATGCTCCAGCTAGTCAGCAACCCCTAACTGCTGTCATATATACAGGGTGGGTAAAAAAAGGTGACCCCTTAGAGGTAAACTGTCGTATTAAAAAAAGTAAGGGGACTAGAGTTTCCAAACTTCATAGATGCTTACCTTAGCATGTTGTTCGTCTTAATTGAGAAGTTGCTCGATGTGTCCCCCTTCCTGCTCAACGCAGGCCTCCAAACGTGAACGCCACTGATCAATACACCTGTTTACATATCGTTGAGACACCTTCTCCCAGCCGAGCAGAATTCTTTCGCGTAGTTCATCTATGTCTCTTATATTGGTACCAGGGATGTAAACTTTGGACTTCAGGGCTCCCCAAACACCATAATCTAGTGGTGAAAGATCGGAGCTACTAGCCGGCCACATATTGGGTTCGATAAAATCCGGCGTTTCATTCTCAAGGAATGTGAGTTTGGCGTGCTCTGTGAGCAAGGGCTTCATCTTGTTGGAAAGTATATCTTTCACTCTATCTAACTGATATTCGACGAATTAGTGGTGAAAGATATACTTTCCAACAAGATGGAGCCCTTGCTCACAGAGCACGCCAAACTGTCACATTCTTTGAGAACGAAACACCGGATTTTATCGAACCCAATATGTGGCCAGCTAGTAGCCCTGATCTTTCACCATTAGATTATGGTGTTTGGGAAGCCCTAAAGTCCAAAGTTTACATCCCTGGTACCAATATAAGAGACATAGATGAACTACGCGAAAGAATTCTGCTCGGCTGGGAGGTGGTCTCTCAACGATATGTAAACAGATGTATTGATCAGTGGCGTTTACGTTTGAAGGCCTGCGTTGAGCAGGAAGGGGGACACATCGAGCAACTTCTCAATTAAGACGAACAACATGCTAAGGTAAGCATCTATGAAGTTTGAGAGCTCTAGTCCCCTTACTTTTTTTTTAATACAACAGTTTACCTCTAAGGGGTCACTTTTCTTACTACTTTTATATATATATATATATATATATATATATATATATATATATATTTTTTTTTTTTTAATTGGGGTTGTTTAACCTCCTTCGCAACATCTAAGGTCATATTATGACGGAGGGGACCTACAGCTTTACGTGGGATCCGAACCACGGGTCGCTACATAATCTGGGCGCAGAGGACGGTCTCCCATCCAATTACTACCCAGACCCAATGTCGCTTAACTTCGCTGATCAATATATATATATATACACACACAGTATATATATATATATATATATATATAATATATATATATATATATACACAATGTGTGTATATATACTAGGGGCACTCAATATATTCTGCCCCACCCTTTTTTCTTAGCTAAATAATAGGCCATGGGGCTGAAATGTCTTTTGGGCCATAAGTTTGAACTTTCTGCGCTTCACATAACCGGATTTTTTCAGTTTGAACCTCCCCTCCTTGTATAAAATCGCTTTTAAACGCCCTTGTATAAAACCTATGGTTAACGCAGTTTCGAAAATGGCGTCTGATAGTGATGTGCGTCGTAAACAGCTGTTATCAAGTTCTTAACCGCAGAGCAGAGAAGGAAACAGTTGGAAATATTCACAAACGTCTACAAAACGTTTACGGAGATGCTGCTGTTGATCGAAGTACAGTTGGACGCTGGTCTAAACGTGCGAGATCATCGGAGAGAGGGGAGAGCCAGCCTCGATGATGAGCCACGCAGCATTCGCCCGGCATCGGCTGTGACATCTCATACTGTGCAACGTGCGAACAGCATCATTCGATCAAATCGGCGCGTCACATACAAGGAGCTATTACTGGAGCTAGGAATTAGTGAAGGAAGTGTGAATACGATAATTCAGCAACTGGGATACTCAAAAGTGTGTTCACGGTTTGTTCCTCGCCAACTGACTGAAGATCACAAAGCCCAAAGAAAAGAAATTGCTTCGTAGTCGTTGGTTCGATACGAGACAGAAGGGGATGACTTCCTTTCACGAACTGTGACTGGGGATGAGACTTGGGTACACCACTTTTAACCCGAAACAAAATGCCAATCCATGGAGTGGCATCACGCAGACTCCCCACGCAAGAAAAAGTTCAAAATGGCTCCCTCTGCAGGAAAGGTTATGGCCACCATCTTCTGGGACGTGAAAGGGGTGATTCTGGTGAACATTATGAAGAAAAGACAAAGAATCAACTCCGAGGCATATATTGCTACCCTCCAGAGACTTCAGAGACGTATGAAGCGAGTTCAACCGGAGAGAAAACTGGAAGACGTCCTTCTTTTGCACAATAACGTAAGACCACACAACAGTTTGCAAACAAGAGAGGCCGTCACAAAAATGCGCTTGACTGTGTTACTCCACCCTCCATACAGCCCGGATCTGGCACCTTCAGACTTGCATTTGTTTGGGCCAATGAAGGATGCTATTCGTGGAAGAAAGTTTAAGTGACGATGAGGTTGTTGAGGAGGTTAAGAGGTGGCTCCAACGGAACCCAGCGGACTTTTACCAGCAAGGAATAAAGGCCCTTGTTTTGAGGTGGAGGAAAGCCGTAGAAAAGGATGGAGACTATGTGGAAAAATAAAAACTTGTAGAAAAGGTATGTAACTACTTATGTACAAAATTTCTGGAACTTACAAGGTAACTTGAAAAGAAAAAAAAAGGTGGAGCAAAATATATTGAGTGGTCCTCGTGTGTGTGTGTGTGTGTGTGTGTGTTCACCAACAATACTGGTTTCTAAACTATACCATCCTGCACACAATGCAAAAAACAAATAAAATTTGAAAATTTCCATGTTTCGCATTCTGCAGCTAGCTGAATTAGAAAGGTAATGTCTTTCCTAACACCTGCCTAACAATCCTAAACGGTGTCACCAGGTAGTTTCCTTAAATTGAACATGTCTACTCGGACGTTTCGACTCCCGAGTCCTTTTCTGCTTCCCGCCTCTGAGAAATCCAAGTGCTCAAGAACGAGACCTGGCCAAATTTTTAACTACAACAACAACAACTACTCCCTGTAAACAATTCTTTAGTGACGTCAAAAAAGTATGCTTTCCACAAAAAGTGAGGTTTCCATTTCGAGAATTCCTATCAATGAAATAAAAGTATCATCTGAGAACTCTCAGTGCTCTGAAACCAAACTAGATCAAGGCCGCCGCCTACAATTACGAGCAAAAGAAAGTATCATCACACGAACTAATTCCCTTTACAGCTCTCCTTTTTAGCTTCTATGGAGGTTTCAACTCTCGAGCGGTCATAATGACAACATCCAGTGCTATGAAACCAAGGCAAGACCGTAGATTCCTACAACATTTACCAAAAAAGGACCTACTTCTTCTACCTCTAAAAATAAACTATATATACACCTAGAAAGAACATTAGCCTTCATTTAAATTTTAATAGATGTTCTGAGCGACTTCCCAAAACTTCCATCAATGAAATAGTAAGGCGAAGTGAAAGAAGTCGACTATCAGAGAAATTCCAGGACTCCCTACTACATTTCATACAGAAAAACTAAAAAATACATACGCTGATTTGGCCTCCCTTAATAAAATAAGGTAAATATTAAGTTTCGAGAAACGCCAATTTTTTTTTCAGTCAAAATTTGTTACAAGGATCCTGACTGGCCAAAAGTGGGTCACGTGGAAAATAACTACGGTAACCAACCTAAAATAACCACTAACCTAGCGTAACCTAACTGGGACGAAAGACTCACCCTGAATGGTCCAATGGACGAAATGGGCGGATCACCGAAATGTTGTATCCCCGACACTTTAACCTTGGTTAACCTTGGTTTTTCTTCCACCCGAATTGTTCATTCTGACGATCAAGCTTGTCACTCCACCTTAGACCTACAGTTTCACGTGGAATCCGAACCACACCCCACCAGCAACTCAACGTCTTAACCACTTGGCTACCAGGGTACCCATTTATCTACCAACCAATTTGTTTTTATTTTTTAATTGTCTGAAAGGACGTTGGGTTTTGCTGCGCGCCACTTGCCGTCACCAGGTCTCGATCCCGAGTCCGATGGATTCGTAGTCAGCGACGCTAACTACTACACCACCGAGGTACATAATTATTTTAAGCCAATTACATATACAATATATACGAGTATTAGCCTTGGCCAGAAGCATGAATCTTCAAATTTTTGCAATAAATAGCGAACTATCCAACCAACTAATATTTTAATTTATCTAAATGTTAAATGAAATCTATACACAAGTTATTTAGCTAAAAATTTTAAAATTATTTGTAGTTACGTAGAGTGAGACATTTAGGTGGTTGGCAGCGCACTGACCGAAATTCAGTGAGGACGCCAATTAAAATACCAATAACTGTGCCAATTCTGAAATATTATATTAATGATTTAAAACTATTAAAACTGAATCTAAATAACTAAAACAAGGTAACAGATGGAGAAAGGGTTCAAACAGTGTTACTAGCTTCTGAAAGGTACTCTCAGGTTGCAAATTCAGAGACTAAAATGTTCTAGATGGGCTGGGAAAACGATGCTGAAACAACTCAAAGACATGAAAAGTTACATTGTATTACATTACATTTGGACAAAAATTAATCCACTCGGGGTTACTGAGGTTATTGAAGTCATAAATGATCTAAAGCTATATTTTATAATCAATTGCAAAATGTAAATTTCAAGTCAGCTAAATTAACATAAAACTATTTACAGAACTACCGAAGTAGCCTACATAACTTCCGGTGCTAGTGTCTCCGAGCAACTGATACAATGAGAAAATGGACGGACATACTAGACTACTTGCATAATGAATAACTGTCTTTTTCAGTCATGAAGCGTCCAATTTTTTCTTACAGCTAACTAAAGACGTACTATTTACCACATATGGCAAGTCACTCCAAAAATCTACTACTCTATGACTAAAACATTATTTTTATAGATCCAGTCTACAAGTCTGTTTACTAATTTTCTTACTATACCCTCGAGTTCTTCCATCAGATTCTAATAAGAAAAACTTATTACATCTAAATTGTCCAAATCAGAAAACACTCTGAACATCTGTATTGTATCTCCCCTCAAACAACGTCTCTCAGCACTAAACATACCCACTTCCTTTAATCTTTCACTGTATTCCAATCTTCTTAAGCTTCAGATAAACTTTATTGCCCTAGGTCACTGTTAACTATAATGCCAAGATCTTTTTCCTGACTAACATCCTCTAACCAGTCTCCTTACATCTCATAACTAAAGTTTCCATTGTTGCTACCAAAATAAAGGACTTAGCATTTTCAAACATTTAATTCCATCTGCCATTTACTAGCCAAGGCCATAGTATGATCTATGAAGATAATTTTATAGCTTATAAGAATCTTCTATATTTGTAACTGGAGCAACTACTTTTGTACTTCCATTTTACTACCTAATCCTTTCTCAAAATCGTTTAAATGTACAAAAAAGAGTAATGTACCTAACACTGATCCCTGTGGTACTACACTTTTTACTTTTGGGTCATTCCAGCGTGACGCTCGTTTCATTTGGAAACAACTTCTCACATTTTTTTAATATAACTCACTAAAGAAAGCAGTGGAGGTTTTAATTTTTTTTATCACAAACACCCAAGAATCTAAGCTGACAAACATCATTACCATTATTTTATATAGCCATGTATTTATTATTTTTTTATTAATGAAGGAAGTTGCTGTGATGCTCATTACACAAATGCAACCTCCACTGTCAGGCTGAGTGATATTTACATAAATCTCTGTGAATTGAGTAATGTTTTCCACACTTGCTATAAACGGTTGTAGGTCTGTGTTTAAGAAATTTATTAATACCCGATTTATTACAAAATGTTTCTCTGTTAAAATGATAAACAGCGATTTGTGTGTGTGACGCTAGTTACCTTCTGATTTCACTAGTTTTACATAACATTTCACGACAAACTTTATCATTTTTTTTCTCTCTCTTTATTAAATACTGTTTGTTTAGGCTGTGCCTCAAACTGGTGACCCCTAATTATTCATTTCAATTTAACTCATTAATTATAGTAAGCCTACTTGATAGACCACAAACTGGTGGTCTGTAGGCTTTTATATTATATATATATGATGAATAAAACCACGAAGGAAAGGAAACACAGAAGGTGCTCAAGCGCTTTCGTCTAATGACATCCTCAGGAACACTGAGGATGTCATTAGACGAAAGCGCTTGAGCACCATCTGTGTTTCCTTTCCTTCGCGGTTTTATTCATCATAAATATTTTTCACGTGTTACTTTCGTGAAATAATTTTCATATATATATAATTATATATATATATATATGCAGTAAAATCACAGAATAACACGTGATCTTATTAATAAGCAAACAACCACAGGGAAAAGGAAAAAGAAACACGAGGATAAATCAAATGCCCTAGTGATCCTCAATAAAGACGTTTACCTAGAAAAAATGTATGACCTTTTGAATGACGCGGACACTTACGTGAAATTAAGGAACAATCCCCTTGAAACTGTGAACAGTGCATTTAACAAGAAAATTAAGCAACTTTTGAATGGTAATGAAATATTACTTAAACAGTTTCTGAGTACTTCACCGTCATTACCCTATATGTATGGCCTGATTAAAACTCATAAGCCAAATAATCTTGCAAGGCCTATTGTTAGCTCTATAGGATCTATCTCATATAAGCTATCCAAATGGCTTGTTTCCATTCTTAATCCTCTCCTGGGCACAATTTCACAATCACACACAAATAATAATGTAGACCTTGTGGAAAAATTAAATAGTATCAGTGTCAATTACAATTTTATATTGGTAAGCTTTGATGTTACCGCTTTATTTACAAGTCCCGGTGGAGGATCTATTAGTGTTTCTTTCGGAAGAATTGGTTAAGCATATTTTGCCATTACCTGTGGCTACAATTATAGAATTAATTAAGCTGTGCATAGTACTCGAAATTTGTGTTCAATAATGAATATTTTAGGCACAAATTTGGTATGGCGATGGGAAACCCCCTCTCCCCCATTTTAAGTAAGTTATATATGGAGTTTTTTGAAAGTAAGTTATTAAGGAAGATTCTGCCAAATTATGTTCCATGGTTTAGATATGTAGATGATGTTCTTTGTCTTTGGCCAGTATCTTTAAATCTCAATGAATTCTTACCCAAACTTAATAATTTAATTCCCTCTATCAATTTTACAGTTGAAATAGAAACAGATTCTTCGATCCCTTTTTTGGAAAAAAGTTTAAGTACAATATTTACAGAAAACCCACTAATAATTGCTCCTATATACATTATTATTCTGCTCACCACATTAACGTAAAGCGATCCGTTCTTTCTGCTTTGTTCCTAAGAGGCTTACGAATTTGTAGCCCAGAGTTCATTGATGACGAAATTAGTAAAATATACAAAATTGCGTTTGATTTGAAATATCCAAAGAACTGCATAGATAAATCCTTAAAAATGGCAAAGAAAACCTTCTACGAAGTAAAGGACAAGATTTCTTATAACACAAAAAATTTGTTAGTGTTACCATTCAGGGAAAATTTCCTTGATCTGCCGAATCTGCTGAGGAATTTTAACGTAAATATTGCGTTCAGAAATTTAGATGTAATTAAGAATTCATTGATTAAGAACTCCCCTTTAAGTGAACAGGGTTGTGTATATAAAATTCCATGCACAATATGTAATAAATTTTACATAGGCCAAACTGGTAAGTCCCTTGAGTTACGTATTAAGCAACATCAATACAGTATAAGAATTGGCCATGAATCTAACGCCATTTTCATTCACGTGAGATACTAATCACCGCATTGACTGGAAAAATGCCTCCATATTAAGGTTTAGTAAATCTATTGTTAGCAGAAATATAATTGAATCTAGTGTGATCAAGAATAATGTGGATTTGGTCCTTAATAAGCACACCGGACAAAAAATTAGTCACCCCTAATAGCACCGATAGTAGGAAGTTCAAGGTCACACAGAGGGCGCTGATGTAGCATTGGTAAGTGACAAGTAGCGGTGACGTAGCACACATGATCAGATCTGTTTCGTGAGGTGGTGAAGAACAAAGTGTGTGTTGGATATAGTCTGCAAAATGGGTCGTGAGGCAGACGTTACTCAGTGGCAAAACGGAGCCATCGTGTTTGGCAGAGCCCACGGACACAAAATGTCTGAAGTAGCCCAATTTGTTGGTGTGTCAACGCGTACTGTCCAGCGAGTTTACAAAGAGTGGTGTAGTTCGCAATCAACTGACAATCGACGGCGTAACTGTGGTCAGAAAACAATTCTCGACAATAGGGGCCGCCGCCATGTTTCTCGTCTAGTAACTGCAAATCGTTTTCAAACCAGAGAACAATTGCTCCAAGAAACCAATGAGGTTCTCCAGCGACCAATTTCCGAACAGACATTGCGACGAGAACTGCATGCGATGGACATCTGGAGCAGGGTACCACGGAAGAGGCCGCTGTTAACAGCAAGTCACAAATTGGCACGTTATAAATGGGCTCAGAGGCACAAAAACCGGACTGCGGCAGATTGGAAACGTGTAATTTGGTCCGATGAGTCCCGTTTTTGTTTGTTCTCCAATGATGGGAGGCGACGAGTACATCGCAGGTCCAATGAAGCCTTTAATCCTGAATGCGTCGAAGGTGTTGTTCAGGCTGGAAACAGAAAGTGAAGCGCAGGAATAGACACCCACGGACTCTGGCGGAACTTCGGGACCGGCTGATGAACGAGTGGCAGCAAATCGATGTTCAGTACATGCACAACCTCGTAGAGTCTCTGCCTCGCCGGATTCGTGCGGTTATCAAGGCCAGAGGCGCCGTCACACGTTATTAGGTACATTCTGAGAGGGGTGACTAATTTTTTGTCCGGTGTGCTTATAAGCCCTGGGCTGTATAAATTAGACCCGTACATAATTAGAAAGTTGGCGTAGGGCCTATTGGTTTCTTGACCGCATTCTTTCCCCTTAACGGTTTGCTTTGGTTAAATATTGTTTTAAGAACTGTTAACATTCTTATGTGTGCATTGTAATATTTCTTTTGTATATAATATTTGTGTGCTTGGTGGTTTATTAGACTTTTGATCAGGTTGGCTATTGGGAGAGTTGTTTCAGATTGTTTGTAGAAGTTTGGAATATTCTGTAAGATGTTGGCACCATTCCCTTTGTTTTCATTAAATTCTTGCCACTTATTTGCCTACTTTAATTAAATACTATTTCTAATAATTGTTATAATAATTTTTGTTTTCTGTACATGTTAATTGTCTAATTTCATCTATATAGTTCTTTTATATTCAATAATTTAGCTTCCTTCAGATTGTTATCTATTGAAAAAATATTTAGTGTGTTTTATGGTTTTTAAATTGAATTGCCGACTGGGAATTTTTTTCGCTTGTGTATTTAACTCATTTACTTTGTAAAATCTGCCTATTACTTGTTGTTCCTTGAAGATGTGAATATATCACGAAAGCGCTCGGATTTCGTGTTTCTTTTTCCTTTTCCCTGTGGTTGTTTGCTTATATATATATATATATATATATTAGATGATAGTAATATGCGCTGATGTATTAGTATATAGTACTTAGTAATAGTAGTATAGTAGTGGTGTATTGTACTTAAATAACAGTAGTATCCCTTGTTACAGGAAATGGCGGCATTGCAGTTATCATTTGAGCAACGTAAGTGGATTCTGAAGAACTACTGGAAGACGGAGAATGTGACTGAGGTACAGACACATTGGAGAAATGAGTTTGGAACATTACCACCATCACGGGTAACAATTACAAGATTACGTGATAGGTTTGAGACTGACGGAACAGTGCAAAACGTCAACAAAGGCCGATCTGGAAGACGTCGCACTTCAACTGACAATGAAAGTGTTGAGACTGTGTTACAGGCCTTCACAAACTCTCCAAATAAGTTTACAAGGCAATGTTCTCGTGAGACTAGTGTTTCTAAATCCAGCGTTCATCGCATTTTGCGACGTGAAAAGTGGAAACCGTACATACCTAGACTGCTCCATGCAATGAATGAGGACGATCCAGATCGTCGAAAAGAATTTTGAGAGTGGTTTTTGCGCAAGTGTGATGAAAAACAATCTTTTCCTGATTTCATTGTTTGGTCCGATGAAGCCACTTTTAAACTTAATGGTACTATCAATCGACACAACTGTGTGTACTGGGCCACCGAATCCAAAAAAACGTAACAGAAGAACGAGCACTTAATCAACCAGGAGTGTCAGTGTGGTGTGGTCTGTCTTCCAGAGGACTGATAGGGCCATTTTTCTTTGAGAACACTGTCACAGGTGCTGCTTACTTATCAATGCTGCAAGACAACATTGCACCTTCAATCAGAGCTCTTTTTTTGGAAGAAGTGTGTTACTTTCAACAGGATGGCGCGCCACCACATTACCACAACGACGTTAGAAATTTTCTCAATGTTTGTTTTCCTAGAAGATGGATAGGACATAGGGGATGTACGGAGTACCCACCACGATCTCCTGACTTAACACCCTTAGACTTTTACTTGTGGAGCACTCTGAAGAACACTGTGTATGCTGAAAAACCAAGGACACTACAGGCCTTGAGACACGAAATTGAAATAGCCTGTGCCAACATTCCACTCCGAACAATCGAAACAGTATGCCAATCTGTTGCGCGCCGTTGTCAAGAATGTATTGATGCTAGTGGCGGACATTTTGAACATTTAAAACATTAAAGTAAGCAGCACAACCATGAAGGTATTGACGCTGCTGGCTGATATTTTGAACATTTAAACATTAAAGAAGCCTATTTGCTATCTATTTACTATCCGCCTATTTTGCTTATTGATATATATGTTAATATTATGTGTAAACATTTTTTTGGGACACTCGGTGTATGTATGTATGTGTATATATATATATATATATATATATTTTTGTTTCAAAGTATGACCGCTCATGGCCACCAAAAGAAAGGTGGATAGCAGAGCGAACACAGGACGAAGACTATGGAACAGCTAACGGAAATGAACAATAGACGGGAGGAGGGGGAGGGGGAGGAGGAGGAGGAGGAGGAGGAGGAGGAGAAAAAAAATAAAAAACAAAGATCATAGCGGAGTCACAGCCAGTAAAGAAGTCGGGAGCGAAAGAGGAAGGAGAACAATCCAGTTACCGAAAAGTAGGGACCTTCAGATAGAATAGCGCCAAGCCTATCACAAGGCCCAACGCTCTCCAAAAAGGGAAAATACTTTGCGCGCAGCGCAGAGTAAAGCGGACACTCCACCAGGCGGTGGGCAGCTGTAAGTGAAACGTTACAATTGGGACATCGGGGCACCCGATCCCCGGCCATCAAATAGCCATGGGTCAGGTGGGTGTGGCCAATACGGAGGCGGGCCAGAGCCACCTCCTTATGGCGCGACCGATGGAAGGAAGAGGCCCAACATCCCAATTTGGGTTTAATCTTGCAGTGTGTTATTTGTAGCGCCATCCCAGCGACTCTGCCACCGGGAGCGCAAAAACCTACGGAAGCCAGGGATATAATCGGAAAAGGGGAGGGACACGGGTGAAACCTGTAGTCGGCACGCGGAACGGGCAGTTCGATCGGCAGCCTCATTTCCAGCCACGTTAACATGTGCAGGGACACAGCAAAATACCACCTCCTTGCCACCAAAAGCGACAAGGATATGGCACAGTAGCTGGATTCGTCGGACCAGTGGGTGGACAGGGTCAAAACACTCCAGGCCATCCAGGGCATTGCGGGAATCCGAATAGATGACAAACGACCCATCCGGATGCTCCCGCACCACCTCCAGAGCGCTCAGAATGGCATAGAGCTCCGCCGTGAAAACGGAAGCCTCATCAGGGAGCAAGGGAAGACGACTGGGGAACAGCCGCGGCCCCAACGCCCCCCGACGACCTCGAGCCATCTGTGAAGACCGCAACACATGCAGAGTGACACGCTGCATGCTGAAGGAACAGAGATCGAAGCAAGGCAGAGTCAGAATCGGCGCTGCGAACGGGGCGCAACGCCCTACAGCACGCAACAGGGGTGCTCTCCCAAGGTGCAACACCCCTGAAAGAGACCGGTATAATGGATGGAGGAGGAGTGCCCATACCATCGAGGAGGGAGGTCACCGTGTCGGTGAAATACCAACCCCCATCCGGCAGAACCCTCTCAACCACCTGGAACAGAGGAGAGTTGGGAAGACGGAGAATCCGGAGATAGTGCTTCGCAATGAGGAACGACCGCCGATCCTCCAAGGGAGGGATGTCGCACTCAACCTACAGACTATCAACCGGAGAGGAGCGGAAGGCGCCAGATGACATGCGCAGTCCTCTAGAGAGGACCGGATCCAGTATCCGAAGGGCCGTACGGGAGGCGGAGCCATACACCACACTCCCATAATCTAATTTTGACTGTACCAGGGACACGTACAAACGGAGGAGTATCCGCCTATCCGCGCCCCATGTAGTATGCGACAGATGTCCCAGCAAATCCAGGGTACGTCTTGTAGACTCGCGCAGCCGGCGAAGGTGGGGAACCCAGCTCAAACGGCTGTCGAAAACCATACCCAGGAAACGCACTGATTGAACGAGGGCCAGAGGCTGACCCCCGAGTGTAAGATTAAAGGCCGGGACGGCGCCGCATCCCCGTCTCCTCGACGGAAGGAAGGCCACACACAAAGTCTTCGGGGAAGACAGCGTAAGGCCCACCGACGACGCCCAGCGTTCAACCCGATTGACCTCGAGTGGACTTGTATTCTCCATGAGGGGAACTCGTCACAGGCATAGACAGCCAGATCGTCGGCGTAGATGGAACAGTGCACCGAGGGCGGAAGGGCTCCGGTAGCGCAGACATGACCAGATTGAAGCAGGAGACGCTCAAGACACACCCCTGGGGCACCCCCTCCTCCTGAACATACAGGTCAGATAGGGCCGCCCCATTACGGACGCGGAAAGTGCGACGGCAGAGGAAGTTACGAAGAAATGTGGGCAAAAAGCCCACAAAACCAAGAGACTTCAAACGGTCCATGACAACTCCCCGACGGGTCGTGTCATAGGCCTTTTGGACGTCGAAAAAGACGGCCAGAACAAGATTCCGGCGGGAAAAGGCCTCCCGTACATCATGACCAAGGAGGAGAAGGGGGTCCAGAGTACCCCGAAATCGACGAAAGCCATACTGGGGGGGGGTATAACCCAAGCGACTCCAGTGTAAAGGAAAGTCGGACGGCCACCATCTTTTCAAGGAGCTTGCATAAGCAGCTCGTCAAGGCAATAGGCCGATAGCCCGTCCGCCGGATCCTTCCCCGGCTTAGGTATCGGGACCACAATCGCCTCCCTCCAACGGGAAGGGAACGACCCCTCAACCCACACCCGGTTGAAAAGATCCAGCAAGAAGTGTAGGGCCATCGGGTGCAGATTCCAAATAAAGTCATACGGAATGTCATCAGGGCCAGGGGCGGAAGAACGACGGGTTGCCAAGGCAGCCCGAAGTTCCCGCATCGTAAAGAGACGGTTATAGGGCTCGTTCCCAGGCGGCGGGAACGTAACATCCGACAAAGGACGATCCGCAGCTGAAGGCGAACGGGAAACCGCAGCAAAAGCACCGGCCAGCCGATCGGCCACAGCAGCAGGATCCGAAAGGAAGCCGTCCCCGTCCCGAAGGACAGGGCGACTAGCAGGGACCGGCTTCCCCTCGATACTACGTACCTTCCGCCACACAGCAGCAGAAGGGGTAGACGAGGAAATGCCGGACACAAAAGCACGCCAAGAGGCCCGACGGGCCAACTTGAGAGTCCGGCGGGCGAAAGCCTTCGCCCGCCGCATCTCAATCAAGTGGTGCGCGCGGGTGCGGTGGAAGCGCGCGTGCGGTGGAAGCGCCGCGTTGCCCTCTTCCTCTCACACCGCCTGGTGACATGCTGGAGTCCACCACGGGACGCTACGCGTCCGCGGGTTACCGGAAGATCGAGGAATACAGTCCTCCGCGACGCCCATCACCACCCGCTCGAAGAACTCCAAGCTCTCATCCACAGAGCCAAAGCTCAACACCGAACGGCAATGACGGAACGAGCTCTGAAGGATGGCCAGTCAGCCCGCGCAAGGCACCACCTCGGTCGAGACGAGACACCCGGCTGCGGTCCGACCGGCTCAAGACAGACTGGGTAATGATCACTGCCATAAGAGTCCCCCAACACCTTCCACGAAAAATCGAGTAAGGCATCGAGGGACACCAAGGAGAGATCAATACAGGTAATGAACCCGTGGGTTCGTGGAAGTAGGTAGGTTCACCGGAATTGAGGGACGCGAAGGAAAGTTCCTCCATTAAGGAGAGCAACATACCAGCAACATTAGTCGACCGGACATCTCCCCAAGCCGGGTCGCGACTGTTAAAGTCCCCGAGGAGGAGAAACGGTCGAGGCAGTTGCAACACCAACTCGCGAACCGCGTCGCGAGAAGGAGGGTCATGAGGAGGAATATAAATCGAGCAGGCAGTGTACTGGCGATCTAAAAAGAGCCGCACAGCCACAGCCTGCAAGGAAGTACGAAGAGGCACATAAATCGCCGCACCCCGCCGGCGTGTGTGCTCATCCGGAGTGCAAGGGAAACCAACATAGCCAGAGAGACGAGGGAGCCCCCGCGCAGCCAGGATAGTCTCCTGGAGACAAACACAGGAAGGCCGCTCGCTCTCCAGCAGGGAGGCAAGGTTCTCCCAGTTAGCTAAAAGCCCCCTACAGTTCCAATGCAAAATGGAACTGTAAGGGGAAGTGGCATTATAAGAAGCAGAGCAGAGAAACAGAGAAATAGCCACGGACCAAGCTGAGCAGCAAACTCAACGGTCCGTAACCAGGGACGGAATCGGCTTCCCCGACTCACCCGAACGGGGGGGTAGGGGCCACCGACCCCGCAGCTGCTTCACCCGTAGTAGAACGAGAGTGGAGAGTGGAACAGGGAGTTCAGAGGGGGGCTCCCCTGGGGGGGGAGAGACGACGAGACGGGCCCAGCCGAAACCCCCGACTCCCCACCAGAGGGGGCTGGGGAGAACCAGATGTTCGAGGGCTCGTCAAACCAGACAAGCACTGACGGGGGGGGGAGGAAAGGTCCACCACAGGTGGGAGAGGTAGATCCAGGAGAGAGACCCGACCACTCTCAGCAGGAGCCGAAGGGAGAGAGACTCCATGAAGAAGGGCCAGGCTCCTCTCGACCGGGTCCACCATGGGAACGAGTCAGTAATCGAGGGTGTCATGGGGCGGTGTACCTCAACCGACACCCGGACACTGGTGGGGCACCGGGAGGTGACGCCTCACCAGCCCTCCGTATAGGAGGGGGAGTCCCGAGCGGATCAGGAGCGGCGCGCCGCTTCCCCTCCGGTGAAGAAGGGGAAGCAGGGCGAGCAGCGGTCATGATCGGGTCTGGAGGACTCCGACTCCGACCACGGCGACGCTTCCTCCTCCCCTTCGGGGCATCACCTTCCCCACCCGAGAGACGAGTAGGCAAGGATCCAGACCCCAAGGCCGGAGAGGGAGAAGGGGCACTTGTAGGCAGGGAATCAGATGGGATGTCTGAAAGTGAGGCAGAGGAACAAGAAGGTCCCGCGGCGCCAGGAGGACCACCAACCCCCGGAACTTCCAGGGGGGGCACCACTCCGTAGGACGCCGGGTAGCACGGGAGGGGCCCGAGGACCCGCCAGGGCCAAGAGCCGCAGCATAGGACAACCCCCGCCGCGGCTCCCGGTCACGGACCCTATCGCGCGCCTCCCGCGCACTAAGGAATTCGGTAGTCCTTAAGGACCGCACCTCGAATTCAAACTTGAAAACGGGGCAGTCCCGAGAGGAGGAAGGGTGGGCCCCCGAGCAGTTCGAGCACCGCGGGGGCTTCGTGCACGGGGTAGGGTGCGCAGGCCCACCGCAGCGGACACATAGCTTACCCTCACGGCGGCACGCAGAGCTAACATGGCCGAACCGGTTGCAGCCAAAGCAGCGAACCGGGTCAGGCACATACGGTCGCACCGAAAACTCACACGACCGGCGATCACCCACGCCCCAGAACACCTGGGCCGGAGGCACAAGGGAGTCAAAGGTCAGGAGCAGACGAGCGGACGGGGTAAGAGCACCATCCCGGCGCGACGAAAAGCGGAAGACCTTCGTTACCCCCTGGGGGGCAAGATCCTCCTGCAACTCGCCAACCGGGATTGACAGCAGACGGGAAGCGAAAATGGTGCCCTGACAGCTATTCAATTGCGGATGGGGAGTCACAGAAACTCTGCAACCCAAACATCCTGCAACTGTAGAAGGGACTCAGTCACCCCCGAAGAACGGGACTTCAAAAGAAGAGACCCATCCTTCAGAGGGCGGATATCATAACGACAGGGAACCCCACCGTCTTAAGCGCTGAAACACCCGTTCCGAGTTGCCCGGAAGGGAGCCAGCGGAAGGGCGGAGAACAAGGAACCTGTCCACCGGACAGAAATTGACAGCAGGGACAGGTCCATGTGTAACGGTAACCGAGAGTGGGCGAGAGAACGAGGGCCGCGAAGACCCCGCCCTACGGCCACCACGAGTCCGGCCACGAGAGCCAGACGCCGCAGAGGACGAGAGGGGGCCATACGGCTTAAGGTCAATCCAGCGGAGGCAGAGGCCGCTGAACGACCAGAAGTAGAAGTTATCCAAATCCAAGGGCGGGCCAGAGTCGTCAACAGGAGGGGATTGAAGTTTGAAATTGAACCCATAAACAATAGCTTTACAAAAAAGACAGCCTCGGACCCAAGGCAATGCACCATCCGCCGCTGCATCCTTCAAGGCGCAGGCCCAACGTCCCGGGTAGCCCGCCCCCCAACCTGACTGTCGTTTTAAAAACAGCAGATTGGCACTACGGAGATTTGTCCGTTAAGGGCCAAGCAAAGACCCAATCCAGACGCAGCAGCGGTCCGGGCGCCCGTACCGTCCCCAGAGCACGGCTCAGCCACGGAGCGATGCCCCCCGGCGGGTGCACCCGATGACCCCAAGACTGCAAAATACAAACAGAGGGGGGGGGATACTACAATTGACAGAGGCACAAGACCGAGTCAAGACAAAAGAAATTCCGGGAGAGACGGAAAAAAAAGGGGAGCAAAAAGAAAAGGGGAAAAAAACGCAACTAGGTAACTCTTCGCCCACACCCCGCGAGGAGTTGAGGAAACCCCAACAACCCACGAGGTGTACGAGCCCCCTCGGCCCGGCAAGCCGGAGTACCTAATCGAGGGGGTACACACACATACACACTCTTTTAACTAAATAATACTCGCCAGAGGTATCTGTCAATCCCCCGATCTTCCATGTATGCATCATGCTTGCATGTAACAAGCGTCACAGGCCATAGCTGTGGCTAGGAGAACAGTAAATGAAAACAGGTTGGTTCATATTAACACTTGAAGTGAGCTTATTTATAATCTCATGCATTAATGATGTACTCGATTAACTGAAATAGAGAATAAAAACTAACAAAAGTGTGACGCTCATTACATAGCAAATGTGTAAATTCAAATCATCCCATAGTACTATGGTTAAGAGTTGACACTGTTCTCTTTATGTGATTTTAAACTAAAACCTGGCCTTTAAAATGGTGCAATCAGATATTTTATATTCATAAAAGAAAACCATTTTAAAGTGCCATAAATTTCTCAATTTTTTTTTTTAGTAGCTCACACATTGCAATATGTATTAACATTTCCTTGTATAATTTTTCCTATGCTTCTTCTATGTAATATTTCTTTTTAAATTTAAAACATACAATGTTTTAGCATTCAAATGATACCAGTTTCAATTCCCTTTTATTATTTTTAAATTTTGACCTTGAGGTTGACGTTTCTGTGGAATGACCCTTTCTGCCACCCAAATTCAAGACCATTTAGAATTACTCTCCGTTCTCTATCTTCTAACCATTTCTCTACCCAAATTATAACTGACCCTAATGTCCCACAAGCTTTTAATTTATATAGAAGTCTCCTATGTGGAACCTTGACAAATGTCTTACTGAAACCCATATAAACAGCATTTACATCATGCTCATCATCTACCTGATCAGTTACAAACTCTAAAAAGTCTTGAGAGATTTGACAAACAAAACCTTCTGGAAGTAAATCCATGTTGGGAACTTGAAAAAAGATTAAAATTATCCAAATAATCTTGAATACTATTCTTTATAATTCTTTCTGGTATCTTTCCATCAATGATGTAAAACTAACAGACCTATAGCTTCCTACCTCCTTTTTTACTACCCATTTTGTAGATGGGTACAGTACTACATTTGCTTTTTTCCATTCATCAGGTACATCTGCATAATTGGAGTATGTTTCTCATGTGTGGGGTGGCTCAACCCACACATTTCTACTTGAATGGGTGGAATCAACAAAATCTTTACTTCAATGTTGCCTCATTCTCTTTTTACTATTGTAATTATAACGGACACTACTCTTCTGAACTCTCTGACTGCGTGCCTCCTCCTTTAAGGAGAGCGTGCATTTCCAGACTTTCGAACATTCTCATCCATTTTCTGTCCAACTCTCTAATGCGAAGGTTAATCAGTGTTCTCAGTCTTTCATCTATTCAACTCTGGAACAACCTTCTTCAATCCATCTTTCCCCCTGTCTGTGACCTCCAATCTTTCAAACGCAGAGCATCCAGGCATCTCAAAAACTTTGGACTTCATTTTTGACACTCTTCTTCTCCTTCCATGGGGTGGTGTTTTTGCGAGTGCTCACTCTTGGCCCCTCCTTCCTGCATAAAAAAAAATAATATACCTAACAAAATAGTTAGTGGCTCAGATAAGCTATCCTCCCTTTCCCTGAAAATCCTAGCGTATATATTATCAGGACCAACACCTTCATTTGGTTTCATTGTATTAATTACTTACCTATCATCCTTCCTCGTATGAATTTTATCGAGAATGCCAGAGTTTACAGAATCTAAAGAATTAAAATCAAAGTTATTCAAATTTTCTTCAGTAAAAACTGAGCTAGAATAATCATTATAAATACCAACAATATTCTATCATCATGTTCTATTGGGCCAATCCTATCCTGTTTTTTATTTTTGTATTTATAAAAATTAACATTTATTTGGCACCTTATTGCTATTTCCAGTTAGGTTTATTTCACTTTATCTTGCATTTCCTAATTGAACTATTTAACATTTTTTTAACTGCCTGTAATTATCTAAATTTACAAGGATATTACTGCTTTTAAACTCCCTGAATGCTTTTTTTCATATTTTTAACAGCTATTTCCTTATTCTACCACAAAGGTTTCCAAACCTTGTTATTCCTAATATTGCTAATTCACATCTCAAGAGCATTTTTATTGGCATATTCATTACCCCATATTACCAAGCCTAACAACTCCCTAAATTTACTATAGTCACCCTTTGAGAAGCGAGAAACTAAATTTTTTATCATTGTCAACTAGATCCCTATTTAATTCTATTAAAATGTATGATAAAATGGTCACTATTCCATAATGACTTTCTTACTGCAAGTTCGCTAATAACTTCACAATCATTGGATAGAACCAAATCTAAGATTGTTTGATCCCTAGTTGGTTTATCTACAAATTGCATTAAAAAGCTATTATTACAGCACTCTGTGAAGAAGTTGCCTTCCCTATTATTACCTTCTAAAAAGTTCCAGTCTATATGAGGTAGGTTGAAATCTCCCATAATTGATGTTCTGTCATTACATCCTTTTTGTTTTTCCTGAACCATACTATCATCAACTTCCTGTGTTTGGTTTGGAGGTCTGTAAAATGCACCTATCCAAATGTACTCTTTACTTCATGTCAACCCACACTGATTCTACCCTGTTGTTTAATTTAATATTATTCTGAACTGAAGTTAACACTATGCTTAGGCTCAACCTTACTTAAGACTGCACCCCCGTCACTAACACTTGGGCTAGGTTTAGGCTCAGCCTCATCATGACTTACATTAGCATTTCCTGTATGACTCAGTTTCTGGCCTAACTGTTACACATATCTCATTAGCAACACCATTCACTTGCAGGGTTCTGAAATAGCAGTTTTATTAGACCCTGCCTTAAGCATGTCCTTAACCCCATCTGAACAGTTACTGCAAAATCACAAAATATTTGGTGACTTCATACCTCTGTACACTTGTTCTGTAATTGTGTTGCAAACTGTGTGATATCAATTATCACAACTCTCACATTGGCTTATCCCTAAGCCTAACTTTCTTCTTACAGTCACAGTCAAGAAGTATCTTAAATACTATTTTTTAACCTAGTTTAAAGCTTTAGGGCCTAGGCTAGCTCTTGGATGGGATGGGCTAATGGGAGCCTTGGCTTATCATGCCATAAAAAAGGGCTTGCACTGAATGAACCCTGTATATCACTAAATACTTAAGATAACTTAAACTTAGGAATGGACCTTCCTATACTGTAATAATCACAATGTAAAATCTAAGGAATTAACACTATAATTCTGTCACAACTTAAAAACTTGGGAGTACAGCAAAGAATATCTTTCCACTTCCACAAAAAGAACTTGAAGGCATAATAAGATAAGAAAATTAGAAAACAGACTTGTAGACTAGATCTACAAAAACACTTTATTAGCCTACAGTAGTAGATTTTTGGAATGACTTACCATAGGTCTTATTAGTTTAAAAAAAAAAAAATTGGATGCTTTCATGAAACATTTCGAAAATTGCATAAATAATTTTGTAGGATACTTTGGTAGCTCTATAAATTGTTTACTGTCTGACTTGAAGTTAATATTTGGCAAAATCTGGTGATAAAAGATTACAAATTATAAGATTATAAAAGGGCTTTAGATCATTGGATAACTTGGATAACCTCAATAGGCCTGAGTGGCTTCATGTTTTCCAAATGCAATGTCAGGATCAAATCTTGAAATGGCTGTCCATCACAAATTATATAAAAAAAAAATCTTCAGAGCTTCATTCTGATTTTGAAGAGGCCACTGAAATTTGTATTTCTGAAAGAACCATAAGAAGAAAACTTGCTGAAACAGGGTTTGAAGGCTGTAAGGCAAGGAAGGAGGCATGGCTGTCAGATGTCAATAAAAAAAAACACCATTTTTCTTATTATTTTCAACTGATGTGTTGTACTCCCTGATGTCTGGTATTCACTATTATAACCTAATTTTACAGGTTTTCAGAACTTCAGGGACAACCTATTTAAGAAAGATGGTTGATGAAACCTATAAAAAAGAATGTATAATCTCTACAATAAAATCTGGAGGAGAAAATGATGGTATGGAGGTGCATGTCTTTGGAATGGATAAAAAATCTGTTTTAATGCGAGTGAAGGATGAATTTCCAAACCTATATAAGCATGTTAGAAAATGTTCTGGATTCATCTATCAACATGCTTTTTTTCAGAAACTCAAAAAACCAAAGTATTAATTGCACAAGACAATGCTCCATGCCATACTTCAGGTGTAACTAAGAACTGGCTTGAAACAAGGAGAATGAAACTGATCAATTGGCCTCCTCAGTTTCATGATTTAAATCCAATTAAACACATTGGAAATTTTGAAGAAAAAGGTCCAAAAGCACAAATCCATGTCAAAACTCAAATTATCTACAGTGATACAAGATGAATGGAACAAAACCAAAGTGCAACCTACCTGTGCCCAAACAAGTAAAAGCTGTAATTAACCCCTTTTGGACAAATGGTGCAAATTCACAACATTTCAAATACACACAATCATAACTTAACCCAACAGAAAGTTCCATCATTAAAGGGTTAAAGCCAATGGAAATTGCACTAAATATTAAATATTACATTAAGAACCTATTTATATAACATCATACTGATTCATATAATTTTTACATCTCTCATAGCTCACATTTTCTTGGGTGCCTAATATTTCTGGGCAAAAATGTGTAATTATAAATACAGTGTCTGCAAAAAGAAATCAAATCACCAACAATTTTGCACACTTTTCTTAAACATTGTTTTTATGAGAAATTATGAATTATCACTTTTTCATGTGGCAATGCTGAGCCTCTTAAAATGCTTACAAGCAGAAATTTTTATTTAGTGAAGTCAGAGTATCTGCTGGAGGAGGTTGTATCACTTTCAAATATTGTTATTTTTAACTTTTGTTGTAAATATCAATAAACTGGGGCATCATTATGCAATATAAAAAGCAGCTAACTCCAGATATTAAAGGAGAAATTATTCCACTAGCTAAGGAAGGACTATCTCAACAAAATATTGCCACATGCTTAAATATTGACTGGAGTAAAGTGAACTTGTGGCTGCAATGATGTGGCTGATTCTTCTTCAACTTGTCTTGCAAGGAAGGATTCTGGATGACCAAAAAAGACAACTAAGAGGACTGATATCTGCCTTAAAAAAGAAGTAATGACCAATCAAGTAATTTCAGCAAAGGAAATTAAGCAAACACATAAAGAACTACGTAATAATGTATCAATTCAGCATAGACTTCAAAAAGACCTTACAATGACCTGCAAGAAAACTCACATTAACCAAAAAAACATGCATTAGCAGAATAAATTTTTGTAAAAAATATAAATACTCGACAAGAAAACAATGGAACCAAGTAATATTTAGTGATAAATCAAATTTTAAAACCTTCACTTTTCACTGAAGATCAATAAGAAGACCTCTTGGATAAAACCATCTGCATCCAAAGTACACTGAAATAAACAGTAAAACACCCTTCAGAAGTTGTGATTTGAGGCTGTTTCTCATATTTGGGTTGTGGGTCTCTTCTTTCTTCCTCAAACTATCATATCACTATGAAAAGCGACTATTATTTAGAAGTGTTAAAAAAAATGTTTATGAGCCTGCACAGTGCCAACTTTTCAACAAGATGGAGAACCCTGTCATAAAGCCCCCCACTCAAAAAGTGAAAAACTGGCTATGAAATAACAACACTGAACTTCTAGATTGGACAGGAAATAGTCCAGATTTAAATCCCACTGAAAACATGTGGAATCTGATGAAAAACAAGCTCCATCATGTGTATGACATTGGATCAGTTTTAAAGCTGACTAAAGCTCTCAAGAAAATGTGGTGCACAAAAATAATGGAAGAATATTGCAGAACTAGCAGAATGAATGCCAGACCAAATTAAAGCAGTTCTTATTGTTAAAAGACATATGATGAAATATTGTATTAAATAACAATATTGTCCCAATTTTGTTTCCCCCCAAAATGAATTTTATTGCTAGTGATTAACTTTTTTTTTGTGGGTACTGTAAAAAATAATAATAATCATAATAAATATCAATTTTTTGTATACAATTATGTCACTTTCAGATAAACAACAATGTTCGCACTGCATAAAAATGGGAGACTTTAATTGCTGATGAGGAATCAGAATTTTTTGTAGAATTGAGTACCATGTGCGAGTCTGCTGAATTAAGTATGTGATGTAGAATTTCTAGGTACAAATAACAGTACTGTACTTTACTTTGATGTATGTCAGTGATATGAATGGAAGTACTAGATGGATTGATCAGTCTCATTAGTAATAACTTAAAGGAACATATTGTCAATGTCCATATTTTGCATGATTTCTCTCTCTCAGATCACAGACCACTGAAGCTAATAATTAATTGTACCAACTTAAATAAAATAAAAACTCTTCAGGCAGAAATGAACATGTCAATTGGTCTAAGGTTTATATGCCACAGAAAACAGAATATAAAGATAGGACAGAGCACCTTTTTAATAATTTAGAATTATTGCATCTTGTCTGTGGAAATTCCTGTTCAAATGATTCTCACTTTAAATTTGTTGATAGGTATCATAATGATATAACAGCCATACTAAGAGAAGCAGGAAGGACTTGGATTAAATCATACAACTGTCATACTAAAGTTATTCCTGGATGGAATGAATGTATAGCCCACCTAAAAAGAGAATCAAAGGATGCTTACAATATATGGTGTCGTCTTGGTCATCTAAGAATAGGGGCAGCTTACATGAATAGGAGTAGAAGTAGGGCTCACTATAAAGCAGCCATAAGACCATGTAAACTGGAACAAGACTCCATTTTCATTTCAAAAGACTGTGAGGCTAATTTAAATAAATTCTTGAAACTTGCCAAGAAAGAAATGGGTGCTAAGAATGCCATCCCATCAACAATTGATGTGTCTGGGGAGGTGGAAATAGCAAAGCTATGAAGAATGAGGTACCCAAACATCTTTAACAGCATGGGAAAAGTTAATCTTAATGCAGGCTTCAATGGAACAACATTAGGTGGGGATAGTGTAAATGCAGGTACTTCAGCACTTAAAATTAAGAGTCTGATTAAAGAGCTAAAGACAGGCACCTCACCAGGGTTAGATGATCTGTTGAATGAACATTAGGGTGTCCCCAAAAAAAGAAAATAAAAATTTTGAAATTGTAGTGTCTTGCCACCTAAAAAGTTCCTCTTGGTGAAAATGTACATCCTGTGAAATTTCAGCTCATTCAGGTGATTTATTTAGGGGTCCTCCAAGCCCACCAAAAAATATCCCATAGGCCCTTGACCAATCAGAATTCAGTGAGCTCTTGCATACTGAGTATTCACTGCATTTCAACATACAGTGGATCCTCTGACCTACATGAGGGTTCCATTCCTGAAAAAGCTAATTGCAAAATTGTGCAAGTGAGAACTATCTCCCCATAATATAAATGGGGTTATGGCAATAAAAGTTTAAAAAAATCATGTGATGTAATTTTTACCTGAATAAAAACTTTTAAATCATTGTACAATAAATGTATAATAATAATATTGCATCTAAAATAATATATAAGTATAAATAGTAAAAACTTGTAAAAACAACTAAATTTCAAAAACATTACTATAAAAATAGTGTAATAATCCAGAGGAGCACGAGAAAGATGACTCAATATAACTAGCCAGTTGTACAGGAGATGAGCTACTGGGCATGTTGCTGCCAGCTGGAAATGCTGAAGTATCCAGGCCATTTTTTAACAAATTTTTACTGCTGGGGCAAAAGTCAGAAAGGCACCTAATCATGTAATAAAAGGGCACAACAGAAGAAAAATGTAGAATAATCTCATATGTGCCTTATATGACAGTAAAGGAAAGAGACCCAAACAAGAAAACAAGAGACACTGAGCATTCTGTCTCCTTAGCAGCGAGTTTACTGTCCACAGACCCAATGAACCCAGTCAAGGACTCTCACTGCAATGCCAGAAATTGTTGGTCCAACTCAATATTGATGAGTTGATCTGCTTCAGCATGGCTGATGCTGAGCAGCTTCACCAGCAGTTTACTGATTTTCTGATTTGATGGGTCTTTTGGGTTACTCCTCGCATGGTGTTTCATTAAATCAATATGTTGGCTGTACAGATCCAAGACCTGTAGGATATGCTGTTTTTGTTGTATGGGAAGTCATGACTTGATCCAGAATGGCACAAGTAGGTCACGTACCCTCCAGGCCAGGGTTGGTACCCAAAAACCCAACCTAAAAACTCTCATCAATTTACTTCTCAAACTTATTTTTAACTTGGCATTTTTTATAATATGGTTATGCAGTCTTATATATTAACTATAAACTATAATTAATGTGATAAGGCCAATATAAACTAAAATTTCCAGAAACTATTTATTTGATATGTTTCATTATGAACCTTATATCTAATACTGTATCTAATTTATCTATCTTCTAATTGGCTACCTATATCTAAAAATAAATCATGTTTCTTTTCAGCTTTATATTTTAAATAATTTAAGTGGTACCTAATATTGATTATTGATCAGTATGTTCAGCATCTTTTGACCTTAGGTGGCGGTAGATTTGAACCAACATTTCTGCCTTCTCTTTCCCTAACCTATTTCGCATTTTACTCCATACCAAGCCAAATGCTGGAAAAAATCTTTCCAATGATCTGGAACTGGCCGGACAACTATGAATAGATCTCATAAATTTAGCAAAACCTAATGGTAACCTGGTCTCTTTTTTTTCTTTTATTTCAACAATTTTCTACCAATTACTAGCTGATGTAGAGCTCATTATACTATCTTTGAATAAATAAGGAGGAAAAATTAGCGCGTCTTTTAAGCGGAATGCATAATATCCTGCCATGTATTCTGAATTTATTTCAATCAACCATTCTTCAGCCTCTTCCTCTTGAACTCTATTCAGTTTTTGTCCTGAAAAATAATAGAACTGTGTGGAAACAAAAATAAAGCTAATAATATAGATTATATAATTTATGTTATGTTATCTAATTTATGCTAATTGTTATCTAATATGGCAATGCCAGATGATTTGATTCAGATTAGAGAAAACTCTTCTGCCCATACAGTTGAGTTACCTATGTTTTATATATTGATAGTAGTTAAGCATTTAGGTCCTATTTACCTTCATACTTTGGGTCAGTTATATTTGCCAAAAGATGACATGGCTCCACAGCTTTTTTAAATCTCTTAATAATATCTTCTTTGTATGGAGCTAATTTTTCATCTTGGATTAAATTGAGCCAAATTTCAACAGCATCAGATAATGTTGTATTATCAGCCTGCAACTGTAACAAAAAATAAAAACTATAAAGTTATATATGGCTGAATGAAAACATCTGTAAACATTTAGAATTATGCATTGTTAGAATTTATTTTTTGGTATTACAAGTTACAACACATATAAAATGAAGTGTATTTTAATTATTTATTAGTAGTGCTTTAGTACAGGATTCTATAAATAAAATGTGCACTATAAGTCTATAAAATATCTTGAAATTAATATTGGTATTTAAAGTTAAGTAATTTTAACTGCATAATATAAACACACCTTATCTAGAGCATTTCCAACAAGTAAGAGTTGTGACTGTAAATTGAGTGCCTCTCTCTGTATAGATAAGTTATCTATCAATTTTCTGATGTTGTGATCAATGTCTTCAATATGCTCTCCTCTTATTTCTATATATAGAGAGTAATTTGACAAATAGGTTTTTATGCATTCTAACTGAGAATTCCATCTGGTTTCATTTGGTAGTTGCGGCATCATACCTCCTCTCCTTTCTCCATTAACCAACCCTAAAATATAAATTTTTATTACAAATATTGCTGGATTTGACAGCATAAATAAATAGCCTATGCAACTTATTAATGAGTCGTGAATTAGGCAGTGCTAATGCTAACATTGACAGTGCTAATGAATAAAAGTAAAGCTGACAATAGCTAATTTATTGGATTTGTTTTTAGCTTACATGAGGTTGGTGATGGTTTTGGAAATATTTGTTAATTTCTACAACATGCTTGAGAACTGATTTTGGGGAGACATCTTTTACTACCAAGTTTAGATGGTGTGCTGAACAGCCATAAGTAATAAGACTGTAGTTGTCCTCCTTAAGAATTTCTTTCATTCTTATCATTTTGTTTTCATTATCAGTGCATATAGCAAATACCTGAAAATAAAATGTCATAACTCATAAGGAACTGAGCATTTGAGTATAACCAAGGCAGAGAATTACATTCAGTTTATAACTAAAATAAAATGTACCTGCAAAATAGTTATACTTACATCAATGCCATATATTTCTTTAGTTTTTGTTATTGCTTCTCTAGCTAACTATGCACAATATTCTGCTGTCTTTTTTGTACTTCCAGCATCTACTGCTGAAATAAGATATGGCTTTTTTCCATTATGAATACTGCGAGACAATAATAGGATCATTACCTACTGAACTCCAGCCATCTTGTATAAGGGTAATGGTACAATCATCAAGATTAAGGTCATTCTTCATTTCATGGATTACTTCATCATTAACTTTTAACAGATCAGATGCCAACCTTTTCCTGTTTGGTGGTTCATATCCTGATCTTAGACCTTTGATTAATTTTATAAATTCTTTATTTTCTTAAATGTTGAAGGGTATGTTAGCTGAAAAAAAGAACCTTGCAACTTGTAAATCTAATTTTTCCTTTTGGTCCACAGTCATTCTTACCACAAATGGTGTAATTGATCTTTGCCTTTTATGTTTTATTGGTGCTGAATGACAGAATGTGGATGATGAAGAACCTGCACTGGAGAACCTGCACTGGTGTCACTCATTTCAGGCACATTTTCACTTATAATCTTTGGATCATCTTTGCCAGAAACCAAAGTTGGAGGAAGTGAATCAGTTTCAGCTGATGCTCCAAATTTGAGTCGCGGCATACCTCTTGCCTCATTTTCAAAACATTCCACTTTTCTTTTACTGCATTTCTCTAGATGATGTTTCACTCTCTCAATTTTTTGAATGATACTTTCTTTGCAATAATTGCATAGTGCTCTAGTAGGCTGATCACTTAATAAAGTCACCTTGTCCCATTCGCTAGCTTTAGATCTTCCACCTCTACAACTCTCTCAGTTTGGCATCTTAAAAATTTTAATTTGAGTTAGGTCTAAATAAAGCTGAAATCTGCTGTTAAGAAATAAAGGAAAGATCTAAAATTAAGAGAGAAAATTCTAGTATGTCATTATTATCTCTCATATTTGAACTTTCCGTGAAATAAAGATGTCTTTTTAATATATAATGTAGATTAGATAAATAAAATAATAGATATATTAGGCACTACATAATTATCGAACCTTTCTAAAAAAAATTTTCAACCCATCAAAAAAACAAAAACCTAGCAAAAACCCAGTTGGGTTGGTTTTTTGCTAACCCTGCTCCAGGCACTTTCATGAACCATGAATTTTTGTTTGCAATGATGATATATAAAGTTTGACATGACATCACACCCTGATAGAAGTTGAGCACAAGTAATTCTCTCTCAGGTGTGTTCAATCAACCAAACTTCATTGGAGCTATGCAGGGTTGGCTAAAAACTGGGTTTTACTGAAAAAAACCACCTGGGTTTTAACAGGTATTTTCGGGTTTTATTGGGTTTTTCTGAATTTTCTATACCTAAGAAAAGTGTACAATAAAATTAAAAAACTGGCCTTTAAAATTTTTTGTGCTTACACAGTATTTATTCATTGTTCTTGATAATGATTGTTGCTATTTTGTTAGATACATATAGATGATTTTTTTAAAAATATAACTTAGATATAATAGCTAAAGCTTAGTATTACCAGTATCTATACTGAATTATTTTTATTTAACACTAAGAATTTAAGAAACCATGCCATTTGTTGCTGGAAGTAGTAGGAAATCTTCTCACGAGTGGGCCAATGTCATACGAGTTGAAGGAAGCTCAAAAGTGAAATACAAACATTGTGGAATGGAATTAAGTTCTAAAATTGAGAGAATCAAAACACATTTACAAAAATGTATAAAGAGAAATGAAAATCCTCCAACTCATGATCAAGTTGCATTAAATATTTCATCTGAATCATCAGTTTCTGAACTATCATTTGATTCATTTCTATCATCACCTTCATCAGCTTCTGGTGTCTGTCAACAGACCTGACAGTTGTTCTACTTCTCAACCTCCAAAGAAGAAACCTAAGTCTTTGTATTTTCCCCCATCAAGCAATATTTGTAGTACTTCATTAAAGTCAAGATTGACTCAACCTCAGATGACCAATTTTGTCATAAAGACAACAGAAAAACAAAAACTGTTTGATCTACAAGTTGCCAAGTTTTTCTACAGCAATGCAATAGCTTTTACTGCTGCTAGCAACAAAGAATATAAACAAATGATGAATCTGTTAAGACCTGGGTATTGCGCACCAACAAGAAAAGACCTAGCAGATCTTCTTACTGAAGTACATGATGAAATAGAACAGAATCTGAGTAATGACTTAACAAATGCTACAAGATGGATGGTCATCAGTGCGGAATGATCCCATCATTGCCACCTCAACCCACACTGGCCACTCAACATTCCTGCTATCAATGACTGATTGTGGATAAGAGAAGAAAACAGTAGAATATTGTTGTGAACTTGCTATAGCTGCAATAAATGAAGTCCAACAAAAATACAACAAAGTTATGAGTAATTTGAGTTCATTAAAATTTTAGAGATATTATTAATTAAAAAATCAAGTAAATAAAGTAACTATAAAATCCTTACAATACTATGATTATTTCTCTTTCTCATATTTTCAAGGTATTTGCAATCTGTACTGATAATGAGAGCAAAATGAAGTGCATGAAAGAACTACTTCAGGAGAAATGTCCTAACATTCTAACCTATTGGTGTTCATCTCCAGAGCTGTGCCTAGCGGCGCTAGTTAATTATTAGCACATCCATTAGTGGCACTAATTAGCAATGCTAGTTAATTATTAGCGCATTCATTAGCAGCGCTATTTTTCAAAACAGTTAGTGGAACAGATAGTGCCGCTACATTTTTAGGCAATGTTAGGCACTAAGCGCTAATATAAATTAAAATGAAGTGTGTCTTGGAATGGTATTCTCTAAATTACGTTGCTTTTTGTGCATAATGCTGAATGCAGAATATATGATGATAAACAGTTTCCTGAACTGAGTATGTAAAGGAGGACAATGTCTTTCCAATAAATAAGTTTAATTATAAATATAAAATTAAGCAATTTTCTTGAATACCCAATAATCATTTTGAAGATATAATTTTGTTCCCATTTGACACTATAAAAGATAATAACACATAGCGAACACACACAAATATATACAAATACATTATTATTATTAAAAAATAGTACTTAGCTATACATTTCATAAAAATTAGTGCAAAAATTAGTGTTAGTGTTAACACCACTAATTTTAAAAACTGTTAGCATTAGCGGTGCTAAAATTTATTTGCATTAGCGTTAGCGGCGCTATATTTATCAGTTAGTGTGCACAGCTCTGTTCATCTCATTACCTTACTCTCCTTGAGAAAGAAGTTACACCTAATAGTGTATTAAAACACACAATCTAAATTCACAAGTATTTTCGCAGTCACCACCAGCCACATGTAAATACCATATATATATATACTGGGTGATCCAGATAAATGGGACCCATAAAAAAAAGCCAAATATTCTTAATATTTAATTCCTTTCATAAAAACTATATATCATTCAAAAGAGTAGGGTTACAAGTTTATTATGAAATATTTATTTTTTTAAAATGACTCCTTTCAAATGTGCTCCATTAGTTGCCAAGCATTTCAGTGTTCTCGCCATTTGTGATGGCGGCCTTCAATTCTTGCAAGGTCATTGGGTTATTTCTGTAGACCCTACTCTTTAAATATCCCCAGAGATAATAATCTAAGGGAGAAAAATCCGGAGACCTTGCGGGCCATTCAACGTCTCCAAATCTTGAGATTAACTTGCCTGGAAACGTTTGACACAAAACTGCCATGCAGTTCCTCGTGGTATGGCAGGTAGCTCCGTCTTGTTGGAACCAGTGGTTTTCTAGACAAAGATCTCTTAATTTAGGAATAAGGAAATTGGTCAACATTTTTTCGTAGCGATCACCATTTACAGTGATGTGTTTCCGGTGGAATCCTCAAAAAAGTACAGCCCGATGATCTGAGATGCAGTAAGACCACACCAAACAGTTACACGCTGACTATGCAACGGGACTTCGGTAATATTCAATGGATTTTCTGTTGCCCAGAAACGACAATTTTGTTTGTTTACAGTTCCATTCAAGTGAAAATGGGCTTCGTCTGACATAATCAAAGTTGCTAGAAAATTGTGGTGTCATTTACCTTCTGTTGGATCCATTGACAGAATTGTCATCTTCGTGCGAAATCTCCATCGTTTAGTTGTTGCACTGTTTGAATTTTATATGGAAAGAGCATTAAATTTTGCTTGAATATACGGTGTGTTGTTCCATATCCAACTCCTAACAGCTGAGAAGCACATCTGATGCTTATGTTAGGATTATCCTGTACAATTTCATGAGTTCTGTTAATGATCTCGTCTATCCTTGCTGTGTGCACTCTTCCAGTTGGTTTTCTTTTTCCAATGCTGCCAGTTAGGGAAAAATTTCTGACACACCGACGGATTACTTTCTTAGAAGGTGATTTTGACATCTGAAAATTTGTCTTGAAAGATCTTTGAGCTGAAACTACACTTCTTCCATGCTCATAATATTGCTGTTATGAAACGCAGCTGTTCCACAGTCCATGCAGTCATCTTGAAGGGTTAGTTTTAACTAACACTTTTATTTTGTTTTGTATCTTATCTTGTCTTGTCTTGTATTGTCTTGTCAAAACCTATACAATCCTGTACAAACTTGTAACTATCCTCTTTCGAATGATGCGTATGATTTTATAAAAGGACTCATACTTTAAGAGTTACAGGGGTTTCTTTTGAGTCCCATTTCTCTGGATCACCCTTTATATATCATTTCAATGTGGGCATAGAATGTTTTGAGAAATATTTATAAAAATGATAATCTTTATAAAGTTTATATACAGATAGATTGGTAGAGAGAGAAAGATAGATGCTGTAATATAATATATATATTTAATATGTTCTCTCCAAATCCTTTTATTTTGTTAATCAGGGATGGCTGGAGAATGAGAGAGGACTAATGCCACAAATACTGAACGATACTCGGTGGAACTCACAGGAAGCTTGTGTAGACACTGAGATGGTATGGTTAACACCCAAATTGGTGGGAACTCCAGTATTGGGAAGGATTCCTGAGAGCTCCCAAACCCCTCAGTAGGGCCTGGGAGGTTTCAGTAATCCCCATTGGGCCAGAGCTTTCTTAGAAAGCCAAGCCTTCAGAGTTACTAAAAATGTTTTTCTTCTCTTTTTAATTGATTATAACAGATTTGAAATTCTCTCAATATAGAGAATGTTAAAAAACATTGAGGCAATCATATGCCCATATCAAGAGACGGGAAAGCATCTCACTTCTCCTTGATGGTGTGGTAGGTGATCCAGTCTTGTTTTTACCATTGGTGTTTTGTATTGCTTAACCATTAGCTATAAGAACCATGTCTCACATATTTGGATCACTTAAAATTATCATGTAAATATCATAATCATTTCTGAATGCCTGATTTCCTTTATAAAGACCGTGTTGAAAAACCTAACTTCAGTTATCAATATGCATCACAATGGATTTTGAGCTTTCTCAGGCTGTGAACTAAATTGTACCTTTAACTGCCTTATGAGCAACATATTAATGCAAATACATATCCCAAAATTTTAGACCATTAATTATCATTGTCAGTTTTGCTCCCTTTTCTGGCATCATTGCACTCATGGATTCCTGTGAGTCCACTGATGACAGTGCTAGGGGGATAATCTCTAAATTGTTGTTGTTTTTTTCTTTATCAGGGATTTGTTTTTGGCTGGGACATTTGCTTATTGAAGTGAATTTGGACAAAGCTTTTTCTTCCCCAATGCCTGCACAAATGCTGAAGCCAGTGTTCACATATTTTTTTGTTATAAACATTGCTTTTGTTGTACTGATTGAGCCAAGAATACTTTAATGATTGTGAGATGAAGTGGAGTTTAAAATGACACATCTGGGACTTATCAGGTTTATACAATTTGGGTAACACTCATTGACCTTGCCCTAGTAACTAATATTCTTTGTTTTTTTGCATTAGTTATGTAAGTTATTTTTTTTCTGTAAGTCTTGTCTCCTTTGTGTGGTAATGGGCTGGTGATGGCCAATAATTTAATGGTTTTATTTTATGTTGACATTTTTGTGTGTGGTATGGGACTAATGATGTTTGTTTCTTTTGTTTTGTAGTAATAATTTTTTTCAAGTGCTTAGTTGGTTCTGAAACACATTGGTGTATGATCAATAAAATTGTTCATATTTCTTTAGTTACCTGTAAAAACTTGCCTGCTGATGCAGTTAACCTTGTAAGTGTTATTGTTGTTTCGTTGATTAAATTAAGCAAAGGACATTTTACTTTTCTTAAATCCTCCCACCATAAGCCGAAGAGTAAGTCGTTAAAAGAGGCAGACTGGCTATGCCCAGAGATCTTAAAGGTGAGAACCCAGTTTCAGATTGGTAGGAGCTGCCTATCTGACATAATCTCAACCACACTAAAATTGGTAACTTGCTCACCTCATTTCTCTCATTCTTAGCAGTGCAGGTGGTGCTGAAGTCAAAGGATTTTTATTAAGGCCCTCTGGGTGGTTCTCACTGGCAGCTAAATCTCCCATCTCCGCAACCAGCCGCAGCTGCCGTGACCCCACTAACAGAGTATCCGGTAGGTGAGTAACGCAAACGCATCTTTACACAGATACACTTACCGGCATCCCCCGTTTCACTGGTGCCCAGACCCGGGAAGATTGAAGGGAAACATCAATAGAGAGCATTAGCATTGACTAGAAGCCCCTATTCTCTTGCCGGTATTCCCAGCACTCACCACACTGCACAAGAACAGTTGAGAAACAGAATTATTCAAGAAGAGCAAACAATAGAGAATGGGTGACACAACAGGTCTTGCCAGTCAATTTACCACCACTATCACCACTGCTGTGGCTTCATCAACAGTCACTGTAAGCACAATAGCTAGTCCCATCTTGACTTCTGGCACTAATTTCCCATATAACCATGACAGGGTGGCAGTAGGGAAATAGCTGCTACTTTACAGCCAATAGGAACAACCCCTGAGAGACCAGCATGTCGTCACCACCTATGGCAGGAACTCCTAAGGATGGGGGCATTGACCAACCATCATTGGCAATTCTTCAGCAAATGGTTATGCAGAATGCTCAGACCATGGCCATGATGTCTCAAATACTGGCTAATAGCCATACACCTAAGGTTCTTCCACCGGAAAAATACTGCCTGAGTGAAGGACATGATTTTCATGAGTTTGTGAGAACCTTTGAGAAATATTTTGAGCAAGAATATCCAGGTTCCCTTGAAAGGATGGGATCCCTTTTAGCTAATTACCTCGATGGCTCTGCCTTAGAAATTTATCGAGTAATGCGGAAGTCTACTAGTGATTATGGGACACTGAAGGCTCATTTAATATCCTGGTATGAGAAAGAGCAAAGAAAGAAAGAAGAAAGTCAGAGTCAGGACTTTATGGAGGCTACCAAGCACTCGCATGAGACTGTCTCTGCTTATGCCCTTAGAGTAATAACCCTAGCCTGTCAGTGCTTCCCTGGTATGGATGTCACTCAACTCCGTATAGTTAAAGATAGGTTTATATCTGGGTTGCCCTTAGAGTTGAGGCAGGAGCTGACCAGGATCATCCATACTCAAAGGACCTTACTAGGAATGAAGATCTCGTGGGAGAAGCTTGTGGCACTAGCAGACTTAAATTCCACAGAGTCCCCCTTGGCAGGTCAAGCTGGAACCACCACTAGAGGCACCCAAGAAACCCCCACCAGTGGGTCAGTGGCAGACATCCCAATCCTCTGTGAAGCCCAATCTGAAATGGCCAATGTGGCACATCTAGCACCAGCCCTTCCTACAGCTCAAGCAGCACCCCCATTGAATCAGTGTGCTTATCCACCTTCTTCATGGAATTGGCCACCTAACTATATTGAACAAATCCCACACCAGTCAACACACACACCACATCTGAGTTCACCACCAGTTGTATTAAAGCAAGAACTACCCATGGTTGCCCCTCAGTCTACTGCAACAAACAGTCAAGGAAGGCTAAGGGGGCCCAATGGAAGAAAAGTGAGAACTGCAGCAAACTTCCCTAGGGGTCAGTCTCACCCACCAGCCAATAACTTTCAGCAAGTTGCAGCAGCACCAAGAGCCACAGGACATGTACCCATTGTCAGCAGTCAGGGCATACAAAGGGTCAATGTCCCTCGCGTCCTTTATGTCATTGGTGTGGAAAGCGGGGTCATCTCCATCAAGATTGCTATACTGCCAGGAACATTTGCATACGTTGTAAGCAACATGGACATAGCCCTGCACAGTGTCCTACTCAGAAGAACTATTTAATGGAGAGGCCACAATGCCCAAGTTGTGGAGGACCACATTTGGGTCAAGATTGTATGAGTGACCAAGGGTTGGTCCCACCACCACAAGAACTAGCACCAGAATTGGGAAACTAGATAGCTCTGTCATGGAAGGCCGCATGCCAGAGCTACCCCAGCATGCTAGCAATGAACGGTCTTTTGGAGGCATCATTGCTTCCCAGGAAGCAACACCATCAGGGCAATATCCATTAGCAAGTCAGATTGCACACAACTACCTTGAGGCCCCCCAGAGTGAGACTGAAGATGAGACAGTGGAAGATGTTGAACAAGTTGGAACCCTAGAGGGATGAAGAGCAGCCAGTGAACACTGAAGATGAATTGGCTGAAGTTCTGGACCTGAGACAAGAGCAGCAATCAAGCAATGCCTTAGTCATCCGGCCAAGAATAAAAAGCTCTCCCCACACAGGCCCATTGTCAGCTCTTGTGGATACAGGTGCTGCAGTCAGTTTGATGTCAGCTTCATGTTACCATCAACTTCCCTCTGATAAATTCCCACTAAAGGAAGTACCTCTCAAGGGGATTAGGGGTATAGGTAAACACATTGTACCAGTTCTGGGTGGTTGTACAGTCACACTCATGTTTCCCAATTTTGAAACACAACCAATTGAGTTTGTGGTTGTGAGAGACCATGTCTCAGACTTTGATCTGATCTGTGGGGTAAACATGTTACAGACTGATAGTTTGCTTCCGACTTGGCTAAACGAGAACTCCTCACTCGGAAGGGAACCAACTTATCACAGTTGCCCAAGATGCTCAACAGCCACTTCCAACCAGCCTTGAATGTGAAAGTGTGGAAGATGTTGAAGTTGCCCCGCACCTGTCAAATGATAGAGGCATGTTTCCGCCTCCAAGGATACAACCCTGATCATGAGTTAACTTATTTGGAAAGTAACTCCTCGGTAAAAGATTTGATTATACAACCTGGATTAATGAATGTCACAGAAGACAACTTTTTGGTTGCGGTATTCAACCTTGGAGACTTCTCACAGAAGATCTCCAGAGGAAACTTAATTGGGAAGGCTATGAAATTGCAGGGTAAGGACTCACTGGTACATCTGGTGGACTTCACTGACAGTTCAAAAACTTCTAAAAATCAGGAGGACTGGACTTCACAAATGATGGTTGATGCTTTTGAGTTGACAAATACATCTCTCTCAGCAGAACAAAAGGACCAGTTAGTCCAGTTGTTGCTGTGCCACCAAGGAGCTATTAGTCATGGTGATGGGGATGTTGGCCACACAACCATTATCAAGCATCAGATTGAAACAGAACACAGGCTTCCAGTCCATATCCCAGTAAGGCGAGTCCAAGGACCTGTACTGCAGGACATTGAAGAGCACTGCCAACAGCTGGAGGAAGATGGTATCATCAGACGAAGTTTCTCCCCATACTCTGCACCTGTCGTGCCAATTAAGAAAAGTGATGGGTCAATACGGTTATGCATTGATTATCGAGAGCTCAACAAAATAACAAAACGAGATTGCTTTCCATTACCTAATTTGATTGACACTCTTCAATTTGCATGGAATGCAATACTTTTCTACCATTGATTTAGTCAAAGGGTATTATCAGGTTGAGATGGAGGAATCCAGTGTTGAGAAAACTGCATTCTCCACCCCTCTTTCCCATTGGGAATTTCTCAGAATGCCGTTTGGGGTGAAAAATGGTCCAGCTACCTTTCACGAGCCATGATGATGGCATTATCTGGGATCCCATGGACTCAATGCATGGTCTACCTTGATGATATAATGGTAGTAAGCCGCACCTTCCCTGAACATCTTGAAATTCTGGGAAAGGTCTTGCATGCCTTGGAATCTAATGGTTTTAAGATCAAACCCTCAAAGACTGAGCTTTGCCGAGAGGAAGTGACATTCCTGGGACATCAGGTGTCATCCAAGGGGATGGTCCCACTGGTAAAGAACCTAGAAGGTATTGCCAAGTTTCCAATCCCAAACACCATCAGAAGACTCCGCCAATTCTTAGGGATGGTTAATTTCTATCGCCGACACATCCAAAATTGCTCAGAGATAGCAAAGCCTCTTAGTGAACTTACAGGCCGCAAGACGCTGACTTGGACAGCGAGTTGCCAGACTGCGTTTGATAAACTAAAGGAGGCCTTAGTTAGTCCGATCTTGTTGACATACCCTGATAGGTCAAAGGAAGCTAAACCCCTACAGCTCCATGTAGATGCTTCTAACATTGGAGCTGGGGCTTGCTTGTCCCAAGAGCAGGAAGGAAAGAATAGGCCCATAGCCTTTGTTTCAACCACATTCAATAGGGCTGAACAAAAGTACTCAACCACTGAACGAGAATTAGCTGCTATTCGATGGGCTGTGAGGACCCTAAAACCCTTCCTTTATGGAATTAAAGTTAAAATTTTTACTGATCATCAACCTTTAACCTTCCTTTACAATATGCCATTAGTAAATAACAGAGTTGCTCGCACACTGGAAGAGCTGAGTAGCATTGAATATGAGCTAGTGTACATACCTGGGAAACAGAATTGTATCGCAGATGCACTATCCAGGTCTCCAATTGACAATTGTCAAGAATCATTGGATCAATATGACAACCGATCAAATGCCACTCCAAAAGGATTCATAAAGACTGAAGTCCCAGGGGGAGGAGATTCCCTCTTTTATTGTCTATCCTTGTGGAGTAGTGGCACAATGGATCATCATAGGGAAATCAGAGAAGCAACAGTAGCAGAACTAATTAACAGGCGAAATAAGTATGGGATCTCTTCTGATAAAGCTATCACCCGTCAGCTGAATCTGATGAAACATGTTGGTCAGATCCCAACCCCACGGTTGATCCAAGTTTATAGTGATATGAATAAGGTAGAGATTTGGGTATATCATGGAGATCGAGCTCCCTTAAAGTATGGTTCTGACAACTACCATGATCGGTGTTATCTGCAGTGCCTCGCTGGGATCCATTACAATTGGTTAAACCCTATACACCTACCTGGTCAATCAAATGATAAGCCTTCCCCTGAAATTCTAAATGTGAATAGGGAAACTGATAGCCCCTTTGAAGAATTTACACTGCTTGATGATAGCATGGAGGAGGACCTTGCACCTGACACAGAGGCTAGTGGGGAGGGGAATCTACCATCTGATAACCTTACACCACAATTGGAACTGACATCAGTTGTGGTGGACATCTGTCCAGTGATTCCTTTGAGAGAAGGAGAACAACTCCCAAAAGAAGGAGGGGCATTGTCCCTGGAAGATGTCATAACCTTACAAAAACTTGACCCTCACCTATGTCGCCTTAAAAAGGGGATTAAGCAACAATGGACAGCAAACGATATACTGGAAACCTACAACCATATAAACGAGATCATCAGCAATTGGTAGTTATTGATGACATCATTTACCATAGGGGAAGAGACCACCACTTGCGTTGTGTTGTTGCCAAAGGTGTTGCTATAGATTGGGCTGTCATTTTTCACAAGGAGTTTGCTCACTTAGGGCGAAATAAATTGCTTGCCCTATTATTGGAACATTTTTGGTACCCACAGCTGCATCGCATAGTGACTGAGATAGTCACTCTTGTGTGGAGTGTCAGAGAGCAAAGATTACCAATATTCTCCACACACCACCTGTGTTTAAGATTGTAACCCAACATCCTTTTGAGTTGATTGCAGCAGATCTTATCTCCTACCCTATCTCTCAAAAGGGGAATGTTTGTGCATTGGTGGTGGTTGACCATTTCTCTAAGTGGTTGTCCGTGGTCCCACTGCCCAATAAACGGGCCTCTACTGTAGCACAAGCATTCAAAACTCGAGTATATCCATTTCTGCCCAGGCTGCCTGAAAAGCTACTCAGTGATAATGGGCCTGAGTTCACAGCCCAGGAATTTGAAGATACCTTGCTTGAACTGGATATACTCCATGTAAGGACTTCTCCCTATTGCCCCACATCCAATGGGGCTGTTGAGCGAGTAAACAGGACACTAACCCAATATTTGCGGATGAGTTTGAACCAGGTTGAGACCTGGGATGACCATCTGCCCAGGGTGGTATCCATTTACAACAATACCAAGCATCAGGAGACTGGTATTTCCCCAGCAGCCTGTCTCTTATCCCAGGCTCACATCTTCCCTCAGGGCCCTAGGATAGACCACCATCAGCTTCAATATCGGGATGAAGGCCACCCACGGTTCGAACCCTATCACTTAAACCAGCTGGTGGGGCTGAAAATACACTATCCTGGCAACCTGAGCATCAATAAATTCAAACCTCGGTATGCTGGACCATATTGTATAATTAAAGTGAACCCAAATGAAATTACTTATCAAGTTCAGTCAATGAACCCTCAGGAACCCACTATTTATAAAGTTCACCACAAACATCTGAAAAAGTGGAATGTGGCTCCACCATATCTTCAACAGAACCGCTACTACCAAAGGCTTTTGGGAGATGCCCATTATGAGGTTGAATTCCTACCACAACCTACACCTGTAGAGATGAGTAAGGGTCCATCTCTAATTGAAGAACCAAGCCATGATGACCATTCTTTAAGGGTTTTCGCTTCAACCCATTACCTGTGGAGCGTCTGAGAAAATTCAGCAGACTCTAGATCAGACTCTCCACAACCTGTATCAGTTGGAAGAGAGATTTCATGAACAGCCACCTCCCAGCAGAAATTCTTTGAGACAAGATAAGACAAGTGGGGAGGATAAAGTTAATGGGGACATAGAGAATGGATGCCCAGTAGCAATCTCATCCTTTGATTCAGGGCAGGAACTACCTTCCTCTGAATTGGAGCCAGTGAAACAAAGTCCCCTAACGTCTTTTCGATTTATTGCTACCAATAATCAATCATATTTAGTGGCTGTGGAACCTGAAACAGACTTTGCAGTGACACAATCTCCAGAATCTTCAGAAATGACAAGTGAGTTGAACTTAGTGGCCTAGGAGGAGGACTGAGTCCAACTGATCAGCCAACTCACGCAAGGCGACGAGGGTCCCTCACTCTGGAACCATTCTCTGGTGTATTAAAGTGGGTAAAGAAAACATCATTGACACCTTCAAAAATTGATTTTAGAGGGTTCTCACCTGAATCTCAAAACCTGCCTTTACCAGTTGTTACACAAGTAGGTACCCTCAAGAAGATGGGGAACCGACCATTCACAAGGTCACAGGGCAGATCTCAGGAATTGCTTAGGGTACAAAGTTCCCCACTTGAGAGGAAAACTAAAAGTAAGGTTACTGATTAGGTTAAGGTAAGATATGATTTGTAAAGTGTATTAAAGTCCCATACTATCACTCATACTATATGTACTTAGAGATAAAAATACCTGTGTTGTGCACCCACAACAAGTGGGGAGGAGTGAGATGGTATGGTTAACACCCCAAGTTGGTGGGAACTCCACTATTGGGAAGGATTCCTGAGAGCTCCCAAACCCCTCAGTAGGGCCTGGGAGGTTTCAGTAATCCCCATTGGGCCAGAGCTTTCTTAGAAAGCCAAGCCTTCAGAGTTACTAAAAATGTTTTTCTTCTCTTTTAATTGATTATAACAGATTTGAAATTCTCTCAATATAGAGAATGTTAAAAAACATTGAGGCAATCATATGCCCATTCAAGAGACGGGAAAGCATCTCACTTCTCCTTGATGGTGTGGTAGGTGATCCAGTCTTGTTTTTACCATTGGTGTTTTGTATTGCTTAACCATTAGCTATAAGAACCATGTCTCACATATTTGGATCACTTAAAATTATCATGTAAATATCATAATCATTTCTGAATGCCTGATTTCCTTTGTAAAGACCTTGTTGATAAACCTAACTTCAGTTATCAATATGCATCACAATGGATTTTGAGCTTTCTCAGGCTGTGAACTAAATTGTACCTTTAACTGCCTTATGAGCAACATATTAATGCAAATACATATCCCAAAATTTTAGACCATTAATTATCATTGTCAGTTTTGCTCCCTTTTCTGTCATCATTGCACTCATGGATTCCTGTGAGTCCACTGATGACAGTGCTAGGGGGATAATCTCTAAATGTTGTTAGTTTTTTTTTCTTTATCAGGGATTTGTTTTTGGCTGGGACATTTGCTTATTGAAGTGAATTTGGACAAAGCTTTTTCTTCCCCAATGCCTGCACAAATGCTGAAGCCAGTGTTCACATAATTTTTTTGTTATAAACATTGCTTTTGTTTGTACTGATTGAGCTAAGAATACCTTTAATGATTGTGAGATGAAGTGGAGTTTAAAATGACACATCTGGGACTTATCAGGTTTATACAATTTGGGTAACACTCATTGACCTTGCCCTAGTAACTAATATTCTTTGTTTTTTTGCATTAGTTATGTAAGTTATTTTTTTTCTGTAAGTCTTGTCTCCTTAGTGTGGTAATGGGCTGGTGATGGCCAATAATTTAATGGTTTTATTTTATGTTGACATTTTTGTGTGTGGTATGGGACTAATGATGTTTGTTTCTTTTGTTTTGTAGTAGTAATTTTTTTCAAGTGCTTAGTTGGTTCTGAATACACATTGGTGTATGATCAATAAAATTTTTCATATTTTCTTTAATTACCTAAAAAAAACTTGCCTGCTAATGCAGTTAACCTTGTAAGTGTTATTGTTGTTTTGTTGATTAAATTAAGCAAAGGACATTTTACTTTTCTTAAATCCTCCCCCATAAGCCGAAGAGTAAGTCATTAAAAGAGGCAGACTGGCTATGCCCCAGAGATCTTAAAGGTGAGAACCCAGTTTCAGATTGGTAGGAGCTGCCTATCTGACATAATCTCAACCACACTAAAATTGGTAACCTTGCTCACCTCATTTCTCTCATTCTTAGCAGTGCAGGTGGTGCTGAAGTCAAAGGATTTTTATTAAGGCCCTCTGGGTGGTTCTCACTGGCAGCTAAATCTCCCATCTCCGCAACCAGCCGCAGCTGCCATGACCCCACTAACAGAGTATCCGGTAGGTGAGTAACGCAAACGCATCTTTACACAGATACACTTACCGGCATCGCGCCCCCATTTCAACACTTTTATAAAAAAATTTCATAAATACATGTAAATCAATACTGAGCAAGAAAATTGATCGAAAAATTACCACTGCCCTGAACAATGCAGGCTTATACAGAGAGGCCTTTCACCTTCAGAAGCAGCTAAAGAAAATTGCTATTGCACTTGATAAGATATACTTAGCTACCTATGAAAATTTGATTACATTTTTAAGTATGGTATATCTGCTACTTAATTATTTTAATACTACGCTAGTTTTATTTTAATTAATTAATGCTTCAAGTAAAAATTTTATTTATACTTTATTCTGGGATTTATTATTATATCAGTATAATCAAATTTTTGCAGCTTCAAAGTGATTCAGCAACTTTGTCAACTGCTGTTGAAATGTGGATACAGCTCTTGCAAAGTGAAGATCTCAAGCCATACAGAGCTCAAATTAAAAAATGAATGACATGGGTAAGTATCAATATTTATAATCTATTTATAATATATTCTCTGTTTTCATAGAAATAGTAATACATATATATATATATATATATATACACACAAGCCCGGATTTAGCTATAGGCGAACTAGGCGATCGCCTAGGGCCTCGCGCCAAAGGGGGCCTTGCTCAAGCCATTTTGCGCGTTCTGTTCAAGTGATATTAATGATTTAGAACTCTATGAAGAACTTAAAGTACTTTGCAGGTTTATACCTGAGAAAACAGATCTCGGAAATGCCCTTGTTTATATAGTGCAAAAACAACTAAGTGAGATTTATCCTAATGTTTATGTTGCACTTCAAATAGTATTAACCATCCCAGTTACTGTTGCTTCGGCTGAAAGAAGTTTCTCGCGTCTCAAACTTATTAAAACATATTTGCGTTCCACCATGTCTCAAGCGAGATTGCAATCATTAGCTATGTTATCAATAGAAAATGATATAACAAATTCATTAGATTATTCTCAATTAATTGAAGAGTTTAGCTCGAAGAAAAGTAGAAAAGCATTGCTGTAATATTCAAGGAGCATCTGAACCAAATATTAAAGCATTAATATTTAGCCTGATAAGTCAATCGCTCACTATTATAAAAAATGAAATGTCAACATCTCTTATACATCACATATGAAAAATGTTTGTATACTATGGAAAGTCATTACCTATAATATTATATAAATCTTAGAAATCATTGTCTTATATTTTCGATATAAATCTTGATTCATATTATAATTTATACTTATTTGTATGGTTTATTTATATTTCTTATACAATTTCCATGCATGATTATTTTGGTTTGGTTTAATTTTTAAGTGCTGGCATAGTTCTGTCTATGCAGGATTCTAATATTGCTGGTATAATACCGATAATTAAGTCCATATTTTCATATATATAGGCCTAGGGCCTCGCAACTTCTAGATCCAGCCATATATATATATATATATATATATATATATATATATATATATATTAATAATATATATATATATATATATATATATATACACACACACACACAAGTATGCATATATATGTATGCATTAACAGGAGCAGAACTTGATGAAGAGCAAGCAATGGCAGCAGAATAGTGGATAATCAGCAACAAGCCTCAATATCTAGCATATTTTCTGGCTTTCAAAATAAAAGACAAGAGCCTTTTCTCAGTATTAATATTTAATAATCAAGTCATTCAACTGTATAGAAAGTCTTCATCTACTTGGTGGCAATTGATGAAAGTACAAACCGCAAAAAGAAATGCTATTGGTATGGAAGATTTGTGCAACTTTTGTGAGCATCTACTGAGTTGTACCCCAAGTTCAGCTGCCATTAAGAGCATTTTCTCAATATTTTGACATATCTGGTCCAAGTTACGCAACAAGATTGGGACAGAAAAAGCAGGAAAGCTGGTCAAAATATACAAATATTTGCGTAGTGGAAGTGAACTGAATGAAGATGAAGTTTGATTACTTTGAGATGTTCCAGTGCTTAATAAATAAATACTTAACTATGATTATCTGAATTTAATTAGTTTATTACTTTTACAGGGCACTTCTTTTAATAAAATGAAATATTTTGGAGTTCAGTTTTAATTAAAAATAGAGTTGAAGTTGAGTTGAGCTTTTGTTATTTATTTAATAAAACAAAGTCCTACATCACTGCAATGATTCTTAAATACATGGTATTGATTGTTATATTATTTTATTAGCTTATGACAGTAACTCATTGTTTTAAAATATCTGAAAAAACCCGCTTGAGTGTTTTTTTTTTTTTTTTTCAGGTGGGCTTTTTCTGAAAAAACTCGCTGGGGACAAATGGGTCGGGTCCAATCAGGCCAACCCTGAAGTTATGTGTCACTAATGAAGATGATGGGGAGAACATGTTGGAAACAAAACAAAGCAATACAAAACCCTGGACCTTGAGTTTCACTCTCTTCTTCTTCTTCTTCTATGGGGGGGGGGGGGGGGGGGGGGGCGCTTTTGCGAACATTTGCTTTTGGCCCCTCCTTCCTGCATACAAAAATTAGAAAGCTGCCAAGCAGGGCAGTGACACAATGACAGGAGTTGGACATGCCTAAAGTCAAAGGTTGCAAAAGAAGCTCTTGCAATAATACTGGAACTTTTCAGATTCTGACTGGTGATAATTTTTTGTCTATTTATTTGGTACCATCAAACTACATGTTTTTCGAATCTACAGGCAAAGATCTTCTTTATGGTACCAAATATGTTGAGATGCAATGAATACTCAGTAAGCAAAGCTCACTGAATTCTGATTGGTCAAGAGCCAATGGGGTATTTTTGGGGGGACTTGGTGAACCCCTAAATCACCTTGGAATGAGCTAAAATTTCACAGGATGTAGCATTTTCATGAAGAGAAGCTTTATAGGTGGTGAGATGCTGCAATTTCAAAATTTTGATTTTTTTTTTGATACTCTAATGAGCATTTAAAGTATGCTAATGATGTGATCACTCTTCATATCTCATTACTGTTCTCAGCCATGCTTGCTCACAGTTATATTCCTGCTGAGTTTATGAGGGTTTATATCACACCCCTTGTCAAAAATAAATATGGGGACATTCTATCCAGCAATAACTACGGGCCTATTACTGTTGTCTCTTGATTCTCAAAACTACTTGAGAAACTTTTGCTTTACCAACTAAATGATTATTTCTGGACATCTCCTAACCAGCTTGACATATCAAAAGCTTTTGATAGAGTCTGGCATAAATCTTTAATTTTGAAACTGCCCTCCTTCAGTTTCTAGCCTTCTATCTGCATCTTCATCTCTAATTTCCTTTCTGGTTGATCTATAGCTGCAGTTGTAGATGGCCACTGTTGTTCTCCTAAAGCTATTATCAATAGTGGTGTTCCTCAGGGTTCTCTCCTGTCACCCACTCTTTTCCTTTTATTTATTAATGATCTTTTAATTCACACTTCCTGTCCTATTCATTCCTATAGTGATGATTCCATTCTTCACTTCTCCACCCATTTCCCAAAGTGTCCCTTACAACAATCACTCCATGATTGGCATAGGGTAGCTATAAAACACCTGACCTCTGATCTTTCTGCTATCTCTGATTGGGGCAGAGAAAACCTTGTGGCTTTCAATGTCTCAAAACTCAGTTTGATAAAACTTTACAAGACACTCGCATTGCCATGAAACATGCTACAGTAACGAAACATATATCAATCAATAGAGCAGAAAAAATGGTGCAAGCAGCTATGTAACATTTTGAAAATATTAGAAAATAAAGTTATGACACTATGAAGATGTTACTAGGCCTATCATAGCTTACACCATTTGGATCTTTTCCGTTTCATGTACTGTTTCCGATTTTGTTGAAAATAAGATATTTAATGTAGGTTAACCGAATGCCTAGTTAAGTCAACTGTATGCCTTGATGACTGGTTAGGTTAAGTCGTGATATTTTCATTAGTTTTAATGAAAATATCAAAACTTAACCATATCTGGTGCACCCCTACACAATTGTGTAGCTGAAAAATAAACCATATTGATTCTTGTGTAACCACACAAAGGCAAATTTGTTTTTTACCCTATGTCATAATTCGTGAGCAAAAGGGTTAAATTTATTGAAATTTTGGTACACCAAACTTTTACTGTTAGATGGGGCAATATATTGTCCAAATTTTTTTTCCCTCATGCAGAGTTAGGCAAGGTACCTTACTCTCTTCTCTGCTGTTTAATATGTTGATATTGATGAATTAATTGCTTCTCTTAATGAGGCAAGAGTGGGATGCTGTATAGATGATATGAGGACAAATAACTTGGCCTATGCCAATGTTATGGTGTTAATAAGTCCTTCAGTGAAAGGTCTGGATCATCTTATAAAAATTTGTGAATCATATCCTCAGAACCATGACATTAATTTTAATATTGCTAAGACTAAGGTTATGCAATTCTATCCTGAAGGTAAAGGCTCAAAACCAAAGAGCTGATATTATTTTCAAATTGAGAAATGAACCAATAGAGCAGGCAAAAGAATTTATATATCTGGGTCAAACTATCACCAGCTACTTGAATGATAACTCAGACATAAGAAAACAATATCAAAGTTACTGTGCTAAGGCAAACATGATTATAGGGAACTTCAAATTCTGTACAAGCAAAGCTAGAGACTTTTTTTTTTTGGTACTTTCTGCATTAATATTTATGGGTAGCAGCAACTCTAGGTTAATTATGAAAAAGGTCCTGCAGAACCCTCAATTTGCTTTACAACAGATCCTATAGACTGACACAAGTTACTTCAAGATGCTCAGCCTCTCAAATGTTTGCTAATTGCAATGTTCCTAGCCTCCCTGAGGTAACAACATGTGCCCAATACAGTCAAATGCAGAGAATTAAAAACTCAAACAATCCACTTGTCCAAGCTATTCATCAGTCCTGCTTTATGTCTTCTGGACTATGGACCTCTTGGTATGAAAATGTGTATCTATAGCTTCACTAAACTCTTGCATTAGCCATCCATTACATGTACTTTTTATTTTTATGAAACTGCTCTTACTATTTTTTATTATTATTATTATTACTACTATTATTTATTATTTCTCATCTCCTTACATGTATCATTGTTAGTTCTTTGTTACCTTAGTCCTTTTTTAGTTTTTGTCTCTAGAGTTAGTGTTTAATTGGTTGTATCATTGATTACTCTGATGGATACTCTACCTCTTTTGTTTAGGTTGGGGATCTGTCTCCTGCCAATTAACAGCATTATTGTCATCATCATTATAATCACTTTTGTGGTGTGAGCAGTGGGTAGGTTTCTTTTCTATCATTATTACTTGTTTCAGTACATGGCTTATGTTTATCTTCTTAAGTCATGATTTTTAGTTTGTTTTTAAATGTATTACTATTTGATTAATCTTTTATATTGAAAAGCATATTATACTATGTTATGGGATTTATATCGTGCCAATAAAACTTGTCATTGTCATTATATATATGAATAAGCATCTTTTGCTGATGATAAAAAGATCAGAGAAATCAGTAATGCAGAAATGGTGGAAGCCCTACAGAGGGACACAAACAGAATATACAAATGGTCAGAAGACAATAACGAATTTTAACACAGAGAAATTTTAGCTTTTGCAATATGGAAGAAATGAAAAACTTAAACATACAGCATACTATGCCTCAGATAGACAGGAAATTCAGAGAAGCACAAAAGCAAAAGATTTAGGGGTAATAATGACTGATGATGCAAAATTTGAAATGCAGAGTCAGATAACAATAACAAAACAAAAAGAGTTACAGTACATCTACTGAGAACCTTCAAGAGAAGGAATGAGAAAGTAATGATTCCCTTGTTGAAAAAAAAGATCATACCAAAATTATCAATTGCAGAAATTGATAGGGTAATATAAATGTGATAGTTGTTGAAATTAAAGACAACTTACGAAAGAGATTAATTATCACTGGTCAACAAAGTTTTTGTCACAGAGCTATTTTTACTTGAACTGTGTGTAATTTTTTACGTTGATTACAAAAATGAAAACAGAATTTTTCTATCACCCGCAGTTTTAGAGTGACACATGAATTTACATTACTTAGAATTTGAATGAGAATAGGAAGGGGGTGGGGTCTGCCCCTTCCTCTTCCTCTGCTTATAAGTTGCTACACATCACTGTTGACTTTCATTTGTCAGTTACTCATTTGATTTCACTCAGTGAACATCGTGCATTTTATTTGTGATTTTCCTTAATCATTTTTTGTGTCAGTGCATTCGTACTGTTTCATGACAGAATGCCACACAAGTGTGTCAACCATCCAAACCATTTCTGTTGTGTGTGCAGAGAGTTAACACTTAAATTTCAAAGGCAAAATTTCACCTCTCTCATCAAAAAAGCATACAAACTTTATTTTGGTTGCAAGGTAGGGGATCAGAATAAGACGTGGGCACCTCATATATGCTGTATTGTGTGTTTAAGACTTCTGACAGGCTGGCTAAATGGGTCTCATCAAATGCCGTTTGCTGTTCCAATGATATGGAGAGAGCTGAAAGACCATTTAATGGATTGTTATTTCTGCTTAACAAATATACTAGGCATTACTGCGAAATCTAAACATATGGTACAATACCCAAATTTACCATCAGCCATAAGGCCTGTTTTACATAAACATTTGCCAGTACCAAGGCCACTAGAAACATGGAGTTTAGATGATGAAAATGAAATTGATATACAATGGTAATGACGAAGCTCAACATGGTTTACTGATGGACGATGTTGATCCAATGTTTGAACCATCATGTTCATTGACAGAGCCTCACTTAATATCTCAAGCAAACCTGAGCGAGCTTGTCTGTGATCTGAAATTGTAAAAAGTTCAATCCGAACTTTTGGCTTCCCGGTTGAAAGGTTGTAATTTTCAAGAAAAAGGCACTAAGATATCTTTTTACCGCAAGCATCGAAGAAACTTTCTACCTTCTCGTGAAAACCCTTGGCCAACAACATGATCCAAACGAATGGCGCCTATTTATTGATTCCTCGAAGCCAAGTTTAAAAATTATATTACTCCATAATGGAAATAAATACCCTTCAGTCCCATTAGCACATGCTGTACATATGAAGGAATCATACGACAATATGCACCTGCTTGTGAAACATATCCAATATGATAAATACTCTTGGCATATCTGTGGAGACTTGAAAGTGATTGCACTTCTTCTTGGTTTACAACTGGGTTATATGAAATTCTGTCATTTCCTCTGTGAATGGGACAGCAGAGCATGGGAAAGCCATTACTCAAAGAAACAATGGCTACTTTGACAAGCGTTGATTCCAAGGCATAAAAATCTCACCAGTTCACCTCTTCTTAATCCAAAAAAGTTATTTGCCACCACTACATATTAAACTTGGTTTAATGGAAAATTTTGTTAAGGCTATGGATCAAAATGGCAGGGGGGTGTCTCTACTTGAAATAGAAATTTCCAAAGATCAGCAAGGTCAAAATCAAAGAAGAGATATTTGTGGTCCCGCAAATTAGAGAAATCATGAGAGAGAATGCGTTTGATGAAACTCTAAGTGAAGTTGAAGGAGCAACTTGGAGAGTTTTTAAAGTAGTGAACACAAATTTCCTTGGAAACTTCAAGGCCAAAAATTAAGTCACTTGTTGAAGAACTTCTCAAGGCCTACAAAGACATGGGGTGCAATATGTCGTTGAAAATTCATTTTCTTGACTCACATCTCAACTTCTTCCCAACAAATTTAGGCAATGTTAGTGATGAGCATGGGGAATGCTTTCATCAACAAATATCCACAATGGAGAAGCGATACCAGGGTAAGTGGAGCCCCAGCATGTTGGATGACTACTGCTGGACATTGTCAAGGGATGGCCCAGAGGCGAAATACAAGCGTAAATCATCAGTAGCCACATTTTAGGTGAATTCAATATGCATTTTCTACTTTGATATTGCTATTACGCCTATAAATTAGTCAAAATTTCATTTTCAATTCACTCAATATTGGTGGGTGATAGAAATATTTTGAGGCCATTTTTGAACTCAGCAGTAAAAAACCTATAAGATCCACCCATTTTTGTTCATGTGACAAATAAAAAGTTTGATTTTGTCGACCAGTGTTATAGGTTTAGTACATAGGCCTCCCTCTTAGACTGTCGATAGTGATAATAGACTTCAGAAACTAATTTTTTGTACAAGTAGCAAACATGATGCGATAATTATAGGAAATCTTAATTTACCTTGCAGGAAAGTGGGATGGTCCTTTACAGTCTAATTCCAGTTGTTGACTACACAAAGATTTGCTCAAAAGTTCACTTTTTCAAGTGGTCAAGGAACCCACTAGAGAATGCAATATTCTAGATTTAGTTTTAAGTACAGACCAAGACTTAACTAATATCATCTCTGCAGGAGACTACTACTACTACTACTACACCAGTGATCAGAGACAAATAATATTTGAAATTAAAGTTAATGTTCATAATTTGGAGAGCCTGGAATACATTTTGGATTTTACAAAAGGTAAATTTTGTGACATGAAGCTGCAACTTTCAACCCATAATTGGGATAAGGCTCTATCATGTGATGATATTAATGGCACACAGATTTCTTTTAATTATTTTAAATGTTTAGAATCAAGTAATATCCCATTATGTAAAAAGAAACTAGCAAAATCTGTTAAACTACCTAAATGATGGAATGCTGAAAATGAAAGTAGCTTAACATTAAAAAGGAATGCATATCTCAAAGAAACAAATCAGTTGCCTGATTTTTTTTTTTTTTTTTTTAATTTTTTTTATGCAGGAAGGAGGGACCAAGGGTAAATAGCTGCAAAAGCACTCCCCACTCCACACAGAAGAAGAGCCAAAATCAAGGTCCAACGTTTTCAAGATGCCTAGACACTCTGCATCTGAAAGATTTGAGGTATACACAGAAGGAAAGATGGATTGAGGAAGATTGTTCCATAGCTGACCAGTTGAGTAGATGAAAGATTGAAAATACCAATTAACCCTTGCATTAGAGAGTTGGACAAAAAAGGAATGAGAAAGTGTAAAGTTTGGTGCTGCATGCTCTCCTTAAAGGAAGAGACACGCAGTTAGAGAGTTCAGAAGAGCAGTGTCCATTATAATAGCAATAGTAAAGAGAGAGTGAGGCAACATTGCAGTGAAGAAAGAGGGATTAAAGACAGTCAGTAAGAGGCTGGGGAATTGATGAGACAAAAAGCCTTTGATTACACCTGGTCAAGTATGGCTGTGTGAGTTGAGCCATCCCATACATGAAAAGCATACTCCACAGAAGGATGGACAAGACCCCTGTACTGAGACAGCAACTGAGCTGGGGTGAAGAAACTGTAGAGGTGGTACAGCAGGAGATTGTAGACACCAATCGACTAGGGAGGTACTCCAGGGGGAATGTTAGACAGAAGATAGGGAGCGCTGGAACTCCCATTTCTCCTGTCACTGTCATCCTTAGCTGAGCTTTTTCCGTGTCTCATCTACCCTTTGAGCAGTACAGCATGCTCTCAAACACACACATCTCTCCCTATTCCTCACTACATACACATTCATCTTACACACTACAAAATTAAAAAATTTAAAAAAATTACAACTTCAAGAGCCTCAGATTCAGATTCCCCTGGGGAGGGGACCATAAATGTCCCCACTTCCGGCTCCCCTGCTGCTGATACCAGGAATGCAGACCCAGGCAGCAGGGCTGGATCTGCTACCACACATTTGAGATATTCTGGGCTTCTGTCTGATTCACTTTTCTTAAAATTCTGTGACATTCGTGACCTTCTCTAAAATTTTCAATCTGTTAAACACCACCTCTCCTCCTCTAAACCTGTTCATCTTTTTCTCACTGAAACTCAGGTGTCTGGAATGACTGACAGCAACCCCTTTTCTGTACCCTCTTACTTTCTTTATACTGTACTCAATCTCACTCGTGTTTATGTAAATAATGACCTAACTTGTTCTTGTATTCCCAAACTCTAATCTGGCTACAGCTTACACGCCAATCTCAAACTAAATATATCTGTGCTAGCTACCTTTCTCCTAATTCTACTGACGATCCAAAACTCTCTGTATTCCACTTTGGAAGTGAAGTAGTCATTCTTTCCCACTCTCCCTTTGCTGAAATCTCCATTTTTAGGAGATTTCAATGTTCACCACCACCTTTGACTTTCCATCCATTTCACTAACATCCCTGGTGAACTAGCTTACAACTTTTCTAATCTAAATGACAGACAGCAGATTGTACAGCACCCTACTCGTATTCCTGATTGCCTTGGAGATAAATCCAGAATGTTGGGCCTATTTCTTACATCTCAGCCTCCTCCTTACTCTGTCAAATTTGTTTCTCCATTGGTCTCCTCCAACCACAATCTTACATCTGTTTCCTGTGCTATCGCTCCAATTTGGCCTTTAGATCCTCCTTAAAGGAGGTGCCTTTGGCACTTTGGTGCTGCTGATTAGGAGGCCCTTAGACAGTACTTCTGTGATTTCCCATGGGATGATTACTGCTGCCATGGCTGGGGCCCTTCTGAGTGTGCTGAGCGCATCATGGAGGTAATATTCTCAGGCATGGAGGTGTACATTCCATACTCTATTCCTACTGATGCAAAAAAAAAAAAAAAAAAAAAAAAAAAAACTTGGTTTAACTTTACTTGTTCTAATGCTATCTGCAATACAGAGCAGGCTTTCAGAAAGTACCATCACTATCCAACTCCTGACTCTCACTCAGCTTATATTTCTGCCTGGAATTTCCTTCATCTGACAAAAATGTGAAAACCTATCCAATTATGGGGCATTCCAGGACAAATCACCCAAAAATTAAAAAATGTCACCACTCCAACTCGGATTTTGATGAAAATTGACATATGGGGTTCTTTCAGGTGCTGATTTCACTGGTTCAAATAAAAAAGTTCTATGACCTATAGGTTTTGAGATATGGGCCCCCACTTTACCACCTAACTTTAATGGGCAATAACTCCCAAACATCTTGTCGTAGACCTATAAAACTATAAATTTTTAGAATCAGCATGAAGAGATCTATTAAATGATACCACATTCAAATGTATAGAACAATGAAAATTTTTCCCCCCCTTTTTATTTTTGACCATCACCCCCCCCCTAGACAGTGAAATAAAAGAAAAATTTCATTTATTAAACTTCAATTAATTGTTAAAAGATACAAACAATAAAAAACGTGGGTATCAAGTTGCAAGATATTTTAAAAATTATTGAAAAAATATGTACATTGTGAAATTTTGACATTTTTACGCAGACTAAAATAGAGAACTACAAATGGATATATTTACATCCTATGTATAACTCATATTCACGCAGTCTCTCTCAAATGTTTGTTAATTATGCTTATTTTTATTACAGATATGCTTATTTTGAGTCAAATCATATCTTATTTTTGAGATTTACAATTGTGTATTTTTAGTAATGAAAAATGGTTAGATACTGTGGTGATCCTTTACAAAAACATAAGAAAAAGATACACAAGGATATAAGAACCATCAGCCAATCACTTTATGATCAATGTAAATGGAAACTACAAAGGAATACTGTACTATGTAGCAACTGTAGAAAATTATTGACCCCCTGACCAGAGTTGCTATCAACATCACAAAGTGAAGAGTCTGATCGGTCTTCTGAGAATGTTATTTCAGAAAGCGATGAATATGATCCAAGTATATCAGGTAATGCCAAAGAAGAGGTTCTCAAGTTCAAGAAAGTCTTGCTGACTCCAGTGAAGAAGCGTAAGTATTTAATGATAGGTACTTTTTATATTTATAATTTTTTATTTATATTATTTATTTATAATGTATTTACTTTCAAGACAGTTTTTCCGCAACATAATAATTATTATTGTCCAAATATATCAAATGGAGTAAAATATTTATTAATTAAAAAATTTCAGATGGTTTGGGTTCCTCAAGAAAAGAAGCAAAAGCTCTTCAAACAATAGAAAAAGCACGTCGTTCTTTAAAACGAAAGCTAGAAACAAGTTTAGAAATTGAGATCCCAAGCCCATCAAAAGCTACAAAGTTGGATCATGAAACTCAAAGGTATGAATTTTAAAATGATACGCTATTATTAAGTAGGAATATACCTAAACTAAAACTGAAGCATAAAAACAAAATGTAGGTATTCACCTTTGATAGTAGAAACTAGAAGCACAACTCCCTAAAGATTGGAGATCAATGAGGGCCCATTAAATCATTTGGAATACATCTGGTCACAAACTAAAATGATACAGGGTTTTGATAATATTTGGTCACAAAATAATTTTTGGTTTAATTTGACTATCTCAAAGAATGCTCATTTTGTTACACTTGAAATCAATATTATAATCCAAAAAATTTAATATGCACATGTAATGTTTTGTTTATAGCTATTATACATTCATGAATTTGTTTCAGGTCAATGATGCATCTCATGAATGAACTGGTGGAAGCTTTCCATTCTACTGACAGTTATGAGAGGAAACTCAAAATATTGACATTGTCTCCATTTACCATATCAAAAACTATAATCTATTTCAGACAACTGAATATTTAGTTAAGAAAAGCAGAAATATAAAACAGACTTGGAATTATTCCTGAAATTGAACCCATGTCAAAAGGAAAAGTAATAACTAAAGGTACTAAAGATTTTGTTCAGAAATTTTTCGAAAGACTGCCTGAGTATCAGAAATGAAAGTGGGTATAAAGAATCTGTACAGAAAAGACTGGTGTTGATGAATCTGAAAGAAGCTTTTAGTCTCTATAAAAATAATCCAGATAGTCCCCAAATTGGCTTCTCTAGTTTTGCCAGCCTTCACCCCAGACATTGTGTTTTAGCTGCTGCTGGTGGTACCCATTCTGTTTGTGTATGTACATACCACCAGAATGCCAAAATACAATTCTCAGCTTTGGGTGTCAAAGGGTTGGAATACACAACTCTTATGGAGAAAGCAGTGTGTGATGTCAACAACAGGAATTACATGATGCAAATATGTAATCTCTGTCCAAAAGAACAAGGTATTAAGAATTTTTTGCTCACTTTTCAAAGTGTTAATGATCCTGAATGTGAGGAAATAAAATATAAACAATGGGTTACTACAGATCGATGCAATATGGTTGAAAAAACAGAATCTGTAGATGATTTTATAAATTCATTAAGCATAAAAATTGTCAAATTGACATGTCATCACTTTATAGCAAAGAATAAGAGTGCATTTCTAAAAAACTTGAAGAATAATTTAAATAGCCATACCGCTGTAGTTCTTGGTGACTTTTCAAAAACTACTCATTTGTAGTACAGGATGCAGCCCAAGGTTTTCATTGGGAAAATACCCAATGCACAGTGCATCCCTTTGTGTTATATTATAAGGAACCAGAAAGTAATGAAACAAAACATTTAAGTTATTGCTTTTTATCTCCAAATACAAAACATAACAATACAATGGCTTACACTTTTTTAAATACACTCATACCTATTATTAGAAAATCCCACCTTCATATCAAAATATTATATTATTTTACTGATGGATGTGCAGGACAATATAAAAATTGTTTCAACTTTGTTAACATTTGTAAACATGAAGATTTTGGGCTGGAATGTGAGTGGCATTTCTTTGCCAAAAGCCATGGTAAGAGCGCTTGTGATGGGATTCGGGTACAGTGAAAAGATCTGTAGCCAGAGCAAGTATGCAGAAAACATTTGCAAATCAAATATTAACACCAGAAGACATGTTTGAATTTTGTTCAAACAATATAAGTGACAGCATAAATTTTTTTTTAATAAATTCTGAAGAAATTGAAGCTATGGAAAAATTTTTAAATGACAGGTATGAAAAAAGTATGCGGCTAACAGGAACACAAAAATTCCACAGATTTGTACCTATTAATGCAAATAACATAAAAGCATTTGAATTTTCTTCTGATGAAGTTGGTGAAGTGAGGATTATAAGCAAAGCTTTTCTGGGTGAAGATAATGTTGAAGTTAATCCAAAAATAGGAGATTACATAGTTTGTACTTACAATGATCAGAAATGGTTGGGATTTGTACATTCCTATAATGAGGAATTTGATGACTTTGAGGTTAGCTTTTTGCACCCATCAGGATATAGTGTTTACTATTACTTTCCACAAAACAGAGATACATGCCACATATCAAGAGATAAAATTTTAGGTTTATTAAGCACACCAACTTTAAAGCCAGGAACAATGCATATTCAATATGTTTTCCCAGAAAATGAGTTGAAAAAACTTGTGTAATTATGAATCAACTTGATGTAATGTGTGTTCAATTTGTATTTTTGCTGTTTTCATTCATGTGAATATATCATTTGCAGTTCTCTATTTTAGTCTGCAGGCGTAAAAATGTCAAAATTTCACAATGTACATATTTTTTAAATAATTTTTAAAATATCTTGTAACTTGATACCCACATTTTTTATTGTTTGTATCTTTTAACAATTAATGGAAGTTTAATAAATGAAATTTTTTGTTTGGATTTCACTGTCTAGGGGGGTAGGGGTCAAAAATAAAAATAAAAAAGGGGGGAAATTTTTCATTATTGTTCTACACATTTGAGTCTGGCATCATTTAATAGATCTCTTCATGCTGATTCTAAAAATGTATAGTTTTATAGGTCTATGACAAGATGTTTGGGAGTTATTGGCCATTAAAGTTAGGTGGTAAAGTGGGGCCCCCAAGATTTTGGGGGCCCATATCTCAAAAAACTATGGGTCATAGAACTTTTTTATTTGAACCAGTGAAATCAGCACCCAGAACAACCCCATATGTCAATTTTCATCAAAATCCGAGTTGGAATGGTGACATGCATTGGGTGATCTCTACTGGAATGCCCCTTATAATTCTTTTCACTCTTTCTGGCATCTAGCTAAGAACCTCAACAACAACTTTACTTCCTCTTCTTTCCCCCACCTTTTCCATTCTGACAGCTCAGTTGGTGTCACTTCTTCTGACAAAGCTGAACTCTTACAATTCAACCCTGGATGATTCTGGTGCTGTTCCTCCATCTGACTTTATTTTGTTTGAAATTAGAATCTCATCTAAAAGTGTTTTTTCTGCCCTATCTGGCTATCTGGGCTCAACTCTAGGAAGGCATACGGTCCTGATGGTGTTCCTCCTGTTGTTGTTGTTAAGAATTGTGCTTCTGTGCTGACACCCTGCCTTGACAAACTCCTTCATCTTTATCTCTCATCTGGTACTTTTCCTTCTTGCTGGAAGTTTGCTTTCATTTAGTATCCCAAAAAAGAGTAACCACTCTCAACCCTCCAACTATCATCCAACTGCTTTGATTTCTCGCCTTTCCAAAGTTTTTCAATCTAACCTTAATGGGAAGATTCTCAAACACCTCTCTTCTCACAATCTTCTTTCAGATTGTCAGTATGGATTCTGAAAGGGATGGTCTACTGGCAATCTTCTTCACTTCTCTTTGACTCTTGGTCATCCTCCTTTCTGGATTTTGGTGAAACCTTTGCTACTGCACTAAACACATCAAAAGCTTTTGATAGTCTGGCATAAATCTTTAATTTTGAAACTGCCCTCCTTCAGTTTTTCTCATTCTATCTGTGCTTTTATCTCTAATTTACTTCCTGGTCGATCTATAGCTGGCCACTGTTCTTCTCCTGACGCTATCAACAGTGGTGTTCCTCAGGGTTTTGTCCTGTCACCTATTCTTTTCCTTTTATCTATTAATGATCTTTTAATTCACATTTCCTGTCCTACTCACTCCTATGCCAATGATTCCACTTTTCACTTCTCCACCCACTACCCAAACTATCCCTCACAGCAATGAGTGATTTGCGTGGGGCTGCTCTGGAACACCTGACCTCTGATCTTTCTGCTATATTTGATTGGGGCAGAGAAAACCTTGTGGCTTTCAATGCCTCAAAAACTCAGTTCCTCTAACTGTCTACTCATCATAATCTTCCACATAACTATCCCCTTGCCTTCAACAAAACACACCTGAATCCTTCCTCTTCTCTTAACATTCTTGGTGTTTCCCTTTTTTGTGGTCTTACCTGGAAAGATCACATATACCCTCTTTCTAAAACAGTTTCTAAGAGGTTAGGTGTGCTGTACCACCTCCACGATTTCTTCACTCCAACTCAGTTGCTGTCTCTGTACAGGGGTCTTGTTCACCCTTCTATGGAGTATGCTTCTCGTGTGTGGGGTGGCTCAACCCACATAGCCATACTTGACTGGGTGGAATCAAAGGCTTTTCATTTCATCAATATCCCACCTCTTACTGTCTGTCTTCACTCTCTCTCTTCACTGTAATGGTGCCTCACTCTCTCTTTACTGTTACTATTATAATGGACATTGCTCTTCTGAATTCTCTAACTGCATGCCTCCTCCTCTAAGGAGAGCATGCAGCACCAGACTTTCTACACTTTCTCATTCTTTTTCTGTCCAACTCTCTAATGCAAGGGTCAATTGGTATTTTCAATCTTTCATCTACTCAACCAGTCAACTGTGGAACAATCTTCTTCAATCCATCTTTCCTCCTGTCTATGACCTCATCTTTCAAACACAATGTCCAGGCATCTTGAAAACCCCCAGCCCTGATTTTGGCTCTTCTTCTTCTATGGGGGGTACCTTCACAGGGATTTCTCCTTCGCCCCTCCTTCCTGCATTAAAAAACCTAACCCTCAGTGAGAAGTATACATGTGCCACATCCCCCAAAGTAACAGAGAATACTTTCCCTCACTCAGCTTGATTCAACCCCCACCAACTTCCCATAATACCCTTTTTGAAGAAATTTTGTGCACCAGCAGCCAGGGAAGCTGGGTTAAATCCCCAGGGCCTGGACGTCTAGGAGGCCTGGAAAGAGGGGGGATAAACTCTAAAATATTAACAACAATTTATTAAATAACAAAGCAGAAATATAATTAATGAACATACATTTTATAGAGATTATCATACTAGGGTGTGTCAATTTTGGGGGTGAAATGACTAAATTGAAAATCATGTGATTTGGTAGCAATTTAATGTAATCATTTGGCATACAAAATATCCTTGCTTCAAAAACAATAAAAAATAACTCCTACCTACATCAATTTTAATTCAAAAATTCCATTTTTCTGTAAATTCGTAACAAAATAACAAATGTGCGCAAACATCCTATCAACATTTAAAGTGGCAATAAGATATCATTCAGAGTCTTTATTTGAAAGTAACCAATGCAGTCATGTCCTTTTTGCTGCGGTTCCTTGACATCAGCATTCAGCTTGCTACTTGCACTTTGATGTAGCCTTCTCGCCTCTCATGACTGTAAACTTGACTAGCTGCTTCTGTGACCATTTTCACACATCTCCCCACACTCTGAGTGTGAGAAGGCCACTTTGGCACTTGCATTGGGGCCTCTTAAGTTGTGTTAAATCTTTGTTTGTTATACATGTTGTCAGTGGTGGCTCCAAAACTTCCGAACTCAAATTAACTAATTCTGACATTTTTGTGGCATTGACGTTTATTGGAGGTACCTTCCTTGTCTGAACAGAGCAGTCTCCCAGCTGGTCATCATCTAGTGATGTTCCTCTAAGCTTTAGAATGATTTCCACAGCCTCAGTTCGCTCTTTGGTACATTGGCTGCAGAGTATTGCTTGCAAAACTGCCTTTGGCCTAGCATACCAAGCAGACCTTCTCACCACAGGTAACACGATGTCCACCACTACTTTCCTTTGGGTTCTCAGTAGCTGTAATTGAAACAAGATGTGGTTGGGTCCCTCCATCCACATTGGATTAAGTTTTACATTGAACCAGTGAGGAAGATAAAACCCAATAATAAATTCAACAATCAACATCAAATTCTGTAGCATTTTGCCCTTCAGTGCATATTTGGAAACGCAAATCCTGCAGAAACAAATTGCTGTAGTTAACCAACGACTGTAACTTACGGGTCCAATCTCCAAGAGAGCCAGATTTTGAGGCAACTCTCCTGATCTGATTGTTTGAACAATACGATAAGCGTAAGATTGATCCATGCTGAGGTCTTTGATAACTTCTTCAGACAACACTTGAAGGGGAGGGCCTACTTCGACCTTTGGAAATTTTGTATTTATTTCTAATTCCGTTGCTTCATCTAGCATGTTGCCAAGGGGGCCTGACCACTTGTTGTTGCTCTTTGTAGGACCAAGTTCCTGGATGAGACGACGAAGAGGTAGTTCCCCTGTGTGCAAATCACATACAATCCAAACAAGCCTTCTTCCAAGTTTTTTCTCTAAATGCGTCATAACACCGCCCTGCCATCCAGTGTTCACCGCAGTTGAGTCTCCACCAACGGCCTGCAGTGAACTGTCAAGTCTTCTTTCTTGAAGCCAACATATTAATTGATCAGCAATTGCCTCTGCATGTTTCTTGCCTTCTACTTCTGCTTCAGGAACAAAGTGAAACAAATAGTGGCCACCAGGTTCGGAACACACAGAGTAGTGTTCTTATTTGATGAGACCGGGAAACTTTCTGTCCATTCCCTCTAAACCTAGAGGGAATTAGGTCTTTGAAGGCAAGGTCAGATAGGTCTTTAGTTCTAGGTATTACCCCTAGGCATGGGTTGGGTCTTAGAATTACGTCAAAAACAATATTTCTCAATAACAAATTAGAAGAGATTTGTGCTGAGGAAAATGTACCCTTCGTAAAGCTGTGGTCCAAATTCAGTGATCCTAGCCTTTTTATAAAAGATGGGGATGCATTTTAATGAAATAGGCAATGCTAGGCTAGGTAGGTTAAGACGAAAACATGCGAAAGCTGTATAGGTCAAAGCCTTCTTTAAACGTTGTGGGTCCAGGGAACGCGGGCCCGACGTGATAAATAGTTTAAAACGCGGGCCCGTGGTAAAAAATAACTTAAACGTCTTTTATTGTAACGCGCGTAGTATTAGAAATAAATTAAATGAATTTAAGGCGATAATTTATTCCAGCAACTATGATATAGTTGCTGTCACTGAAACTTGGTTAAATACTGTGACTCGGGACTTGTTGGGGGAACTTGATATACCGGGTTTTAAACTCTTTACTAATGATAGGTTACATAGGTTTGGTGGAGGCGTTTTGCTGTATATTCGTAATTCCCTTAGGGCTATCGAGGTTAAGTTAGATTTTCCGGCAGCAATTAATGCGATATGTGTTGAAGTTAGGGCGCGTAGTATTAGCTTTAATTTTGTTGTTGTTTATAGACCTTCCGTTCAATCCCTCGATACAGATGCTAGATTTTACTCACTTCTTGGTAATTTTATTGACAATCAAATAGTATAATTGTCGGAGACTTTAACTGCCCTAATGTTAATTACGAGAATTTTACTGGTAATGAGGAGGGTTTGAGATTGGTTGAGTTTATGGACGATAACTTTTTACAACAGATAGTTACCGAACCAACGCACAGTGATAATATTTTAGATTTGGTGATGACGAACGGCGAGAATATAGTTGAAGGTTTAGAAGTAGGCGAGAGTTTAGGATGTAGTGATCATCAAATTCTTAGGTTTAAGTTATTGATAGAAAACACTCAGGATAGTAACGTAATAGAAGTCCCTGATTTTCGTAGGGCTATTTTTGATAGTTTTGTGGATAGGATGAGAGTAGTGGACTGGGATAACTTATTTATGGGTAATGACACAAATTTGTGTTGGGTGGCGTTTAAAGAAAGTTTTAGGAATATTGAAAGGGAGTTTATTCCTCATAGGCACAAGCATGTTAGAAATCGTGGTAGGCCGAAGTGGTGGACTAGGGAAATAGGCGAGTTCATAAACGAGCGTATAGACTTAATAAGCACAATGGCACGGCAGCTAACTTTAATAGATATATCGAGCTTAGACATCAGGTTAAAAGATCAGTTAGGAATGCTAAGCATAATTTAGAGATACTTATAGCTGCGGATAGTAAACATAATCCAAAAAAGTTTGAGTACGTAAATAATCGTACGGTAAGCTGGTAAAAGATAACATAGGCCCTCTAGTGGATGTTAATGGCACTTTGGCTTCTGACCCTCAGGCAATGGCGGGTATTTTCAAGAACTTTTTTGTGACAGTTTTTACCGTAGAAGACGTAAATAATGTCCCTGACGTGGACGATATCGTTCCATTTAGTAGCGAGACTATTTTGGATGAAACAACTGTTTACGAGGCTGAGATTGCGCATTATATCGATAGGCTAAAAGTTAGCAAGGCTCCAGGCCCAGACGCTTTTTATCCCAGACATTTGAAAGATTTGAAAGACGTTATCGTAGGCCCCTTAACGAAGATTATTAATCAGTCACTCGAAACGGTGATTATTCCTCTAGACTTCAAATTAGCAACATCACGCCTATTTTTAAAAAAGGTGACCACGCAGTAGCTAGCAATTATAGGCCCATTAGCTTAACGTCAATTGTCGGTAAACTTTTGGAATCCGTAGTTAGGGATCATGTCATCGATCACTTAGAAAGTAGAGATTTGATTAATAGTAGTCAGCATGGTTTTGACGCCATAGGTCTTGTTTAACTAATTTGTTAGAATTTTATAACGAAATAGTGCGCGAATATGATAGGCATAGAGCAGCTGATGTTATTTACTTAGATTTTAAAAAGGCGTTCGATACAGTTCTGCATAGGAGACTAATTGCGAAGGTCAAAGCGCACGGTATACGCGGTCAGGTAGCTAACTGGTTAGAAGAATGGCTTCGTGCTAGGAGACAGAGGGTCGTAGTTAATGGTAGTGAATCGGGGAGGTTAGATGTAGGTAACGGTGTCCCACAGGGTTCAGTGTTAGGCCCATTGTTATTCGTAATTTACATTAACGACATAGATGTAGGATTGATTAGTAACGTGTCAAAATTCGCGGACGATACTAAAATAGGCGGTAAGGTTGTTAACGAGGACGATAGTAATAGGATCCAAGACGATGTAAATAGGATTATGGAGTGGACAGATAAGTGGCAGATGCAATTTAATGTAGACAAATGTAAAGTTTTGCATATAGGTTCTCGCAACAATAATTACACGTACACGATGGATGATAGGGAGTTAGTGAGCATTGATGAGGAAGTAGATTTAGGCGTACGTGTATCTAAGGATTTAAAGGTTAGGAACCAGTGACTCGAGTCTTGCGCAAAAGCTAATAGGGTGTTAGGCTTCATAGGCGTAATTTCGAATTTAAATCGAAGGATATTATATTGCCCCTTTACAAGTCCCTAGTCAGGCCTCATTTAGAATATGCAGTTCAGTTTTGGTGCCTGTACTTGCGTGAGGATATTGATAGGTTAGAAAGGGTTCAGTGTCGTGCCACAAAACTTATTCCGTCATTGCGCAATAAGCCTTATGAAGATAGGATTAAAGAGTTAGACCTGTATTCACTCGCAACTAGAAGATTAAGGGGGGAGCTTATTGAAGTTTTCAAAATCGTTAATAACATCGATAACGTAAACTTTGACAAACTGTTCACTTTCGATAATAGTAATACTCGCAATAACGGATTTAAGTTGCGTGGCAGACGTCTCATTACTAATATCGCTAAAAACTTCTTTATGTTTAAAGTAATTGATAAATGGAATAATCTTCCCGCGTCAGTCGTTCATTCTACCAGCGTTAATATGTTTAAGAACCATCTTGACAGACATTTTAAAAGTGTTAACGTTGTTTAATTTAAAAAAACAAAGTTAGCAACAGGAGCTCTGGTGGTGGTGCTCGAGGATGAGTCTGTTGACGATGAATGCCAGCAATAAAAAAAAAAAAAAAATTAGACTAACATGAACGTAGATGTAGCTCGTAGCGTAAACTAACCCACTTTTTGTTTAACTTTACCTACTTTTTTACTTTGCATGTCTGTAACTTTTCTTGCATGTTTGTAGTTTGCATGGTATGACTGAGTTAAGACTGTGTTTGCATGGTTTGTAAGCGTTCTTATTTTACTTCTTTTCATCTTTCACCCCTCTCCTATTCTCTCCGACTATTTTTCTGACTTGTCAGCAGTGGCCGGCGGATGATGATGATGTCTTTTTTCTCTTTTTCTGAATGAAAGTTAACCCACGAATGATAGGTGTTGCTCCTTACTTAACCCCCTACTCTTTCCTTTCTCTCAGGCTAACCTTAGAGTGGATCTTAGGGTCTTTGTTAGCCTTAGCTTCTGTAGATCTGTAGATCTCTTCTTTCATCAAACAAAAGGCAAGAGAGACCTTCCTCCTTCAAATCTTTTTCATGCTGATCAGATATTTCCTTCATTATTTTTTCTTGTGCTCTTCTTATCTTATTATGATCTATCACTAAGGATGTATCCTCTTGGCTGATGAGGCCTGCATCTATCCAAGCAGCAGTGGCAATCTCTGCAGTCTCTCGTAGCCCCGTATGGTGGTGAATACTGGCAAGGGCAATGTTTAAGATGTCTTTAGTGTTGTATTTCATTCTCTTCGGCAAAGGTTCAGATGGCATTTTGGAGCTATCATCTGATGTTGCTTCTTTCTGTTCATCTGAAGAGCTTTCAAAGAAGTTAGAAACCTCTTGATAGAGCTCTTCATCTCTTTGGGTGGCTTCTTCACTCTTCTTTTTCTTCCCTCTCTCGGATTTTCTCTTTTTTCTTAGCAATAACAATCTGTTTTTTGGTTTCTGTATAATCTGCCGAACCAATCTGCATACTTCCTTGGCCTCCTACCTTTGTTCTCTGCGCCTTTATGAAAGCCAGCTCCAAAACAGGGATTTTCTTCTCACGAGGACAGCGACAATCAATGTGAGGGTGAGGTTCTCTTCTGTATGAGGGAGAACAATTGGCTTCAGAACACAACTCTATGGGACACTGGCAGTTAAAAATGTCAAGAGCATCAAGTGTGTGCAGAAATTTATTTTTCTTTGCTAGTTTTCCTTTACCAAGTGATGTCTCAACTGCTTTGTGCCACAGCTTTGTTAATTTTAGCTCAATAGTTCTATACTGATTGAGTACAGGTGGTTTGAATAACACATTAGCTTTTTTCCACTGATGCAGAAGAGGGGGAATCATGTCCCTTATGAGCTCTTTCTCTGTGTAGTTCCTTCTATCCTTTGTATTTTGTTCACAAAGGAGTAACCCTAGTCTCAGCATGTCTCGCACTGTTGGTAGTTCTGATACGGGAAGCTCCTTGCCTGTACTGACTAACAGGCTCAAGTGGCATGATGACTGACCTCTTGTCTTCAATTTTGGCATCTTAGGAATATCTGAAAAGAAAGAAAAACATTTAAGTATTTTATATCAATTACGATGTTTCAAAGTTTAGTCATTCGATGTTCTAAAATTCAATAAAAAAATATTTCATGGGATTACAACATAATTAGACAGAAGAATATTATGATGATAAATAATTGTAATAATCAATAATCCATACTTACAGTTAAACTGTAGTATTCATCTAGTAGAATAACTATGAAGTAGGTACAAGAGCAATAACAGCAAACCACCGTCTATGACATCTAAGAGGAAACTGAGGACTGAGAGTGAGGGACAGTTCTATTCATGTTGTGACTTGTACATTGTACAACAACTATATGACCTTGAAAATACTCCATATGTGATCAGTGGGATAATTCTGTGACAGATGAATAGTTAATCAATTTATGTCCTATTATTTAGTAAAAGAGTCAATTTCTGAAACTTTAAGGTAAAATTGATATAGGTAAGGGTTATTTTATTTCATTTTGGTTGGCCAATTTCAAGTTTTGACATGAAAAGACACTATATTTTCACTACCAAAATTGATTTGAAAAAAGTTGACAAAATTGACACACCCTACTGACCAATCAATGATTTTATTCAGATCATTCTGGATTTTACCTCTATCTTCGTCATTTATCGCCCTACCACCCAGATTCGTGTCATCCGCAAACTTTGAAACTGTACTGACTAGGCTGACATCTAAATCGTTAATATATATAAGAAAAAGCAAGGGGCCCAATACAGAACCCTGAGGAATGCCACTCGCTACATTAGCCCAACACGACTCTGCTCCATCAATGACCACCCTCGGTTTCCTACCTCGCAACCACTCTTTTATCCAATTTATTACTACTCCCCTGATTCCATGAGCCTTAGTTTTCTCAATGAGTCTTTTGTGCGGTACAGTGTCAAACGCTTTTTGAAAATCTAAATACACTACATCAACCGCCCGATGACTATCGTAAACGTCAACCACGCTTTGAAAAAGTTCTAAAAGATTAGTTAAGCAAGATTTGTTTCGCCTAAAACCATGCTGCATATTTATAACTAAGTTATGCAATTCTAAGTGTTCGACTATACAATCCCTAATTATTGATTCCAGTAGCTTACCTACAACAGACGTTAAACTGATTGGCCTATAATTTCCCGCCACACCTTTATCGCCTTTCTTAATGATAGGTGTTACGTTTGCTAACTTGAAATTATCTGGTACGCACCCCTCAGAAATAGACCCATTAAAAATCTTTGTTAGAGGCACAACAATGCTATCTTTGAGATTATTCTTTGATGGGATGTACATAATGGTAGGCTTAATTAATTTAAATTTACAGGGTTTTAGGGCAAGGCCGACACATTAACATCATATGTGTATAATTTTAAGTTCGCTTTGCTTTATAGTTTAAGTTAATTTTAAGTCACAGTCAGAAAATAATCTTAAAAATACTAATTCATACTGGGTTACATTCAGATGCTGTAAGATTTTTATGCTTGCTGTATACAAATCATGTGATACTTCAAAATAAGCTAAAGTTGTTTAATTGAAATAGAAAAATTGTGTTCGTAAAATTTTGATAAATTGATTTGTTTTTTTGTTTTTTATATACTCATCATTTATATACTTATATATTAACTTATACTTATATATTAATTATATATATTTATATACTCATTAATTTTTGTAGGTAGGCCATTTTTGTTATCTATTTTTTTCTGTTTCATTTTCAAGACAATTCCCAGTGATATTTTGTATGGTTAGGGCTGTTTAAATTTTTTTTTATTCTGAAATGAAATTTTATTGTGTTAGGGAGTGTTTTTTTTTGTTTAACGTTTTATTCTGGGTATTAAAAATGAAAAAAAAATTTTGTTTGCGCATTTGCATAGAAAATACTACAAAATTATGTCAGGATGTAATGCAATTTTCATTCGGTTAGGAATATTTTTATAGCGGCTCGCTTTCAACACAAAGCAAACACACTTCATTATACAATGATTTGTTTTAATTTTTTTTGTTTACATAGTAGGTTGCGTGTATTTCTGGGTTCATAAAATCTGTTCTTATTTAGAATAACGATGAAAATTTGTAATTTCACTTAGAAACGATAAATTACTGGGATTGTTGTAATTTACAAACCACACTGGGTTTTGTGTTGCAGGAGAGAGTTGTCTCAGATGTAATTTGTGAACTGCGAATGTGATTCCTATGAAATTTAGCTTTTCAAGCTGGAATTAATGTATTAAAATAATTTTCAGTAGTAATATTTAAATTTTTAAAAATTTTTAATAACTGTTTTGGAAAATTATTATTATTTAAAACTTCAGTCGGGTTTACTAATGCAGTTAAAACATTGGCTCGAGTGTTCACCCGGAGATGGAGCCTTTTAGATGGCCAGTTGTGGCATTTATGTGTGCTTCCCCAAAAGTATAAGAGGGTTTGTGATTTTCAGAGAATTGATTACATGAAGTTTCTGGGGTTCATTTTTGTCTTTTGTATTTGAATGTATCGATGTGATTTCTGAAGGTTGTTTTAATATTATTATTTGCCAAATTATAATAATGGTTGCTATGTATGGGCACTTTTATATTTATACTGTACAATTTTGTTTCGTGTGTTTCATGAATTTTTTTATCTTCTCCGATGTAACTGCCATAAGTGACCTTATTGGTAGCTAGGCTGTGATTAAAATTTTGTGAATTCTGTAAAATTTGTAATGTTTTTTTTCCATGAATTTGGCCAGAGCAAATTTGTAGTTATTGTTTCGAAGTGAACTGTCGAGAAAATTCAGTAAATTAAATGTGAAATGATAATCAGTAGCAGTATAAATGTTTTGAATAACTTTTTTTTCAAAATTTCAAGAGGCTCAATTTGGAGGCAGCTAAGTTGGATCCAAATTCCATTTATTGAGTTTAGTCGACCCAATAGGTGATTGATCACCGATGAGAGAGAGAAGAGAAGAGAAACCGAAATGCACAGGGACTTGGCGCAGGGCAGTTTCAGAAGAGAAGAGAGAAGAGACAAAAGAAACTGAATGTGCAGGGACTTGGCACAGGACAGTTTCGATGGTCTACTGGTATTTTTTGGGCAGTAGCTGGTCATGCTGCTCGATGCTTCATTAAATGTTTTAGCACTCGGTAGGCAAACCCCAAGAGATTGAACGAGTGTCTAAGGCTTTATTGTCCATACAGACATACAGTAGGTTCGTTTTGAAATGGCATACGGCAAAGTGATCGTTTGATTATTGCCAGTGAGAGAGTCCTCCAGCTAGACATAGAAAGAGCAGCATTCACTGACAAAAGTTGAGATGAGACAGGCGAGTTGATTTGTCAACTTCTAGAATTGCAAATTCCGTCCAATTCTGGTGCGTGGTCCCGCTTTCAGATATCTTCCCCCCCTGATCCTTTTAGAATTGGACGTCTCTTGTTTTTTCGCCATTTGGAGAGAGAGTGGAATCAACCTAAAGCATGCTGATCTGTTGCATGGTGATGCAATCCCTTGCATTCTAGCGAAGTGAGCAGGAGCTGCGATTGAAAATTGAAGAAGTCTGTTGTCAGCGTGCGGATTGTGATCTAAACAACATTCAGCTATTATTGTACTGATTATTATGTAATGAAATTGTAAGTGAAAGGGTGCGATTATTGCCCATATTTGTTTTGTGTTTTGTGAAAATAGTATGTGTGCTCTGGTCAGTATTTTATATAAACATTTTCTTATTTTTCTATGTTGCCCTGATAGTAACTGTATAACTATATAAATAATTGTTTTGAATGTAAAGCAATCTTTGATGAGGAATCGCTGGAATAGATTGTGAACTTGAAATTTGTGTAACCAATGTTAAGAATATTGTCCGTTATTTTTGGCACATTATAGATTCATTACAGGTTGTAAATTCTATTATTAGTGTGAAATGTTATTTTATGCAAATGTTGTGAAAATTATAAAGTTTGTCTTTGATTTTTATAAAGTGATACAAAATATCTGATGTGTGGAATTTGTCATCCTACTGATTTCTTGTCTATCTCTAACTTGAATTTGTTAATGAAAAAAAAAAAAAAAAATTGAAAAATAAATAACTGTTGAATAAATAAATTTGTTAAACATTATTAATAAGTTTTCCTAGTGTAAAACTTATTTTTAAGGGGGTGATGTGAGTGTAGTAATGTCAAATTAAAAGAATATAATAATATTTGATAAATATAATTACGATAAATTATGGTGTCTATATTAAATTTATATTTAATTAGAATGTTTGGTTATAAGAATTAATAGAGAGTATAAGGATGTTCAACAAATGTAATTAAGATAAATATTAAAATTATAAAGAAATACTGGTTGGCAACCAGGAGTGGGCCCAAAAGTGGAGGCTGTGGAAGTACCCTCCAGTCACCAGGCAAGCCTTGGGCCAAGACCTTGGCGTTTGTGTCAGAATGTAATTGTGAATTTAAATTATTATTTTGTGTCGCTCTCGACTTAAGTATTATAATTAAATCCCCCCTCGCATTACACTGTTTACCTAAGTGGTTTCGGCATAAATAAAAGTTAGTAAAATGTTAGAGTATAATTACCACCCCCCCCTCTACCTTGCATTGTTAGAAATGATAACGGTTTCCACTCACCTCAGTTCGCGCTACCACACGTTTATAAAGTATTGTAAAGTATAGTGAAAAGCATGTAAAGAGAATGAATAATGATTGAAGAAAGAGGAAAGTAAATAAAGAAATAATGAATTATAATAATGAATAAAAGCGCATTCATGACAATATATATATATATATATAAGCACACGGGACAAAAAATTAGTCACCCCTAATAGCACCGATAGTAGGAAGTTCAAGGTCACACAGAGGGCGCTGATGTAGCACTGGTAAGTGACAAGTAGCGGTGACGTAGCACACAGGATCAGATCTGTTTCGTGAGGTGGTGAAGAACAAAGTGTGTGTTGGATATAGTCTGCAAAATGGGTCGTGAGGCAGACGTTACTCAGGGGCAAAAAGGAGCCATCGTGTTTGGCAGAGCCCACGGACACAAAATGTCTGAAGTAGCCCAGCGAGTTTATAAAGAGTGGTGTAGTTCGCAATCAACTGAAAATCGACGGCGTAACTGTGGCCGGAAAACAATTCTCGACAATAGGGACCGCCGCCATGTTTCTCATCTAGTAACCACAAATCGTTTTCAAACCAGAGAACAATTGCTCCAAGAAACCAATGAGGTTCTCCAGCGACCAATTTCCGAACAGGACATTGCGACGAGAACTGCATGCGATGGACATCTGGAGCAGGGTACCACGGAAGAGGCCGCTGTTAACAGCAGTCACAAATTGGCACGTTATAAATGGGCTCAGAGGCACAAAAACTGGACTGCGGCAGATTGGAAACGTGTAATTTGGTCCGATGAGTCCCTTTTTGTTTGTTCTCCAATGATGGGAGGCGACGAGTACATCGCAGGTCCAATGAAGCCTTTAATCCTGAATGCGTCAAAGGTGTTGTTCAGGCTGGAGGTGGTTCCGTGATGTTCTAGGGATGTTTTTGTACCACGAAATGGGCCCTCTCGTTCCAGTGACGATGAATTTGAACCAGCAGGCGTACCTCCGCATACTAAATGATGAATTGGTACCCTTTGCCCTACATCTCCAGGAGCAGCATCACATTGCCACTCCTGTCTCCCAAGACGAAAATTGCCATGTGCACAGGGTGAGAAGTGTGTCTGAGTGGCACGACGAACATTCTGCAACACTGTCTCACCTCGAATGGCCCGCCAAATCCCCTGATTTAAATCCTATTGAAAATCTGTGGGATTATTTGGAACAGAATGTGAAGCGCAGGAATAGACACCCACGGACTCTGGCGGAACTTCGGGACCGGCTGATGAATGAGTGGCAGCAAATCGATGTTCAGTACATGCACAACCTCGTAGAGTCTCTGCCTCGCCGGATTCGTGCGGTTATCAAGGCCAGAGGCGCCGTCACATGTTATTAGGTACATTCTGAGAGGGGTGACTAATTTTTTGTCCAGTGTGTTTTTTTTGGCTTAAAATACAATAGTTACCCCCTTTTTCTTTGATTTATTCAACACGACGTGAATGCAACGAGTCTTTTACTTATATAGAGGTTCTGAATGTAGGGATCTAGGCTTGCTTTAAACCCTAGATCCATGTCCCAAAGCTGGATCCTGTCTGCTTTGCAGATAGCTGGTGAGGGAAGCTATATTTATGGGATCTCTTTGCGAGAGACCCGTTGCCCACGTCGGGCTAAAATCATGAAAAAGAAAAAAACTATGGTATTTGTCATTTACCATTACTTATTCGGACTATAGTGGATTTAATTTTCCCAGAAGAGTTCCTTGTTCCATGCACGGTCTGTGTTTAACATATAATGTTCTCAGGGAACCATTCTGAGTTTGTGTATATATATATTATATATTATAATTAAACCTATCGCGCCCTTCTTTTCTGGATCCTGGTCAGGTCAAAGAATTTATCTGTCTGATTATAACCTGTCAAAGAGTGAAAGTTTTCTTTTGTCTCTTGGCCTTAAGTTCAAGTTTCCTAACTTGCGTTTTAAACTGACTGATTTTTATTTTTACTTTGAAAGGAAAGCCCATGATCTGAAAGCTCTCCCAACCATTGATGCCAATGATTTTTCTAAAGTTAGACAACATATTTCACAATTATCCCATGAATTGTTCTCTAAAATTAAGGCTTTTAAATTTTCGATGATTTTTTTTGCACAGAGAAGACAGAGATTTTGAAGGGTTTGAGTAAAAATGAATCTGTTGTCATAACTAAACCAGGTAAGGGTTGTGGGGTTGTGCTTATGAATAAAACGGATTATATTAAAAAAATACATAATATTCTCTCTGGCATTAAAACTTGCTAAGGTAGATGAACTGGCTCCCAAATTTATTCACCGATTGGAAGACAAGGTTAACCGTGTTTTGCTTAAACTTAAACAGGAATGTGCTATTAATTCCTCCGCTTATGATGCATTCTACGCATCAGGTTCTTATTTGGGCCTTATTTATGGTCCACCTAAGGTTCATAAAATAGGTGTTCCATTGGGCCCAATTTTGGTGTCCTATCCTTTGGCTAATTACAAACTTGCTAAATTTCTTGTCCCACTGTTATCCCCATTTACCGTGAATTCATAGTGTTAAGGATAGTTTTTCTTTTGTGTCAGAAATTAAGAAACTTGATATGAATTCATTGTTCATGACAGTTTCGATGTATCTTCCCTCTTTATAAATGTTCCCTTGGATGAGAGACCATTAAAAAATTATTTTGAATAAAGTATTTCCACAGCCAGACTCACTTTTTCATGGCTTTGGCGGAGCACAGTTTGAGCAGCTTCTGAATTTGGCAGAGAGGGATAATTTTTTCAGTTTTCAAGGAGTGCTTTATTGTCAGTTGGATAGAGTGGGGATGGGGAGCCCCTTGGGTCCTGCTCTTGCAAATATTTTTATGTCGCATCTTGAGGAAAGGGTCTTCTGTGAGTGGCCTCCCTCATCTTAAGCCCAAACTGTACAGACGTTATGTTGACAATACACATTTGCTTTATTCCAAACGGAGAACCAATCAGTTCAGTTTTTTAGTTTTCTGAACACACTGCATAAAACATTTTATTTACACAGGAAAAGGAAGTTGAAGGTTCTATTCATTTCCTTGATGTTTTGGTCTCCAAATCTGGCTCGACAATTTTAACTTCTACGTACCGGAAGCCTATATTTACAGGTTTGGGTTTTAATTTCTATAGTTTTTGCGACATTAATTACAAACTAAGTTCTGTTTGCACACTTGTTCATAGAGTTTATAATACTTGCTCAAACTTTGCTCTGCTACATAATGAGTTTGAATTTCTTCCTGATTATTTCTTTAAAAATGGTTTCCCGGGGAATCTTGTAAGAGGTGTTATTCATAAGTTTCTTAATAATGTATATTCTCCTAAAATTGTTCCGTGTGATGTTCCTAAGAATTATAAATATCTTGTTTTACCTGATGTCTACCATTTTAACTCTTTGGTGAAGAAACAATTGTTAAATATTGTGAGGAAATTTTATTTTCACACTAATTTTACTTTAAGATTGCCTTTGTAAATAGTAATATCCTCGATTGTTTTTTCCAATGCAAGGACAAAATTCCCCCTGCAATGAGCTGTTCTGTCGTTTATTTGTTTACCTGCCCTGGGTGTTCCCAGGGGAACTACGTTGGCAGTACAGTTCATTCTTGTGGGTGAGATTTTGCTCCCATATGGGTATTAGTCATAGGATGGGGAAGGTTTTGTTGAGAAAAGAAAAGTCTGCTATCAGAAATCATTCCATTAATTGTAAGACTGACATCTCTATTGAAAATTTTAAAATTCTTAAGGCATTAATGATTTTAGTTTTAGGTTTTACATCTATCATTCCCATATTTTTGTGTCATTTATATATTTTATTTTTGATTTGATCTTGTTCTAGCCTGTTTCTAATTTGTACAGTATTTTCTATTTGAATAATTTTAATTTTGTACATTTGTTTAGGTTTTAACTCTCATCATATATATATATATATATATATATATATATATATATATATATATATATATATATATATATGAAAATTATTTCACGAAAGTAACATGCGAAAAATATTTATGATGAATAAAACCACGAAGGAAAGGAAACACAAAATGGTGCTCAAGCGCTTTCGTCTAATGACATCCTGAGGATGTCATTAGACGAAAGCGCTTGAGCACCATTTTGTGTTTCCTTTCCTTCGTGGTTTTATTCATCATATATATATATATATATATATATATATATATATATATACAGGGTGGGCCGAAAGTCTGGATCCATAGGAAAATATTTATTTTAATACATAAATTACAACAAATGGTAAATACTTAAAATGAATATCAACTTTAACTCGTAAATGCGTATCCGTGATACTGTATAGTGGTTCGTACTCCAGTATAAACAACAAATTATAACAAATGCTCAAATTGGCGGCCTCTGACATTGAGACACTTAGGGATGGAATTTATGATTTTTAATAATTCTTTGAATTGACGTTCTCGAGATGCGTGTTTCATTTGATAATCTTCTTGTTGACTTTACTGGACTATTCGTTAAAGTTTCACATACCATTGCAGAGGTATTTTCATCAGTTGCAGTTTTTGGACGACCAGAACACCGTCGATCATGTACACTTCCTGTTTCTTTGAAACGTTTAAACAACTTGCCAACAGTCGCATGTGTTACTGGATGCTTATCAGGATGATTTCTATTGAATTCGGTAGCAACTTCTCTGTGTGTAGCGCCCTGTCTTGCGTACATGAGCACAAGTTCTACTCAGTCTTCTGTTGTTAGATTCGAAGCCATTTCTGGGCTGAAATAAAAAAGTATTCGAGTATTTATACTGGAGTACGAACTATTGTACAGTATCACATATACGCATTTACGAGTTAAAGTTGATATTCATTTTAAGTATTTACCATTTGTTGTAATTTATGTATTAAAATAAATATTTTCCTATGGATCCAGACTTTCGGCCCACCCTGTATATATATATATATACACAAACTCAGAATGGTTCCCTGAGAACATTATATATATATATATATATGAATAGAAACGACATAAGTGTTAAGGAACGTTTCTGCACACGAGGAGGAGAGATAACGAATAATGAAAAATGAGGCGAACCGCCCGGGAAACGAACCCAGGGCCTTCCAATTGCCGGTCGGACGCTCTAACCATTATGCTACGGACCTCACTCAATCACAAATCGAAATTCTCCCACATAGGGCAGAAACCAATACCCTGAGAGGGCACCCTCGCAAATCGTGAATATGCGCATATAACTGCAATGACCGCGCAGTATATAAATGAATAGAAACGACATAAGTGTTAAGGAACGTTTCTGCACACGAGGAGGAGAGATAACGAATAATGAAAAATGAGGCGAACCGCCCGGAACGAACCCAGGGCCTTCCATTGCCGTCGGAAACGCTCTACCATTATGCTCACGGACCTCACTCAATCACAAATCGAAATTCTCCCACATAGGGCAGAAACCAATACCTGAGAGGGCACCCTCGCAAATCGTGAATATGCGCATATAACTGCAATGACCGCGCAGTATATAAATGAATAGAAACGACATAAGTGTTAAGGAACTTATGTCGTTTCTATTCATTTATATACTGCGCGGTCATTGCAGTTATATGCATATATATATATATATATATATATATATATATATATATATATATATATATATATATACACGTTTCATTGGAAAATTTGAATAAAAGTGATATTACAATAAAAATCCTATAATTAATCCTTTTTAAGTAGTGCCAATTTTTGAGTGAATATTCAGTGAACATAGTCGTATGCCTATTTAAGTGGTGAAATAGCGGCATTTGTTGAAATAAAGCAAATAAGATTAAAGCAACTTAATCTATACAATTTATTCCGAGTGTTTTCTCTCTGAGGAAATCTAACTGCCCATCGAAAGGCAATATCCCTGTTATCCCCCCTGGTAAACTCCAGGGCACCAATCAGTGAGAACCTACAGCATGCCACATCCCCCACCCCACAGAATAACAGAAAAACTTTCTTTCCCTCATTTCTAAAGTTGAGTCAAATACCTCACTTAATAAATTACCATTTTGAGTTAATATTTCCAGCACAATCATTTACATACCATTAGAAACATGGCAATGGTAAATCAATTCATACAACCCTGTGGATACTGTAAAAAAGAAACAGATGATTCAAAGTCAATTTGCTGTGATCTTTGCCAGACCTTAGTCAAATTTCAATGCCTGAAATGGAGCGACGAAGAAATCTCTCTTATAATGGGTGCTAAACAAGTGAATGGAATCAAGTTCTTCTGCAAAAGCTGCATAATCAAAATAAACTCATTTACAGTTTTTAAAGCAGAACAAGACTATGAGGAAAAGGCAAAACAAGTAGACAATAAAGAAGCCATACTGAAACCACCAAAAACAAAGGCCCCAAGTAAAAATGGGGACAAAAATATATGTAAATACTATGTAAAAGGAATATGCAGATATAAGGGAGGAGAATGTATTTACGAACACCCTCCTGTGTGTAACTACTTCTACAATAATGGTCACTGCAAATTTGGTGGAAAATGCAAATTCTGCCATCCAGACATTTGCAAGACCTACGCGACATATGGAACCTGCCAGTATGGGAGAAAATGCTACCACCACCATCCCCCAACAAGTTCAATGGACAAAGAACAAGTCTCAGATACAATGCAGCTGCTAAGTCTTATACAGCAGACACAGCTGGGAACCCTCGAGCTGGACTGCTACATGGCAAAAAGCTACCAAAACAGGTAGGTGGGAACGGATCCATCTCGGAGGACCACAAAGCTACAAAACACGCAATATCAAAGGACAACGAACTTAAAATGCACAAGGGGCAATGCAAAACAAAGAATATAAACATTTTCCTGGCAAATATTCAAGGAATAAAACCAAACAATTCACTAAACAAAGTTTCGTACCTGAAAGGTTTTATGGACGAAACAAGGGCAGACATCGCATGCCTCACAAACATATCTGAAAGACTGCCAAGGAAACTGCAATAACTGCGAACACTGTATCAATAAGAAAGAATTGCATATTGATGGATTCAACTTACTAAGAGTAGATAGAACAACGAGACGTAAAGGTGGCTGTGCTATTTATATACACAAGAGGCACATGACAGAGACGGTAATAAGTAAATCCAACAGTTTCGTGGAAACCTTGCAGTGAAAATAGAGAAACTAAACATGGTACTGATAGTCATCTATCGACCTCCAAATGAAACATTTTTGGATGCCATTCATGATATCAGAACCCTAATAAAGTCTGTAAACTCTCCATCCCCAAATATAATACTCTGTATTGATTTTAATTTCCCATTTATAAAATATGAAAAGGTGGGTAGAAATATATTTATACAGCAAGATAAGGGGGCACAAGAGAGGACCAGGAGCAAGCAAAAATGCTCTCTCTCACAAATGAGTTTATGCTGACACAGGAGATAAGAGAAAATACCAAGGAAAATAACTGCCTAGATCTGGTATTCACAAATAACACGAACTTGATTGCAGATATAAAAATAACTCCAACTATTATCTCAGAACACAATATAATCGAGTTATCAACAAATATGGAGATAACTTTAAAAGACAATACACATAAGGAAGGAAGAAGCAAATTTGGGGCTTTTAACTTAAACTCCAAGACTATAAATTGGGAAGAAATCAGATCACACATAGCCCAAATAGAGTGGAGAACAGTTTTCAAGAATAAAACAACTGAGGAAATGCTAACAACCTTGGAAGAAAAGATGCTGAGAATTTTGGAAAAATATGCTCCAAAAGCATAGCCACAAGGAAAGAGGAACTGGCTAGAGGCAAGAGAGAAGAATATTCCGCAAGAGAGAGAGTAGCGATGAAGTTAGCTAATTCTGGAGACAACAATGCCAGGAAAATAATAAGAAAAACTGGTGAGAATCGATTGGGAAATACAAACTCTGATAAAGGGCCATACAGAGAGGGAAGAGGAAAAGGCAGAAGCAGCAATAAAGGAAAATCTAAAATACTTCTACAGCTATGCAAAAAGGAAAACAAAAACGTGTGCTACTATTGGGCCCTTAAGAAAGGAAATACGTAATGAACTAACAGACGATCTAAAAGAAATATCTGAAACATTGAGAGCCCAGTATGAATCAGTCTTCAGTACCCCAAAAAGTGACAAAGCAATACCTGACATAGATGCATTCTTCAAAGAGAAATTGCAAGAATATATAACAGACTTTGATTTTACCCAAGAAGATGTAGCGAGAGCTATAGAACAAATGAAATCACATTCAGCTGCAGGTCCAGACAAATGGAACGCACTATTAATTAAAAACTGTAAAAATGAAATAGCTGCACCCTTATACTGGATATGGAGAAGATCCCTAGACACTGGGGAAATACTGAGCATCTTGAAAAGAGCAAACATCATCCCTATATATAAAGGTGGGGATAGATCTCAAGCAAAGAACTATAGAGTGGTGTCCTTGATGTCCCACCTCACCAAAATATTTGAAAGAATAGTCAGAGAAAATCTATAACTTCTTGGAGACACTGGAAACATTCAACAAAAATCAACATGGATTCCAATCAGGAAGATCATGCCTATCACAACTTACAGAGCATTATAACAATGTCTAATATGCACTTGAAGGCAATGAAAACTATGATGTCATATACACGGATTTTGCTAAAGCTTTTGACAAATGCAATCATGGTATAATAGCACATAAAATGAAATATATGGGAATAATAGGAAAAGTAGGAAAATTGAGCTACAACTTCCTCAGAAAATGACTACAGATGGTCAAAATTCAAGGTGTATCATCATCAGAATCAGAAGTAAAGTACACAGCTCAGTACCACAAGGTACAGTACTGGCCCCACTCCTGTTCATTATCATGCTAACAGACATAGACAGTGGAGTAAATAGCAACAGTATAGTAACATCATTTGCGGATGATACAAAGCTCAGCAGAAAAATCAGTGATGCAAATGAAGTAGGGGCCTTGCAGAGGGACACAAACAAAATATACAAATGGTCAGAAGACAACAATATGATGTTTAACACCGAGAAATTTCAGCTCTTGAGATATGGTAGAAATAAGGAATTTAAAAAGACTGCATATTATGCTCCAGATAGGCAAGAAATTCAGAGAAGCACGAAAGCGGTCAACTTGGGGGTAATAATGACCAATGATGCCAAATTCAAGAGACAAAATCAGATAGCAATAAACAAAGCAAAAGGATTCATAGGACAGGTACTGTACTAAGACCGTTCAAAAGGAGGGACAAGACAGTAATGATTTCCCTGCTGAGAAACACTGATCATACCAAAACTTGAATACTGTTCAGTTTTGACATCCTCATAGGAAAAGGAAGAAATTAATAAACTAGAAGAAACGCGCACACATTTCACAGCCAAGATTGATGGCTGCAAAGAACTCAACTACTGGGAAAGACTATGCACACTAAATCTGTATTCCCTGGAAAGAAGAAGAGAGGTACATATACCATAATCTACATATGGAAAATTATCAAAAAACTGGTACCAAACCTCAAACTAAACCCAATTACCATCCAGACAATGCTGGAAAACAGGAAAGGCAGAATGTGTAGTGTTCCCAAATTAAAGGCCTGACAAGGGACCTCCTCAACTCTGAAGGAAAACAGCTTGGTTGTGAGGGGGCCAAGAATTTTCAACCAGCTTCCAAAGGACCTCAGAAACATTACAGGGGTCAAAGTTGAAGTCTTCAAGAGAAGACTAGATGAGCCAGGTGTACCTGGCTATGTACAGTGGAGATCACAAGAGAGCAACTCGCTCCTCCACCAAGCCAGACTGAAGAAAACATTTTGCTCAACATTTAGTTTGCTTTAGTTCAAGAAATCAGGCATGGGCAGATTAGACAATTTATATATGCAAAAAGGTGCCAAATTCAAATGATACATTATAGAAGTTAAGGTAAAATGATGCTGAAATTATGAGGGAAATTAATCATTTCCCATCATTTTCTAAAGATATTTTTGGATTAATTAATCATTAAATTCAAAACAATGATTAACTGATTAATCAGAACCATGCCTTACTCACTACCACTCCAAATGACCACCAACAATGAACTACAAAATGTTTATGTATGGCTTAATGTAACAAACTATCCTATCGTCAAATCTTTGATGCAAAATTTTCTCACGTGCCAACCGAAATTTTGGGGAACATCATATTATTTGGTGCCTTTTAAGTATTGGGAGAACCTTTTCAAATAATCAAAAATTACACTGGAGCAGTAAAATCAAAGAATATTGTAAGAGTGATTATTGTAAGTCATGTAAGATTGAATAAATGTAAAATTTAGTGACGGAATTTTTACTTGAAGGTTGTTCTACCCTGTTGATAACGTGGATATTTTTTATTAGCCTTTAAGTGTAATTATAGCTGCCATATACAGCCACACAATTTAAAAACGCAATTTTTAACATCAGCAAAAGAGTAAACAATAATTCTGATTTTTTTTTGTTTTTTATATATCAGATCAATCAGCCATAAAGTTTTTTCAAGTTTTCCCAATACATTACAGTGCCCAATCTCATAATCGTTTTACTTGACTAAAGCACAATGAAAGAAAATAAAATTAAAGATATCATTTTATTGATTCTTAATCCCTTATGAATAATACAAAAATTACAGAGAAAATAAAATGTTATTTTACCTACATAATATATTAAACAGAAGTTAATCTTTACCATTTTTTAGCAGAAAACATTAAGTTAAAATATAAAACTCAGCAAAGAATTTGGATATTTATTTATTTAATTTTTTTTAAGGTGAGCCTGGGGAATCGCATGCCGGAAAAAAGTCGTTGGCGTGCCACGTTTGGCACGCGTGCCAAGGGTTCCCCACCCCTGGCCTATACAGTCGACCCTCGACTTATGTAATTAATCCGTTCCAAGATGAGTTACTTAACTCAAAAATGATGTAAATTGAACCCCAAAATACATGTAAATCGGGTAATCCATTCCAGGACCCCAAAAGAGTATTGAAAATAATAAAATAATTAAATTTTTTTATATAAACAGTGCATATAAACAGAATTATAATGGTAATTAGTAATTATTATTAAGAAACACCATCTGTAAAAGAAAATACATATTAAAAATTAATAATAAAAAATTAATTTAATTTATTAATCACTTCATACAGTATCACTTCATATAATGCGCAGTAAAAATAACAATGAAATAACGGGAAATACCTGGCGTCCTGCCAGTGAGTGGTCATGCACTGCGTTTGCGATTACGCAGCTATTATGCAACACGAAATAATTACGTATGACAAATCAATTACAGTCAATGGGGTGCTTCTCGTAACTCAAAATTACGTAAGATGGTGATGACGTAAGTCGAGGGTCAACTGTACAGTCATCACAAAGAAAAAGTTGCACCCCCACCCCTTTAAACCTACACATAAATTCAATCCCTGTTCAGAGAGTGCAATTGGCCAAACTTCTGGGAATTACCATTAATTCAAACTTCTCATTCAAAGAGCACATTCAAGATCTATGCAACAAATTAGCCAAGGTGTCATTCATAATTATAAAAGCAGATGCAGTATTCCCAAAACAGGTTCTCCAATCTAATATACTTCACCATGGCATACCTACAATACTACATTAGTGCTTTGGGCAGTGATGGTGAACAACTGACCTGCGGGTCAATTACTGACCCACGAGCTCTTATTTAAATAAAATGACTAATTTTTTATATTTTCTGCCTTACAGGTTTAAAATTATTTTATTCTCCCACTGAAATAAACAGCCAATACACACTGAAACGTTTTTAAATGTATAATATCAGCTTTTCATTGGCTTGACATTGGTAATTTAGAAATGGAATTAGTTGACTTCCAAGAAAGTGCAGTATGGAAGACTAAATTTATTGATCTCAATCTGAAGTTACAAACAAGAAAAGGAATTGGAGTCATCAATTTTGGGTGTAACCAGAGAACAACAATCAATAGAAAGAGTAGAGAATTTTATTCTTGCAGAATGGAACTCTTTACCAAATTCCTTTGCATCAATGAAAAAGCTAGCATTAGCTCTGCTAACAATGTTTGGTTCATCTTATTCATGTGAACAGTTGTTTTCCTCCATGAATTTCACCAAATCCACCACTAGGAATCACCTTGGCACAGATATGAGTGCTGCATGTGTGAGACTAAAGACAACTAAATATAAATCTTGGATCAAAACATTAGCAGCTAAAATCCAACAAGTTTCTCACTAAAAATAGTAATTAAATAAATTATTGTGACCCAATTTCATTTTTTTAAAAAATCAAGTGACAAAAATGCCCCACCAGCAAAAAAGGTTCACCAACACTGGCTTAAGGAAACGCACATCAATTTTTGTTACAGCCATTGGTATTAATGCAAAAAAGATTAATTAGGAAAATCTATAAATCGAACAAGCATAATGAAAGTACAGACCACATGTTCCACAAATTAAAAGTTCTCAAACCAGGAGAAATCTACAAACTAAACATTGCCTCATATATGTATCAAATCATCCAAAACAAAATAATAGCTTCCCAAACACAACACCACTTTAATACAAGACAATCAGATATGCACATCAGAAAACCAAATTATAATCTAGATTATGTGACTAGATCCTTATCCTCAACTGGTCCAAACCTTTGGAATCCACATGATCAAGAGAGAAAACAATCTAGGACATTAAAAATCTTCCAAAGGAAACAGAGACAAATTCATCAACTCATACCAACCATAACTCTATATCCCCTGTCTTATTTTAATAACAAAATTAAACTACTGCAAACATTCCCCTAGCCAAATTTCATTTTTTGTTTATTTTAAACATCCCCCTCCTTCCCCTTACAGATGTCCACACACACGTTTTCCTTGAAATTTTGCAACAAACTTTGATTTTCCCTGACCATTTTTCAATTCCCTGACTTCCCAGGTTGCTATTAACCTTGTATGTATATACTCTTGTTTCCATCATAATAAATTACAGTATATTTCTGTACAGCAAAACAAAAATAATAACTGCTAAAATAAAACCAAATATCAAGATACTCAATTAGCAAGGTAATTAATATTTTTATATTTAATTATATAATATTTAACTATATTTCAGTGCCTAATATCCATAACTTCACTACTCACATTACCTAAAGATTTACCATAACTCCATTCTGCAAATGCACAAAACTTGCTTGTTAATGACAGTTCTATGATACATAATTATATAAAGGCTTTACCATCCCATTTTTCTGAATAGAAATGAGCATATATGTATACTGCATATGTATGCAGCTGCATATTTTATGTACATGTATGTATGTATGTATGCTTCCTCCAGCAACTGATGCACACCATCAACATGCATAAAAATAATAAATTGTAATATTGATATTATTATTACTGTTGTTGTGACTGTCTTATATCGTTTATTCTATTATACTACATATGCTTAGGAATGCATTACCTATCACACTATCATATGCTACAGTTGTACAGTGGTACTCATAAGTACTTGTACAAGGAAATATTTCAGTTATAATCATCCTTATCTTTTGTACCATGCATAGGATAGTTATGAAAAGTTTACCTTTATTTATTTACAAAACTAATACTTTGTGTGTCCACCTTAGGCTTGAAGAATGTAAAATTTTTATTAGTAGTTGGCTGTTTATTGATTAGAGACTGTTGGCTATTCTGAATTCTAGAATTTTCTCTGACTCCACAATGTAAATCCATCTAATGGAAGAAAGTTCTCTGGACAGATGAGACCAAAATTTAATTATTCAGGGACAACAAGCAACATTATGTTTGGCAAAAATCAAATACTGTGTTCAAGGAAAAAAATCCTTCCTACAGTTAAACATGGTGGTGGTAGTTTGCTGCTGTGGGGATGCTTTAGTGCTTCTGGTCCAGGAAAGATTATTATCAATGGAATCTTGAATTCAAAGAAATATCAGGAAATTTTAGAAGAAAATGTATTGCTTTCAGTTTGGGAGTTGGAAATGGGTTGCAATTAGATACTACTGCAACAAGATAATGATCCAAAACAAAAGTAAAAGCACCATGAAATGGCTTCAACAAAAGAATTCGAAGCTTCTCAAGTGACCCAATCAAATCCCAGATCTCAATTCAATTGAGAATTTATGGTTTCATTTGTAAAAAGCTGTCTGCAAGAGAAACCCTTTGAATCTGAATAAATTGCAACAATTTTCTTTAGAAAAATGGGCTAACAATTCTACTGAGAGATGTCAAAACCTTGTAGAAAAATACCTCAAACAAATCACTTAAGTCATTCAAGCAAATGGTCAACACACAAGTTATTAAATAATTTTGTAAGTAAATGTACAAAAACTTTTGCATTTTAACTTTTTTTTTATTTTCTTCAAATTCTTTGATGTTCTACATTATATGTTGGAGTTAAACTATTTTTTTTACTTGTTAAATTTTTCCAATCAATCAATAAACATATGAGCATCACTGTATATATGGTGACATAAGCAAACAATCACAGGGAAAAAGGAAAAAGAAACACAAAATCTGAGCACTTTCGTGATATATTGACATCTTCAAGGACAAGAAAGTAATATTTCTTTCTTGTCCTTGAAGATGCGAATATATAAACGAAAGCACTCAGATTTCGTGTTTCTTTTTCCCTGTGGTTGTTTGCTTATTAATAAGATCACGTGTTATTCTGTGATTTTACTGCATACAGTGACATATACATGTGTATTATTGCATGTTACTCTGTACACCTATTGTATGCCTTATACAGGGTGTTATCAAATTGTTTCATAAATTAGTATACATATTCAGGAGGTCAAAGCAAACAAAAAAGTTCCTATGAACATAAATCCACAATCGCTTCATTTGCTGAGGATGATGCTATTCTCTGTACACATATTGTATGCTTTCTAGATATATCAGAGAATAATAAAATTATTATTATTTTAAAGTTATGAAGAGTATTGCTTCTATCTTTCTTGTATGTTATGCATCAGAAATGAAGTGGCTCATGCTTGTTATAACTGAGATAAAAATCCTGTCATCATAATAAAGATAATAACAATAACAATAATAATAACATTAATTTTATTGTTCTCCAATATATTTAGAAAGCATACAATAGGTGTACAGAGAATAGCATCATAGGCATCAATGTATCAGGTCATCCAATAAGTAATGTCATTTTTTACGATAGATTAAGTTTAAACTAGTCCTACTCGGTTTAAGCATAAATTTTCTGAAGGTTATATCTAAGAGGAGATCTATCGTGTTTCGCTACATACTTTACAGACCTTGACCAGTGAAAACGTGTGTTTTGCTTTATGTGAACCCCTCATAAACATGGCGATATCAGAAGAGCATATCAGGCATATAATGCT
>JAJOZX010000073.1:525000-602500 GCA_023014485.1 Bathynomus jamesi
ATAAATAAAAAAATAATATATATATATATATATATATATATATATATATAATTTTTGATGAATTAGTGTTAAAGAATAAAAACTAATGATAAAATAAAAATATATTTAAAAAAATGAGGCCCCCGAGGGTGTGTGGCCCTAAGCTATAGCTTATTTAGCTTATAGGTAAGTCCAGCACTGCCAGCAAGTCTCACAAGTATGGTGTGTAAATTGATGGAGTCTGTGATTCAAGAGGAAATAATTAGCCATATGAAAACACATTGTCTGTTTATTAAGAGGCTGTTTGGCTTCTCATTAGAGTATTGGATAAATGGACAAGTATGTTGGATGATGATTATGCCATAGACATTGCATATTGTGATTTCATGAAGGCCTTTCATAGGGTGCATCATTTAAGACTGCTGGAAAAAATCAGAACTTATAACATCAAGAACAAGTATGCTGCTTGGATTGAATCATTTCTTACTGAGAAGTTTTAAGAGTAATTGTGAATGGATTGACATTGGAATGGAAGAGGGTTCATAGTGGTGTACCCCATGGGTCAGTGCTGGGGCTGCTCTTGTACATTATATAAAGGGTGTCCCAAAAGTCTTGGAGGGGTTTTATTTGGCTATAACTTTTTTGTTTGGGGATCAAATAAAAAAAGGTTTGTAACACTTGAAAATATATTTATTGCGATTTTAATTGCAAATTTAATATCTGGTGAAAATCTTAATTTTCATTGCGTAAATCTAAAATCGCATTAGCGTACATTATCCAACTCTGATGATCTTGTGGTTTAATTTCTTGAGCAATTTGAATTTCATACAGGTAAAGATTGATATCCTCTCTTAAAATTTGATGTAAGGAACTTCTTGAAATGTTTAATTCCTGGCTGCATCATCGGACTGATGTGGATTTCCTGCAACACTTTCACGAACCATCTAAACCAAAGTTGGACTTTGGCTTGTCCAAGGATGCCCAGTCCGTGGTTTATCTCCCTGACCCTTTCCCATACAAAATTTAGCAATGTACTGTCAAACATCTCAATCAGAGGGAGCAGAATGTGTGTTGAATTTTAATCAAAAAGCTCTGAGCAGCAACAATGGAACAATTGTTTGTCAAATAAAGTTCCACAATATCCACTCTTTGTTGCACTGTCCAGGATTCCATTTTCATTAATCACAGCAAGGGTACTTTAATTGAAAAATAAAAATAAATAAATTAATCAAAAAAGAAAAAAGTTATAGCCAAATAAAACCCCTCCAAGACTTCTGGGACACCCTGTATCAGGGTTGGCAAAAACCCAACTAGTTTTTTGCTGGATAGTTGGGTTTTTGCCAACCCTGCCCTGTATATAAATGATTTACCAGAAGTCTTGAAGTATGGCAGTGAGATAGCCTATATTTGTATGCAGATGATACTAAAGTATTCAGAAGAGTTAGAGACATGCATGATTGTGACGAGTTTCAGTATGATCTGAATGAAATGAGGGAATGGTCTAAAAAATGGTTATTAAAATTTCACCCACAAAAGTGTAAATATATGAGGATTGGTCAAGTGGATGTAGAGAAGCCTGGTTATGTTATGCATGAAACAATGGCTGAGGTGTCTTTTGAGAAGGATATTGGTGTTGTAATAGACAACAGATAAAGTTTTTCACAACATTTTGCAGAGACAGTAAATAAAGCCAACTGCATAATGGGGCTCATCAGAACAACATTCAACTCTTTGGATGGGAAAGTTTTTAGGGTACTGTACACTTCACTTGTGAGACCCCATTTGGAGTATGCAAACCAAGTTTTGTCTCCATACTTAATTAAGGATATAGAGATGATTGAGAATGTACAAAGGAGAGCGACCAAGATGGTCCTATCATTGAGGAATCTTACATATGAAGCAAGATTGAAAAAATTAGATTTGCCCTCTTTAGCTTATAGAAGATCTTGGAGGGGATATGACTGAAACTTTCAAAATGTTATGTGGTATATATGATAGCTAGGTTTGTCAGGAGATTCTTATATTAAGTGAGGAATCCTCAATGAGGGGGCATAGCAAATAGATACTTAGAGAGAGAACAAGGCTCAATATCAGGAAGCAGGGATTTTGCAACAGGAGAGTGAATAGTTGGAATGCATTACCATCATGGGTGGTTAAGTCAGGACCAGTCAAGGAGTTTGAGAAGAATCTGGATAGAGCATGGAGTACCGTAACCACTAACCAGGGCCAGGAATATAATTATCAAGCTCCCATACAAGGTTATGTCCCCAGTGTGAGCACCAACACCATTTTCAACAGTGATAATTCAGAGCTGGAGAGAGGCTGAATAAGCCTCTTCCAGAAGATCTCCTGCGAGTATCTCCGAGTATAAAAATGCCTGTGTACTCTTCCACTGTTTGTTATATCTATTTATTACTGATATTTTTCATGTTTTGCCTGCACACACAGTGTGCCATCACAAATAGGCATAGTGCGCACCCCACTTTTTAAAGATGGGAAAATGGTAAAAAAAATGTGCATTATATGTGAGTAAATACAGTACTCAGACCCAGTGTTTTTTAATTTACATTAATTGTACTTGTTAAATGGATAATGCCACTTATAATAATGGTTTAATTTTGTTGTGCATACAAATGTAAAATGAACATATAATAAGACACCTTCAGTTCTGATCTCATACTCCTATATGAAAGACAAGCTCAAAACTGCCATTTCCTGAAGTCAGTAAAAATATTATCTGCCTTCCTTCAGTTTCTATCCTTCTATCCGCACCTTCATCTCTGACTTGGTTCCTTTCTGGTCAATCTATATAGCTGCAGTTGCAGGGATGCAAATTCACCATTTTTTTTCAAGTTACCACCAGGGTGAGTAGAATTTAAAATTTACTAGCCCTTAAACAAGTAAAAAATTTCAACATTGGCATTTGCCATGTAGCTATATAGAAAGCTCTGTTTACTACTTGATATTCATTATTAATGTTATATAATATTTAGTACTGGAAACAGTGTAAAACCATAAGCCAATTATACTACTGGAATAGGTGCACATCTAAATAAAACTTATTAAACGCAACTATTTATTTTATGGCATCATGATAAACAGAGCTGGGCAGTATTTAAATACATATTTAAATACATTTGTGTATTTAGAACTATATTTATAAATACATTGTTTTTCATGTATTTAAATATAGTATTTAAATACTTTAATGAGTATTTAAATACAATGTATTTAAATACTCAAAATATAAAAATGTAAATACTTTTACTGGTTTAATACACGTTCTGTACTACCACAGTACGACGCGTCAACAGTGTAGTACAGCATGGTTCATGTTTCAACAGTTTGGGAAAACATCCTCTCATAAAAAGACTGTTCCTCCGCTATAACACGACATTACCATCTTCAGCACCGGTAGAGCGAATATTCTCATTCGCGGGAATCACTGACTCCCAAAAGAAACACTCTTTCAGACAAAACTTTTGAAAGATTGGTTTTGATCCGCAGCAACCGTGAAATAAAAGAGAATTCGTAATGTGCCTTATGTTTATGTTTACGTCTTATGTTTACGTTTATGTCTCATCTACTCATTAATTGTTACTCATTTTGCAATGATATAATGAGTATAATATGTCACTGGTTGAACATCTAAGTTCTTTTGTTTTTGTTTTGTTCTAAAAAGGGAAATATATAATTGGAAATTAGATTGTACTATTTCTTTATCCTTTATCAAGCATTTTATATTGTTGTTACTCATGAATTAGTGAATGCATATGTTAAAATTTGTATGTATTTAAAATGTATTTACAAATGTATTTAAATACAATTGATGTATTTTGTATTTAGTATCTAAATACATTCGTAAAATGTATTTAGTATTTAAATACATTTCTCCCATGTATTTAGTATTTAAATACATTCAATGTATTTATTGCCCAGCTCTGATGATAAATCATATGATTTGGCCAAGCATTTCCTCTATTTGGTCCTCATAGTGTCACATGCACCCATCTTATATTGAAACACCTTGCAATTTGTCACTCACTCACCTTGATAAAATTAAATTTTAAACCTAACCCAACTAATCTTAACATAGGTTACATAGCTAGTGATGTTAAAAAACGGTTTTTTTTTATGTCCATGTTGTTTTTTTTGTTTTTTTTAATAATTAATATAGATATTGCCAATTTAATTATAAGGTATACTTTTGCAATGATATATATTAAAAAATAAATAAATAAATAATAATAGGCCATATGGTACCAGTATAGAATGGCCTTTTCAGCCTATTTACAGAAAAAAACTGGCCTCTTTCTTGCACTGAGTCTTGTATCTTAGATCCGTTAAACTTGCGAGAACACTGGCTGGGAGCTGACTGCCCATTGTCCAACCTTTCCAGGACTCTCCCATCCATGCCTCGGATTTTGAATCTCCCACTTAACTATCCTTTAGACCCGCGATGACATATTTTCCCCCCCGAGACCATCCATATATATACATACACATACACCCATATACCAATATATGTTACACACTATAGTGGAGCCACTTATATACACATTTATATCTATTATATACCCCATACACACGCATACATCCAGAATTCCAGATACATACGCACACATACTCACATATATACCTACACAAACTCATACACCTCTATTTCGCCCTTTCATTACCTCCGAAATCATTTAGCACATACAGTAATATCCATACAGCCAAAAGAAACCGATTAAGCACAGACAGAGCAGCAAAGCTAGTATTTATATCCCAAAATGCAAAATTCCAAGAAAGTGAAGTAAAACATGGTGCTACATTGGCTTCATCAACATCCAAATCTGCAATAATTACCAGTACCTGTGATATTGAAACTATATGCTCTAATCAATCTAGTGATAATGATTCTTCAATGGAAATAGAATCAGATAATGAAGTTAACAGCATTAGGTTAACACAAAGGTTAATATACTGCGCAGTCATTGCAGTTATATATATATATATATATATATATATATATATATATATATATATATATATATATATATATATATATATATATATACACTGGTATTCTTGCCAATCACAATTATATATATTGTTTATACCAGTATTATGTATTTTTTATTATGTATATTATACCAGTACCTGTGATATTGAAACTAGCATATATGCTCTACCCAATCTAGTGATGATTCTTCCATGGAAATGAAGGTTAAACAACATTAGGTTAACAAAAAGGTTCAAAAAAGGTAAATATTTTTTTTTCTATCTGGAATATATATACTGGTACTCTTGCCAATCACAATTATGTACGGTATATTGTTTGAAACAAGGAAGAATGTTTTATGTTCTAGTTAAAAAATATATATACATATAAAAAATGAGGGTTTGTTTTTCCTTTCTATTATATACTTTTTGCGTGATTCAGTTTTTCTAAAAGATGACTATATATACTAGGTATAACTGTATAAGCATGGTAGTATAGTAAATTATAGGTAATACTAATATACTTATTAGATTAAAGGAAGAAAAATATGGAATAAGTTTAAAACAATAAAAAACAAAAAAAACAAAAAACAGACTATCTTCGTTTTAAACAAAAAAAACGACAAAAAAAACAAAAAAAACGACACAATAAAAAACGACTCACATCACTATACATAGCCCAAACAAACCTAGCATACTTGAGCCTAGCTTTACTAAACTCAATACATATTAATCATTTACTGCTGGCCAACTCGCCTGCCAGGTGATAACTAGGCAACCAATTAGCAAGATGTTGTTGCCCTGATATTAGTTTGGTTGCCTCAGGCAAGTGTGTGTACAAGAATTTGCATCCCTGGGTTGCAGATGGCCACTGTTCTTGTAAAGCTATTAATAGTGGTGTACTTTTGGGGTATATCTTGGTCACCCATTCAATTCCTCTTATCAGGAATCAGTTTTAGGTCCATCACTATTTTATATCTAAATAATTTAGAGAAAGGAGTAGGTTGTAACATTTCTAAATTTGCAGATGATACAAAAGTAGTTGCTCCAGTTACAAATATAGAAAATTCTTATAAACTGCAAAAGGATCTTGATAGATTAGTTGCTTGGGCTAGTAAATGGCAGATGGAATTCAATGTTCAAAAATGCAGTGTCATGCATTTTGGTAGAAATAATGAAAATTTAGTTATGAGATGCAAGGGAACTGGTTGGAGGATGTTAGAAAGGAAAGGGATCTTGGCATTATAGTTTGTAGTGATCTCAAATTTTCTAAGCAGTGCTTAGAGGCTAGAAATTAAGCAAATAAAATGTTGGGTATTATTAAGAGAAATGTTAGTTACAAGAGTAAGGAAGTCATCTGTAAATTACATAATTCTTATGTTATGCCTCACTTAGAATACTGCATTCAAGCTTGGTTCCCTCACCTTAGACATGATATTGATATGCTTGAAGGTGTGCAATGTAGGGCAACCAAGTTTATCCCTAACCTAAGAAGATTGGAATACATGGATAAATTAAAGATTTTAAATATGTTCGTCCCTTTCACTGCATATTTGGTTGGAAAGGCTGATTCCTTATAAAGTGCAGTTTTCCACTAAACTGTGAAGTTTTTAATACAACCTTTTGTATTACCTTTTCTATAGGATTTAACCATGCAGTTTTTGAATCTAGTCATTAAAATCATCTAATCTTGCAATTTATAGTGAAAAAATAATTATCTTATTAAAAAATCATGAAAATTTCTTAGTTGCATAATCTGTAATAAATGTCACTTTTTGAGCATAATGCTAGGCTTACATTTTGGCTTGATACAACGAGGATAAATATGGTACAAAAGGTGAAATACAGATTTTATTATTATAACAAAACAGAGAAAATAGGAAATATACCAATGAGAACCCCTTTACATGAATATAACTAACATTTACACAATTTTCAAAAAATTTTCTTTGTGTGATAAATTTCAAAATAGGGTACTATACACAAAGGAGGATTTTCAATGCATGATGTGCAATAATAGCTGGTCTGTTTTCATTTACAACCATCTTTGCCTTTTTTCTTACATTGGGCAGGCATGATAGAGCATACCTGGCAATTAGGTTTGCACTTTTTATCCTCAAATATGGAAGGGAAGTGCCTTTCTTTCAATCTGTTTTGCACAGATGGGAGAGAAACCCATGTCCCACCTTATTTCATTTTTTTCTTGCATACCCTTCTAACAGTCCAGCAATAACTTCTCTGAATTTTCTCTGATTCAATTTTTCAGTTAGATTCTGAATATTGTAGCATATTCTTAAATTTACTAATGCTACCTCAATGATAAAGTGCCAAATCATTTGATACCATTTCTTTGCTTTCCTGTTGAAAGGGTATGTGGAGCACAATTGGTCTAAGGGGCATTCCAGGACAAATCACCCCAAAATTAAAAAATTTGTCACCACTCCAACCCAGATTTTAATGAAAATTGACATACGGGGTTCTTCCGGGTGCTGATTTCACTGGTTCAAATAAAAAAGTTCTATGACCCATAGTTTTTGAAATATGGGACCCCAAAATTTTGGGGGCCCCACTTTACCACCTAGTTTTAATGGCCAATAACTCCCAAACATCATCTTGTAGACCTATAAAACTATATATTTTTAGAATCAGCATGAAGAGATCTATTAAATGATACCACATTCAAATGTGTAGAACAATAATGAGAATTCTCCCCCCTTTTTTTTTTATTTTTGACCCCCACCCCCGTAGACAGTGAAATCCCCCAAAAAATTTTGAATTTATTAAACTTCCATTAATTGTTAAAAGATACAAACAATAAAAAACGTGGGTATCAAGTTGCAAGATATTTTAAAAATGATTGAAAAAATATGTACATGGACATTTGTACATTGAAATTCTGACATTTTTACACAGACTAAAATAGAGAACTACAAATGATATATTTACATCCTATGTATAACTCATATTCATGCACTCTCTCTCTCAAATGTTTGTTAATTAAGCTTATTTTTATTACAGATGTGCTTATTTTGAGTCAAATCATATCTTATTTTTGAGATTTACAATTACGTATTTAGTAATGAAAAATGGTTAAATACTGTGATGAGCCTTTACAAAAACATAAGAAAAAGATACACAAGGATATAAGAACCATCAGCCAATCACTTTATGATCGATGTAAATAGAAACTACAAAGGAATACTGTACTATGTAGCAACTGTAGAAAATTATTGACCCCCTGACCAGAGTTGCTATCAACATCACAAAGTGAAGAGGCTGATCACAATCAGTCTTCTGAGAATGTTATTTTAGAAAGCGATGAATATGATCCAAGTATATCAAGTAATGCCAAAGAAGAGGTTTCTCAAGTTCTAGAAAGTCTTGCTGTGACTCCAGTGAAGAAGCGTAAGTATTTAATGATAGGTACTTTTTATATTTATAATTTTTTTATTTATATTATTTATTTATAATGCATTTACTTTCAAGATGGTTTTTCAGCAGTTGCTGAAAAACTATGTTGACATATTAATTATTATTGTCCATATATATCAAATGGAGTCAAATATTTATTAATTCAAAAATTTCAGATGGTTTGGGTTCCTCAAGAAAAGAAGCAAAAGCTATTCAAACAATAGAAAAAGCACGTCTTTCTTTAAAATGAAAGCTAGAAACAAGTTTAGAAATTGAGATCCCAAGCCCACCAAAAGCTACAAAGTTGAATCATGAAACTCAAAAGTATGAATTTTAAAATGATATGCTATTATTAAGTAGGAATATACCTAAACTAAAACTGAAGCATAAATACAAAATGTAGGTATTCACCTTTGATAGTAGAAACTAGAAGCACAACTCCCTAAAGATTGGAGATCAATGGGCCCATTAAATCATTTGGAATTCATTTGGTCACAATAATTTTTGGTTTAATTTGACTATCTCAAAGAATGCTCATTTTGTTACACTTGAAATCAATATTATAATCCAAAAAATTTAATATGCACATGTAATGTTTTGTTTATAGCTATTATACATTCATGAATTTGTTTCAGGTCAATGATTCATCTCATGAATGAACTGGTGGAAGCTTTCCATTCTACTGACAGTTATGAGAGGAAACTCAAAATATTGACATTATCTCCATTTACCATATCAAAAACTATAAATCTATTTCAGACAACTGAATATTTAGTTAAGAAAAACAGAAATATAAAACAAAGACTTGGAATTATTCCTGAAAGTGAACCCATGTCAAAAGGAAAAGTAATAACTAAAGGTACTAAAGATTCTGTTCAGAAACTTTTTTAATCAGATGAAATTAGTCATTTGTGCCTGGTACAAAAGACTGCCTGAGTATCAGAAATGAAAGTGGGTATAAACAATCTGTGCAGAAAAGACTGGTGTTAATGAATCTGAAAGAAGCTTTTAGTTTCTATAAAAATAATCCAGATAGTCCCCAAATTGGCTTCTCTAGTTTTGCCAGCCTTCACCCCAGACAGTGTTTTTCAGCTGGAGCCACTGGTACCCATTCTGTGTGTGTATGTACATTAAGGTTATGACATTTTTATAACCTCATGTTCCTGTATCATAAATCGATGAACTTTTGCCCCCCGACAATGAAAATAACAGTTTTTTTCGATATATTTTGAAAAAACTTCACCCCAAAATAAAAAATAAAAAATTAATAAAATAAATAGAAATTTGCATGTTTATTTCACAATTATTGTACATAAACATATATTATATTATATTATACAACATTATACCTATACAATACATATTAATTATACAAATACAATATTATACATTTACTCTATTATTGTTTTAATTGTTTTACTTATTGCTTAAAATAAACCTGTAACTAATATACTATATTTGCTTTCGGGGTGACATTTTTTTTTAATTCTGAAGAATTAGGCCCATTTTTTATTGTTTTCAAGCAAAAGTTCATCGATTGATGATACAGGAAACAATATTTATGACAAAAAATTAAAAAGTCATAACCCTAATGTACATACCACCAGAATGCCAAAATATAATTCTCAGCTTTGGGTGTCAAAGGGTTGGAATACACAACTCTTATGGAGAAAGCAGTGTGTGATGTCAACAACAGGAATTGCATGATGCAAATAGTACTCTGTGTCCAAAAGAACAAGGTATTAAGAGTTTTTTGCTCACTTTTCAGTGTTAACGATCTTGAATGCGAGGAAATAAAATATAAACAATGGGTTACTACAGATCGATGCAATATGGTTGAAAAAACAGAATTTGTAGATGATTTTATAAATTCATTAAACACAAAAATTGTCAAATTGACACGTCATCACTTTATAGCAAAGAATCAGAGTGCATTTCTAAAAAACTTGAAGAATAATTTAAATAGCCATACAGCTGTAGTTCTTGGTGACTTTTCAGAAAACTATTAATTTGTAGTACAGGATGCAGCCCAAGGTTTTCATTGGGAAAATACCCAATGCACAGTGCATCCCTTTGTGTTATATTATAAGGAACCAGAAAATAATGAAACAAAACATTCAAGTTATTGTTTTTTATTTCCAAATACAAAACATAACACTACAATGGTTTACTTTTTTAAATACACTCATACCTATTATTAGAAAATCCCACCTTCATATCAAAAAATTACATTATTTTACTGACGGATGTGCAGGACAATATAAAAATCCTTTCAACTTTAACATTTGTAAACATGAAGATTTTGGGCTGGAATGCGAGTGGCATTTCTTTGCCACAAGCCATGGTAAGAGCGCTTGTGATGGGATTGGGGGTACACTGTAGGGTGCATCAAACGCCCTTAGGTTCTTGGATTTTAATGTCTATTCTCTCAAATGTTACACTTGTTGCTAGAAGTGTGTATGCCAAAAATTAATTAAATCGGAGGTGGTCCTGGGGGGCCACCGGTCACTTTTATATTTTCGCGGCAATTTTCGGGGGCCGCGCTATGTAAAAATATCTATTTTTTTTATTTACCAACCAGTTGACTACTTACATTGTTTCTTTTAATATAGAGTTGCTAAGGGGTGATTTACATAACATTTGAGAGAATAGACATTAAAATCCAAGAACCTAAGGGCGTTTGATGCACCCTAAAGGGGTGATTTACATAAAACATGTACCATAAACGAAACTTCACTTATAGTCTAATAATATCCTTTATTGTCTTTCAGAAACAATGGAAGCTGTAACAATGGAAGCTAAGAAGACCAGATTAGCAAGTGCCATTTTTGGTCTTGGCAATGCTCTTACAGAAGGAGATGGTACATTGACAGGAGTCCGCCTCCCAACTTGCCGGCAGGTTCTTCGATGCGTGATGTGGCACATCCAGGAAGAAATATGTGAAGGCAAACAAACACAGCCACTCAAATGGAAATCTGCCAGCATAGTCCTTATCCAGCTGAAAACATTCTACACTAAAGCAAATATTCCTATGCTTTCAGACCATCAATGCTGCAAACTAATACTTGACCTTCTTAATGACAACAAAATTGCGTCAAATACCTGTTTCTCGCAGAGAATCTCCAAACACTTTGGCTAAGTTGCAATCCATGAATGAACATCTTGATAAGACCTTTGGTGTATGGACAAAAGATGCAATGACAAACATTAAGAATGAGGAAGATAGAGCATTTTTAGAGTCAATGAAATCTGACAGAGTAGCCTCATTTGGTAGTGTTGACAAGAAGAAAGCTGATAAAGATCGTAGAAAAGAAAAACGCATCTTAGCAGAAGCTTCAAGACGAGAACGTCATGAATCATCCAGTGTACAAGAGATGAAAAGTTCTGTATGCTCTGATGATAGTGCCTCTGCAGATAGCTTGGAAGAAACTGAAGAAGAGGCGATTCCAGAGCTTCAAAGGAAGCGTAGTCACCACAGATCAACATATGCAGGTACGTCTGCCTTTATTCCTCATGATATTCTGAAAAGGCCTTCAGTCATGTCTGTTGCTACTCGACTAAACATAACTCCTGTTCAACAGGCTGTGCTCACCGAAGCTGTAATTCAAGAGGCAGGAGGTGATCCACGTCGTGTGGCCAAGTCGTATTCAACTGCTGATAAGGCTCGACGATCAATAACAAGTGCTATCGCCAAAGATATTCGAGAAAATTGGATCGCCCCAACAGCTGCAACACTTCACTGGGATGGCAAGCAGATGCATACGCTCACAAACAAGAATGGCAAGGAAGAAAGATTGCCCGTGTTGGTTGGGAATGCCACTGATGTAAAGCTACTGGGAGTGGCTAGATATCCTCGTGGAAGTGATATGTCATCAGGTGACATCATTGCCGAGCACACTTACACGTTTCTACATTCATGGAAGTGCAAACATCAGTTGTCAACTTATGTTTTGACACAACAGCATCAAACACTGGACACGTTACAGCTGCCTGTGTTACCATTCAATCAAAACTGGACCGTGCTCTTCTGTGGTGTGCATGTCGCCATCATGTTGGAGAGGTAATCCTGGATCATGTGTTTGACGCTCTCAAAATTGAGACATCAAAGTCTAGAAGCATCTTTGTTCCAAAGATTCCAGAAGAATTGGGAACGCATATCGCATGCAAAGGATGAAAGTTTAACCAAAATTGACATTTCAATGTACAATGACGATGCACAACAACTGCTTTTATCCTGCAAAAACAAGGTTTTAAGCACAATCCGCACAAGCGCTTCATACTGTAGGGAAGACTACAAGGAAATGGCACAACTCTGCCAGGTAGTCCTCGATGATGATGTCACAAAACAAGGAACACTCCACAGACCTGGGGCCATGCATAAAGCAAGGTGGATGTCAAAGATTCTTTATTCCATCAAAATATGCCTACTTGAAGAGCAAATTTCTGTACTACCTCGAGGAACTGTAACAACACAACATCAACAGGAAAAACTGAAGGAGTTTGTTGTTTTTTGTTTATATTTATTGTGATTGGTGGCTCATATGTCAGTCTGCTTCAAATGCCCCATGGTTTGATTTGTGCTTATACAAGACTCTGCTCAACTATAAAGCTGTCAACTCAATCATTTCAGTCAGCGCTGTGAAAGCTTTTGATAGACATTTGTGGTATTTAACCCCAGAACTGGTTGTTTTGGCACTGTTCAGCAATGCAGTACCTCAAAAGGAGTGTCGTGCCCTTGCAGATGTGTTACTGGCCATACAACCAGATGAAATGCTAAGCACTCCAAAACACCGCTACGGTTCTGGATATGGCAAACCGTCATTTCCAAAAATTACAGAAGCGACAACCCTGGCTGATCTTGTGAACGAGGACTCGTGGTTTACAGTGAACCTTCTTCACCTGGATATGACCTTCCTAACAGAGGATGTTGACAATTGGCAGAACAATGACCACTTCAAGGCAGCCAAGTCCATTGTGGATGGGTTAAATGTTGTGAATGACCCTGCGGAGAGAGCAGTAAAGCTCACAACTGATTTTGTCTCAGCTGCAAGAGGAGAACCACTTCCAAAATCTTCTTCAAGTGGTTGAATGTGACCGCAAAGCGAGGCCAAATTTGCGGAAACGAGCAAAGTTGGAGTAGTGATATTGGCGTTGTGTTTTATACATTTTCAACTTTCAATCAATGTAAGTATAGTAATACCAAATATTTGTATATTAGTATTATAAGTAATACCGAATATTTGCCAAATATTCGGTGCATCACTACTAAATATATAAAAGTGGCCGGTGGCCACCCAGGACCACCTCCGATTTGATTTATTTTTTGCATACATACTTCTACCAACAAGTGTAACATTTGAGGGGAATAGACATTAAAATCCAACAACTTTTTGAAAATCATGGGGCATTTAATGCATCCTAGGGTACAGTGAAAAGATCTGTAGCCAGAGCGAGTATGCAGAGAACATTTGCAAATCAAATATTAACACCAGAAGACATGTTTGAATTTTGTTCAAACAATAAAAGTGACAGCATAAATTTTTTTTAATAAATTCTGAAGAAATTGAAGCTATGGAAAACTTTTTAAGTGACAGATATGAAAAAAGTATGCGGCTAACAGGAACACAAAAATTCCACAGATTTGTATCTATTAATGCAAATAACATAAAAACATTTGAATTATCTTCTGATGAAGTTGGTGAAGTGAGGATTATAAGCAAAGCTTTTCTGGGTGAAGATAATGTTGAAGTTAATCCGAAAATAGGAGAGTACATAGTTTGTACTTACAATGATCAGAAATGGTTGGGATTTGGTACATTCCTATAATGAGGAATTTGATGACTTTGAGATTAGCTTTTTGCACTCATCAGGATATAGTGTTTACTATTACTTCCCACAAATTAGAGATACATGCCACATATAAAGGATAAAATTTTAGGTTTATTAAGCACACCAACTTTAAAGCCAGGAACAATGCGTATTCAATATGTTTTCCCAGAAAATGAGTTGAAAAAACTCATGTAATTATGAATCAACTTGATGTAATATGTGTTCAATTTGTATTTTTGCTGTTTATTTTCTTCCATGTGAATATATCATTTGTAGTTCTCTATTTCAGTCTGCAGGCATAAGAATGTCAAAATTTCACAATGTACATATTTTTTTAATAATTTTTAAAATATCTTGCAACTTCATACCCACATTTTTGTTTGTATCTTTTAACAATTAATGGAAGTTTAATAAATGAAATTTTTTTTTTTTTATTTATTTCACTGTCTGGGGGGGGGGGGGATAAAAAGGGGGGATTTTCATTATTGTTCTACACATTTGAATGTGGTATCATTTAATAGATCTCTTCATGCTGATTCTAAAAATGTATAGTTTTATAGGTCTATGACAAAATGTTTGGGAGTTATTGCCCATTAAATTTAGGTGGTAAAGTGGGGCCCCCAAGATTTTGGGGGCCCATATCTCAAAAACTATGGATCATAGAACTTTTTTATTTTGACCAGTGAAATCAGCACCCGGAAAAACCTAATATGTCAATTTTCATCAAAATCTGAGTCGGAGTGGTGACATGCATTGGGTGATCTCTCCTGGAATGCCCCCTAATGTATCGACACCTCCCATATATTTGTTGTACAACACCTGGATATTTGGCTTGTCAACTAACCAATCACCCTTTTTAGATTGACTGTAACCTTTGTTGTTCCAAAGTCCCCTACAGTTCCTATCATACTGACCTTGCCACTGTCCTGCCATGTACAGTGCTTACAAGAAGTCTCACGCTTCTGTCTCGTCCCAAGCTAGTCTGTTAGGTATAAAATGGGCAGTCCTTATGGCAGCGGAGGTGTGTTTGGATTGGTGCACATAACTGCTCTAACACAATCAATGACATCCATTATTACGTCACTTCTGCTACATTTTAGTGTTTAAAATAAAAATGATTAAGAAGTAGAATGGAGAAAGTTTCAGGATGTTGGGATGGTTATGGAGCAATCCTAGTCATCATAATATTAACTGGGCATTACATTATACCATCTCAATATATACTGTAGACTATAGAGAATGACTAATTCGGCAAATATCCCAAATCATGGTATGATACCAAAGTTATTTTGACACAGGTCTAAATTATTTGCTCAAATGCAATTATTGATATTAAGTAATTGTTGGGAATTGTTGTCAATATTGTTGTTTGTGATATATGTCCTACGTGAAGAATCTGATGACCAAATTCCTCAGTGAACCTCTCACGCGCTCGCATTTCGAGGAAGTCACGGTCATCTCACTAATAGATAGTTTATCCATTGTTTTAAGTGGTAACCTATTAAATGAACTATGTTAAACCTATTCCATCTTATGAAAGTCATTAGTCTAAAGCAAGACTGGTGGGCCGTGAATCAGAGAAATTTGCATTTGATTTGTTCATCGCAATTATTACATAATATAGTAGTATATAAGAGTTTATTGGTAGCATATCATATGACAATTCCCATAAACATGTGATGACCTCGGTGTTGCCAGTTTTTATTTTTTTCTGAAACTATTACCTTCTCAGTTTATTTCAACAATGCATATATCATCATCTCCACAAGCATAGACATTGCAAGAAAAGATTCTAACTAAGGATAAGTAAAGTTCTTTCATGGTCACAATATATACTTTTATAGATGTCAAACATAAAAATAATAAAATTCTATATTAACATAAATATATATTCGATACACATTTACATCTTGGCTTTAACATCAGTATTTCGTATAGCTTCCTCCAGCATCAATAATTTCTTGCAATCATTGCGGCATAGAAGAGGCCAGATTGTAGGGAATGTTTGGTGTAAGCTCTCCCAACTATTCCTTGTGAGAGCTAAAAGTGCTTCAAATGTTCTTTCATTGCATTGCTCCCATTCGTTAATCATTATTGCCCAAAGGTTTTCAATCGGATTCAAATCAGGAGAATGTGGTGGCAGAATTAGATTAATAATCTCTGTGTGATCTTCGTACCACGCTCTCACAACGTTACTCCTATGAATGGGACTGTTATCTTCCATTTAGTAAAATGGTTCCGGTGCTGGAACCAGATACGCACAAACACTGGGTAGCAGCACCTCTTCCAGTATCTGGCAATATTGCTGTCCAGTAAAGCGTCCATCTACTTGAGTCAATTCTCCGACACCATAGCCAGACATCCAGCCCCACACACCGAGATTTGTGTGACCACTATGTTTGCTTGGGAAAACATTTCCTTCTTCATAGCATTTTCCGCGCTGCCTCCAACAATGCAGGGAACCATGACTATCTGTTGAAAATGTTTTTTTGTCACAGTACACAACTTTTCTCCAGAATTCTTCCTCCTGCAGCAAGTATTGCAAGGCAAATCCCATCCGCGCCTCTTATGCTCAATCATCAATGCAGGTTTTATAGCTGGACGGCGAGAAAAATACCCTGCCTCGTGAAGTCTGTTGTTCACTGAATTTGTGCTACAACGAAGGTTCAGGTGTGTGTAAATATGCATCGCTGGAACAAACGGATGCTCTCTGGCATGATTAACAATCGCATCTTCCTCTTGAGATGTTGAACGTGGAGGACCAGACCTCGGCAAAGTAGCGATTGAGTTTTCTGCTTCATACTGATGAATCCACCATTCCACAGTACTTCGATGAACGTCTACTAGTCGTCTTGATATTTCTCTTATTGGCACACCATATTCATGCAATGTCACCATTGCTCCCTGCATTGCCTGGGTTGTCTCGTGGTGCACAGATGGCCTTTCCATCTTTGTGTAAATGGCTTATGTGAAGCCTGCTGGGACGATAAAGGAAATGAGGATACCATGCACCCCTTCTGAAATTGATTTCGGTTGTGAAGGGTACCAACCCTTTGAATGGTAATACTAATCAGCCAATTTCCTATTTTGTTGAACATATGCATAAAAAATTCGTCTTAAAAGCCAAGGATCCAAAGATTGTCAGCAGTAGTTTATATCCCAACTAGAATATAGTCAGTCATCAACAGTATAATCATATTTTATTTCCATAACTACTCATGACTACTCTGTCATAGTAAATAACCTTATTATGACTTAGGTAGTAGCGGTAATTCTGAGTGGCAGCCTCTAGCCACATACGTTAAACCTATCAGTGCATCTAAGACCAGACTCTTCTGTTTCTGTCAATTCATTGTTAGTTTAAGGTATTTTGCTCTTTGTCTTTCTAGGTCTATGGCATTAAAATAAATACTGTATTTGAGTTTGTGTTTAGCATTTCCTCCTCCCTTCGTAATTCCCCACCCAACCTCATTTCCTTCGACATAGCAACGCTTACCTCCATCCTCATTCCACTTCCTTCATTAAACCTATTATCGCTTTTACTGTCCCTTCCTTCCATCCTTCAATGCCAGCGTTCTTAAACCAAGCACATAAATTATATAATATGGAATCTAACACCTTAGATCTCTATGCATTCATGTTACTTGAAGATGCCTGTGTCTTAAGGGAATCTAAGTGTTGAGAGTGGGCTTGAGGGGTAGTCTATAGATTATTACAGATGACCTTGAATGCTCCAACTATTTAAAAATGATTTTATTATGCACACATGAATTTAAGTATCTCTTACACTATAGGAATGGAATTGAATCCTACCAGAGTTAAAAAGTCGCAAAATATGATAGATTAGTTTGTATTAAGAGGTCACTAAGATAAAAAGGATTTGGAGTAGAGTGGAAGGCAGAGAGTATATTTTCTTGAGTTTCAGTTATTATTAACATTATACAGATACATTGTCATGCGGTATGATCAGAGAGAGAGAGAGAGAGAGAGAGAGAGAGAGAGAGAGAGAGAGTGTTACAAGGAAAAGAAGTACCTCAAAAGGCCTTGTGGCCCATACCGAGGAGGTACCAATGGCAACGGGTGCCAGGAAAAATTTTGTACACGCTCAAATAGTGTGCAAGATTTGGTCTAACCTTTTCTTGAACTGGTCCACAGAGGAACTGTTCACAACTTCCGAAGGTAACCTGTTCCATGTGTCACAGATCTTATACGTAAAGTAATTCCCACACACACTAGTCCTAAACCGTTTCAAATCCAACTTCCAACCATTGTTGCGAGTTGGGTTATCATTTAAACTAAACATACTTCTAAAATCGACATCGTTGAACCCGCGTAAGAGCTTGAAAACCTCGATCAGTTGACCGCGCAGCCTCCGAGTTTCAAGCGAAAACAAGTTCAGGGCGCGTAACCGTCGATTGTAGCCCATATGCCTAACGGAAGGGATTAACTTTGTGGCCCTCGCCTGCACTCGCTCCAGCCTCTCAATATCTTTCCTGAGGGTGGGCGACCAGAACTGCACAGCATACTCCAGGTGCGGCCGAACAAGGGAATTGTACAGTGAGAGCACAATCTCCTTGTTCCGAAACTGAAATTGCCTCCTGATATAACCCAATAGTTTCTGGGCTTTCTTTTCCACCTCTACACACTGTTTCGTAAACTTAAGGTCGCTGCTAATTAGCACACCCAAGTCCTTTTCTAAATCAGTCACCTCGATATTACTACCCAACATCGAGTAGTCCGACTTGGGATTGGCGTAGCCAATGTGCATCACTTTGCATTTACCCAAGTTAAACGGCATTTGCCATTTTTCGGACCACTCTCCTATCCTACCTAGGTCCGCACGCAGTTCCTCGATCGCTTCGGGCGTCCCAACATTGGCCCCAAGCTTGGTGTCATCAGCGAATTTGGCGATCCGACTGACGATGCCACCGTCGATATCATTTATGTAAATGATAAACAACAGTGGCCCCAAAACGGAACCCTGAGGAACCCCACTAGTGACCGAGGCCCAACCCGAACTAGCCCCTTTAATTACACCCTCTGCCGCCTATTCCTCAGCCAGTTTTCAATCCACCTACCTATTTCCCCACCGATACCCAGCGCGCGCACTTTCGCCATTAGCCGGCGGTGAGGTACCTTATCAAAGGCTTTCTGAAAGTCGAGATAAAGTATATCAATCGCCCTACTCTTATCGTACTCACTCAACATGACGTGGAAAAACTCGAACAAGTTGGTGAGACACGACCTATGCCGTCTAAACCCATGTTGGGAGTCCCCAAGCAGCTTGTAGAAATCCAAATGGTCAACGATCCTATCAGCTATTATCCCTTCTAATAATTTACCTACAACTGAAGTGAGACTAATGGGACGATAGTAGTGCTTGCATAATACCGAAAATTTTCAATACCGGTATTTGGAGGCAATTATGCTAATCCCGCTATTGATACCGGTATTATGAAAAAAATAATTTATTTTGATTTATTATGGTGCCACCCTACCAACCCTCCCACAAGTCTGAGGGACTTGCAGTACTCACCATATTTACTATAAATTAATGACCCAACTCCAAATAGATGGCATTCTATTCGAAAAAGTTTATACAATAAATTACTAAATTGTAATAAAAATATTATTTGAATTTTTTTTAGCATATTATTATACAACTACTGGGGTAGATAGAAATTATTAGTATCTAAATATTTATTTCTTAGTTTGATTTTGAAAGTATGCTTTGAGGAAACAAAGAGCATCTAGGGATTGTTCAGATAGACTTGATCTCAGTTTCGTCAGAAATAGGCCTGCAGCAGAAAAGGCTCTTTCTGATTCTACACTTGTAGGTTTAATTGAAAGCAGTGCCTTGTACAGCTTCTCTAAATTCTCACTTCTCTGTAAAGTAACTTCCAAGCTTTTAAATTCATTAGTAACATCAAAATCAATGGAATTTTTTTTAGATGGCACTTTTCCTAGTTTGTCCATTTCTTGCGTGTATTCACTCAGTAATGAATCTGCTTCCACTTCAGTCTTATTTGCAGCTACATTTTCAGGGTTACATGGAAATTCCTGTTCTTCCATTTCTATCTCCAAATCAACCACATTCTTAGGGAAAAGTTTTATGGAGCCTTTCTGCAGTTCCTTTGAGAACTAATTTTGATGGAACAGAAAAACTTTCCTCTTCTTGAACTTTTAAAACTTCGGGATTATGAAGATATTTGATTAAACCTACAATGTCTTGCTGTCTTCTTGAAATGTAACGATTTCTAAGACAATCTTTTAACTCTTTTGCTATTGGATTATTTTTCTCTCCTAGTTCTTTGAAATAAATTTCATTGATGATTCAGCTGTCAGGAGTGATGCATCTTTTGAGCATAACCCTTTAAGAATTATTTCAACAGGACGTAAGGTGTCATAAAGGTTTTCAATAATTTCCCACTCTGTTGAAGAAATGGCTACAGTTGAATGAATCACTCTTAAAGCTAGTGCAATAAATAGTTTTCTTTGATAGAAAGGAATAGAAAACGAAAAAAAGAGGTTAACTGCAAAATACCCCAAAACTTTTTTTTCTCCGAATCCTCCAAAAACAGTTTATTTGCCCATCGGAGGACTAAATTGCCTAAATTTTACAATAGCAATTTTTGTCAATACCGAAAACCTATAATATCGGTATCAGTATTATTTGTACTTCTTCAATACCGGTTTTAACCCCTAGACGATAGTTCCCTGGACTTTCGTGATCCCCTTTCTTAAAGATAGGGGTCACGTTGGCTTCCCTCCAGTCACCAGGCACCTGGCCCATCTCCAACGATTTGTTGAAGACTGTAGCCAGGTGGGGAGCCACCTGGTCGCGCACTTCTCGCAACACTCTGGGGAGAAACTGGTCTGGCCCAGGAGCCTTAAACGCGCTCAGTTTGTCTATTCTATCGGCAACGACTGTCGCGGTACATCTAACACTATCCAGGCCAGCACCTTCGTGCCTCATGCCTGGCTCGGGGATGACGCAGGTATCCTCCCTGGTGAACACTCCCACAAAGTACTCATTAAGCACATTAGCGATGTCCACATCGGAGGTCCGCAGAACGCCGCTTCCATCCTTTAACGGTCCTATCATGCTTCTAATGGGCTTTCTACTATTAACATAACTGAAGAATTCCTTAGGGTTCCCCTTGCAGAGGCTTGCCACCCGTAGTTCTTCATTACGTTTCGCTAGCCTAACCTTCGCCTTCACTTCCCTACACAGGCGGACATACGCTTCAGTGTTCTCGTGGGAACGATTGGCCTTTGCCCTCCTATACGCTACTTTCCTATTTCAGATAGCCGAAGCAATGTCATGATTGAACCACTTAGGCTGCGTTGAAGCAGGGGTGACCAGTTTTGAGGGTATGGCAGCACACTGCAGCACCATAAACTCATCCCGGAATGGCTGGATCCACAGAATGAAATGCTACTGGGTTTAAGCTTAACAAGGAAAGATTAACAGTTCTTACGTGTGCTAATGCAATGTTCGTTCTTATGAATGATTCAAGAATTAAACACGCTGTATTTCGTAGTGAATAATTTCTTTCAATTTTTGTCAATTATTTAGTATATTTTTTTATAAAAATGTTCGTTTTTATGAATGATTTCAAGAATTAAACACGCTGTATTTCGTAGTGAATAAACTATCATAATTTAAATGTTCTTTTCTTAGAACTTTATTCCTCCTTAAATTTGAATTTTAAAATTACTGCCTGAGAATCCAGAAAATCCGGACCCTCCCAATCCCCGAGCAGTCCGGATTTTCAGACTTTTACTGTAGTAGTCAAGATACAGGGGATAGCTGAACGACAGGTGATGGTAACAATTTTTAAAATGACGTGTCTATGGGATCTCGGGGTAATATTGAAAGATCATCCATTTGCCATCATGGATGATAAATCTCTCCTGTCTTGCTTTTTGCAAATTTCTTGATGGCTTCAGGACTTGTACTGGATTTATCAAATGATAGTGTCCTGAAGGAAGGAGAGGTGGTTGTCACTTTCTTTGCAACTAGAGTGGATCCATCGCAAGATCCTGATGTAATTGTTATAGAGAATGTTAGACCTTATCCTCTTCTTGAATCGGTTAATATTGAAGCACTTCAGAAAAGTGACTTAGAATTGCACAGGCTTAAAAATCATCTGGAAAGAGGAAATGTGACTGTTCGTTGTCCGCGAAATCTATCTCGTATAGCCATTACCTTCGAGACATTTGTATTGAGAATGGAGTTTTGGTCAAATATGACTCAAGGGATCCTGAATTGTATCCACAAGTCTTGATCTCATTTAACTTCTTGATTGAAATAGCCATTAGTGTCCATCTTGAAATGGTCCATGTTGGCCATACTAAAGTTCTGGAAGTTCTTACTTGAGAGGTATTTCATCCTCAATTGTACCAAGTTGTTCAGGAAGTGGTCACATCATGTTCACAGTGCCAACTGAACAAAGTTTCAAGGCAAATTAGAGCTCCACCTACATTAAAAATCATGACCAGGTCACCTTTCGAACTGGTGGCTGCAGACTTGATAGTGTTCCTGAAAACATCTCAAGGAAATATTAGCCACTATTTGAAGTGGGTGGTAGCTGTCCCAATAATGAACAAAACTTCCAGCACTATTTCTAGATTGTTCAAGACCATTGTTTTGCCAAGTTTATTGAGAAGGCCATGTCGGTTATTAACCGATAATGGACCTGAATTTAGGGGTCACGAATTTTAACAGATGTTGGCTCAGTATGGCATTGTCCATGTATTCACGACCCCAAATCATCCTGAAAGAAATGGTGCAGTCGAGAGAGTAAATCGTACCATTGGCAAATTTCTCAGGAATCTCGTACAAGATCCTAGCTCGTGGGATTTACATCTTCCTAGAGCTATCATGTCCTACAATGGTACAGTGCATATGGAGTTAACAATGTCTCCTGCACAACTCCTATTGGAAAACTCTCATCCAGACCCTATTCCAGCCATCATCTTGACTCAGGTTCAAGAACATTGGGCTCTTGGTCATCCTAGTTTTTGTTCCTTCTCTAGAGGACAGTTAGTAATCAAGAAGGTAGTTCAAAAGGGGAACCTTGTTACAAACAAGTTCCTTCCCAAATATTGTGGCCCATTCCGGATTGATCAGGTGGAAGCAAATGGAGTCACATATGTGATTTCTCCAGCCTACCCGAAGGATCAACCCTTCTTGATGACTTCACGAGCCCACCATACTCAGTTGCAAGCTTGGAAGGAGGCTCCTGCTTTTCTCAGGAACCATCCAAGTTATTCTCGATTGGTAAAACTTCCCTCGGGTACCCCAGATGACCAACCTGATTTGTCTGATCAGGATTGTGCTTGTCCAAATGATGTCCCAAACTTTTCCTACTTGTTTGATAGTTCATCGGAAGAAAGTTCTTGGGATTCTTCTAGTGATTCTCATGATGATCATGATGAAATAGCATCAGGAAAGCCAGGAGTGCCCTCAGGATGCCCCTGGATTTCTATTGCTCTGGATTCCTCTAGTGAATCATCAGAAAGCTCTTCTAGTTCCAGTCCCATCGAACCTGATTTTTCAGGATTTCCTGATACTTTTCCTGATTTTTCAGGATTTCCTGATGCTTCTATTGTCAGGCCCATCCTTAAGTCTCGGGTAAAGAAGGTCACATTTCCAGATGTTCCAGATTCATCAGGTAGTGATTTGGATAACATCATTAATAACATGTCACCTATACCTCAGGAACCTAACCAACAAAATAAACAGCCTGTATCAGAGAATGAACAATCGTCTAGTTTATTCTAGCCACCCCAGGGTAATGATCCTAGGCATAATTCTCCTTGTGATGTCAATGTATCAGAGAGTGTATCTTCTCCAGACTCATCTTCCCTAGTGAAATCGTTAGAGGTGACTCTAGAGCATGTTCAGGAGGATAGGGAGGAGATATGCAAATTATTGGATGACCAGATAACTCTATATGAGCAAAGTCTTGAAGTAAATCATGATAATGAAGGCCCTGCTCGAATGAGCTTGTCACCAATGAGAGAATTGGTTTTGGAGAGACGTGCCTTGATTCAGGAAAATTGAAAGCGATCTCGAGAGCAATTGATTACTACGAAAAAGCAACTGGAGGAGGTGCTGCTCCCACTAATAACTGGTGGTTCTCCCCAGTGTACTCATTCTTGAGGTCCAGTCATGGATCTTTCCTGTCCTGAAGAAACCAACTGAATATGATTCTGAGAATCATTAAACAGTACTGGTATATAAAACTTGTTTCTTGATTTTTTTTTTTTTTTTTATGTACCATGTGTTTTATTGATACTATGAAAAAATTAAATAGGGTTTCTTGTTAGGTTTATTCATTAGCTAGTTAGAGTATAGAAAATTGGAAGGGAAATATGTAAAGGTGTTTAAAAACTTAAATTAGTGTGCAGTTGTAGATTGATATAAAATTAGTATAATATAAATCGATACAACAGATCTATCACAGTACTCACGAACAACAGAAAATATGGTACTTAATGACAACTCCAGTACTCTCACCTTCATTATGGTATATCAGGCTCCTTACATCTAGACCTATACCTGCCACCATTCACATCTTCAAGAATCATCACGCAAGGTCTGAGGGGATGACCATCATCCCTCACCTTGTTGTCCTTCACTTTATTGTCCCTCATCTTATTCAGGATTCTCAATCATTCATCTTGGAGAATGTCTATAGTCCCTCGCATCTTCAATCCCAGACTTCATGAATGTTTATTGCTTCCCATTTATTTCATCTTCAAGAACTTCAAATGGTACATCATCCTCATGGGACTGGATTCATGATACTTCAGGTTTGTCTTCCAGATTGCATGAGGAGAGGTTCAAGCCACCTGCTTTTGTGACTTGTTCCTAATTGTCTAGAAGTGGACAGGTTGAATGGTCTTCATTTCAACCATACCAATATCGCCAGCCATCACGAAACATCAAACAATTAAATTACCTGCAATTCTGATGCATGTCAACCATCAGGACTAAATGACACTCCAGACCATTTGGACAATTGACTGGGACAGGGATAAGCAGGTTAGTCTGGAACACCAAGAGCCATATTGGAGAGGAATTTGAGAGTAACCATCGACTAGACCATTTTACTGATCAGGACAACACCTCAAGGTATAAAAATATGTAAATACTGTATATAGGTTATTGCTAAATGGAAGGAAAGAGTTTGCTAGAGATGGTGTTCAATTTTGTTGGGATGAGAATGGTTCCCTGGTGGATTCATCTTTTTGAGTGGCTTTGCTACTCAGAAGGGGGAATGTAGTAGGGACCACTAATTATTAATTTATTTTATCATGTATATTAAATATTGTTTTTCTTCTCTCCCATACAGATTGAATGCCATAACCCCCATTAATTCTGGCTTTAAAAAAATACTAACATAATTGAAATTTTGTTAACCCTGGAAACTATCTAGATCGGGATTTAAAACCCCATTACAGGTACTCCCTGACTTACGATGGGGTTACGTTCCAACAAACCTGTCGTAACTCGAAAATGGGCGTAAGTCGAAAATGGGCGTAAGTCGAAAATGGGCGTAAGTCGAAAATGGGCGTAAGTCGAAAATGGGCGTAAGTCGAAAATAACCACAACAGTAGTGATGTGCGTTAATATATACATAGTTCAATCAAAGTAAAATAACAACACACACAAATTATACAAATAATAGTAATTAATAGTAGTAAATAAATAGTAGCGTACTGATCAGAATTCAAATTTTTCGTCGTCTATTATTTTATTTTATTTATTTAATACGACAGTCATCATCGTAAGTCCAGATGGACATAAGTCGGGTGGTCGTAACTCGGGGAGTATCTGTAATTGAGAATCCAAAACAATCTTGATCAGGATCTAAAACTATTCACCTTTAGTTTTTTTTTTAAAGTCATTTATAAAGTCTAGAATTGATCCTGAAGCTGAATCATTATTCAAAGTTGAGATGCAAATCTGAATTTAATGACCAGTATTGTCAGTGACAGTAGTAAAGAAGAGAAAAACTGTGCAAAGTGATTGTCCAGAACTAAGTTTACTTTTAGAAAATATTGGAACTAATATTGTGAACAATTTAAATCTCTCATGAGGCTCAAAATTCTGGAACATTTGTAAAGCATTATTGTGTTTTCTGCACATTATCCAGATAACTTGTATAATCGTATAACTGACCTTCCCTTCCATTTAGTATAGTTAGGTTTATTCTGGAATTATTTGTAACAGAAGTAGGATATTAAGCATCAAGCTAAGGAATCAGGAATCGTGTTGATTCTTGATTCATCCATATTGTTGTATCACTCAGGAACTTATCTTGATTGCTGGCGCATAGATGTTTTGCACACTTTGCTCATTGCAAGTTGTTCATGAACGTATATATTAATATACATATTGATATATATGTAGAATCAACTGTGACTGTCTCTTTTCTTGAGTTTTTCTGCCTTTCTAACCCCGTTCTCTGACTTTTTCCTGACTTGACCTTCAACTTTTGTATATACAGTCATACCCTGCCTAACGTCGGTAATTGGTTCCAAGGACCCCGACGTAAGTCAAAAAATGACGTAAAGCGAACAGAGGTGCCTAAGTCTACCAAAAACCGATTGTAAACACTGTAAAACACTCTGACGACGATAGCGATTAGATACAACTATAAATAAACACTTTATGGTTATGTTTTCAATACTACGGTATAGATAATAAATATGAAAATAAACGCCTAGTGTCGGTAATTGGTTCCAAGGACGTGTCAAAAAATGACATAAAGCGACGTAAAGTCGAGTAAAACGACGTAGTGTGAACAAAATCTTGCTCTTGAAAACCGACGTAAAGTCGAATTCGACGTAAAGTGAACCGATGTAAAGCGGGGTATGACTGTATATGTAATTGCTATATCAAAAAAAAAAAAAAATAGTTATAAACTGGACACTGCTTGTTAATTTCAGTTGTATGGTCGCCAATATAATTGACATTGCAGAGAGAACGGGTGAGTTGATATCGTTTTTATTATTGCTGAGACTCTACTTCAAGTAACTCCACATACATTTTTTTTGATAACTGGGTGTTACACTAATATTGTGCTCTTTGTTTTTGAGGAACCATTTACCGCGAGAGAAACCACACATGTTGGGAGTGTCGATTGAGAAGGGGTTATATATGGTGGATCGAAAGGAAACATCAAGACCATCTAGAAGCCTCAGCAGGTTGTCAGGTGCCAGTACTATAAAGTAAGTACCCCTTTTCCCTATTATTCATGAAAGATTTATTGTTGTTGGTTGGGGACTAAATTGTAACTTGTCGGAAAAGAAAAACTCCCACCGCAACAACGCCAGTTATAATTGTGAAATAGAAGTGAGTGGATGCCATTTTTTTCATAAGTGTTTCTTGTAATTTTCCAAAGTTTAATCACCTTTATTATATTTGTTTTGACTATAATCTCATTCTAGAAGTATTAAGGAAGCTCCCTGTTTACTTTGTTTAAGTAATATTTTTAATAACTGCGAAGAAAAGACTTTATTAAAAGTTTGTTTCGAAATGGACACAAAGTTTTCATAGGGTAAATTTCTATAACACGTGTCCAATTGGACACATGAAAGGAATTTTTCATTATTATTATTTTTATGTACTGTTATATATATATATATATATATATATATATATATATATATATATATATATATAAAATTTTATATATATTTAGAGAAGAGAGAGAGAGAAAGAGAGAGAGAGAGAGTGTGTGTGTGTGTGTGTGTGTGTGTGTGTGTTACAAGGACAAGAGGAAGCCTCAAAGACCTTTCGGTCCACTCTGGGAGGTTCCTGTTATTAAAAGTTTATTTATTTTTCTTTCAACTATCCTAGCAGTAGTAGAAAACTGGATAAAAAAGTAGAAGGCTCTCTCCCCACCCTCCACTCCCTCCCTGCCAGAGGCAGGTACGGAAAAAGGTTGAAGAAAATACCTTGACCCTGGAAAAGTAGCCAAGGAAATTTTACAGGAAAGTGGAGAATATATAAATAGGTAGCTCTATATTTAGCTTGCTCACAGAGACACCATGCAAGCGAACTCCTGCAGAGTTTTGTTATGTTTTAATCTTAAACTATGAGAATATTCAGTACTTTGTCTAGCCTATTTTTAAACACATTTACACTTTGACTGGAAACAACCTCTGAGGGAAGTTGGTTCCAGATATTAACTATTTTATAGGAAAAGAAATTTCCGCAGACAGAGGTCCTAAATGTCTTTAGTTCCAGTTTAAACCCATTATTTCTTGTCAGATTGGCATTAAGTGAGAATAAGTTTCTGTAATCTACCCTGTCTATTCCTTTGAGCATCTTGAAGACTTGAATAAGCTGACCCCGCAACCTCCTCGTCTCTAAGCTAAACAGATTTAGGCGCTCCAATCTCCGTTGGTAGCTTTGCATTCTCATTGAAGGGATCAATTTTGTAGCCCTTGCTTGTACTCTTTCTAACCTTTCTATGTTTTAGCAAATGTTAATGTTATATGTTGTTGGACTCAGTTGTCCCTTTCCACCCCACCTTCCCCCAGTTAGAGTACCTTAACTATCACTGCAGCATTACCACATGTACGGAGTCACCTGTGAGGCGAGGAACATTACATATGCAGACAACTGTACATATGGGAGGAACTGAAATCCCTCAATTATTAGAGATGGCTGACCTTTGGTTGCTGAGATATAAGGTCACAAAGTCGTGAACTTTGACCTTTTTTCTGAGCCACTGGCTAATTTCAAATTGCCATTGCTACATAACTAATGAAGATTCCCCTTATTCAAAAGTCATAAATTGATCTCGATTATATCTCCATCCATTGGATTATCACTATTAACTAAAATTAACTTTGCAAGAGGAATTCAATGTTTAAAAATGCAGTCATCCATTTTGGTAGAAATAATGAAAACTTTATAAGATGCAAGGAAACTGGTTAGAGGATGTTAGTCAGAAAAAAGATCTTGGCATTATATTAATATAGTTAGTACTTAGTAGTGATCTAAAGTATCCTAAGCAGTGCTTTGAGGCTAGAAATAAGGCAAATAAAATGATAGGTATTATTAAGAGGAATGTTAGTTACAGAAGTAAGGAATTCATCTGAAAATTACACAGTTCTTAAATTAGACCTCATTTAGAATAGGTACGTACTGCATTCAAGTTTAGTCACCTCAACATAAGCAAGATATAAATATGTTTGAAGGTGTTAAATGTTGGGCAACCACCAAGCTTATCCCTAGTTTAAGAAGAATGGAATACAGTAAAAGATTAAAGAAATTAGGCAAGTTTAGTTTTGAGAGACATTGTTTAAAGGAAGGTATGATACAAATTTTCAAAATGTTTTCAGATTTGAACAATTTAGATGTAACTTCTTATTAGAGTCTGATAAAAGAACTTGAGGGTCTAATATGAAAATTAGAAAACAGACTCGTAGACTGGATCAATAAAAATACTTTTTTAGTCATAAAATAGTATATTTTTTAAATGACTTGCCAGATGATACGGTAAATAGTAGGTCCTCAGTTAATTTTAAGAAAAAACTAGATGCTTTCATGAATGAGAGAGTTTGTAAATTGTGTAAATGTATATTTTAGCTGGTTATGTGGGCTACTTTGGTAGCTCTATAAATAGTTTAAGGTTAATTAGCCGACTTAGAATTAATACAGGAATTCCCCGCTTACTGCAGTTTCGATTATTGCGATATTCGAGTTATTGCGGTTTATAATTTGCGACTATAATCCCGATTATCACTTTCAAACTTAGGGTTATTGCGGTATTTGAAAATCATACGTCTGGCAAAAATGTTATGTTCCGACGTTTGCACATGGTTATCGTACAGACCACGTATACCCAGTATCACCCGGCAGCTGGTTGGTGTTCAGTGTCGCTGCAGTCTTCATACATAACAGTTCGCTTGCATAGTTTACTTGCATTATCAACCCTTTGTACAATGACTGTGATTAGAAAAGCTGAAGATGCTATTGGAAGTGCTAAGAAGAAACGCAAAGTGATTACTTTAGAAGAAAAGTTACGTGTTAATAAACTTATAAAACTATGTTACGTATGTTAATAAACTTATAAAACTATGTTACGTATGTTAATAAACTTATAAAACTATGTTACGTATGTTAATAAACTTATAAAACTATGTTACGTATGTTAATAAACTTATAAAACTATGTTACGTATGTTAATAAACTTATAAAACTATGTTACGTATGTTAATAAACTTATAAAACTATGTTACGTATGTTAATAAACTTATAAAACTATGTTACGTATGTTAATAAACTTATAAAACTATGTTACGTATGTTAATAAACTTATAAAACTATGTTACGTATGTTAATAAACTTATAAAACTATGTTACGTATGTTAATAAACTTATAAAACTATGTTACGTATGTTAATAAACTTATAAAACTATGTTACGTGTGTTAATAAACTTATAAAACTATGTTACGTGTGTTAATAAACTTATAAAACTATGTTACGTGTGTTAATAAACTTATAAAACTATGTTACGTGTGTTAATAAACTTATAAAACTATGTTACGTGTGTTAATAAACTTATAAAACTATGTTACGTGTGTTAATAAACTTATAAAACTATATAGTACTGTGTTTCATTTACTCATTTTGGTAACATTAACGTTTTAACATGTATTATGCATCCTGATTATTGAGGTTTATTCGATTTATTACGGTTTTTGAAAAGTTTTGGCAGCATTAACATAATTAACATGTATTATGCATCCCGATTATTGCGGTTTCGGTTATTGCAGCATTTTCGCTGGCAGCATTAACCGCAATAACTGGGGAATTCCTGTATTATGCAAAATCTGATCATCAAATATAGCCTTCAATAATTTATGACTTGGATAACCTTGAGTGGCTTCATGTCTTCCAAATCAAATGTAATGAAATAAGATATGTGCCATAGAAAGTTTTTCAAGATTTTTTATTATTTATGAGGAAAAAAAGGCTAAAGATTCAGTAGAACACATCCACCCAAACTAGATGAAAAAAGGATTTTCTGGTGTATTTCATGCTGTTTCAATTGAATCTAACCTTCATTTTTGGTGCAAATGCACCTTTATAGAGATAACCCTCCCCCCTCCAGGGCTTTGAAGAAGAAGGAAAATGTGGGCTTAAAAGGCCAGAATCAATTGAAACAGCATGAAATACACCAGAAAAACCTATTTTTATCAGTAATATTCACAGCAAAAGCAACCTAACCTAATCTATCCTGGTATGGTACTACTTACCTTTCTAGGTCCTGTGACCCAACCTTACCTTTCCAGGTATAATCACTTATGGAGTTGGATACCACAAAAGGTTAATTGAATGCCCAGTTAGGTCAACTGTATGCCCTTGACAATTGGTTAAGTCGTGATATTTTCATTAAAACTAACAAAAACAATTTAACCTAACCAATTGTCAAGGGCATAAAGTTGACCTAACCGAGCATTTAATTAACCTAACCAGACATGGGTACCCCATAATGAATTTGGAACCCAGAAAGGTAAGTAGAACCCCTACCTAACCTAGGCCTAGATGATGTCCCACTCAGACTGAGAGCTCCCATCACAAACATATATTCTAAAGTGACTGTTGAATTCAAATTTCAGCTGCCAGACCTACATGGGGGTATCACGTGACAATGGGGCAGCTGCTGATTGGCTAATGATGATAACATGATCACATACAGTACATCAGGGGATGAGATGGTTTGACAAGTGAATAATGGCGCCAAAATTTAATAATTTTGAAAATAAATATTTTGATAAGTAGAAATTTCCACCAAAATTAATATAGAATAAAGTACTCTTGTTTTTTTTTTGCTCTATCACCCTGTATAAATATCAAGTTTGGTAGATGCGTTCTACCAAATCTTAACCTAAATTACAGCACAGAGATGCATCTTGGGTGATATCCTATTTTGACATCCCAAATTATTCAACCAACCAGTTAGGTCAACTGTACATCCTTGATGACTGGTTAGGTTGCATCATGATATTTTTGTTTAAACTAATGAAAATATCAAGACTTAACCTAACCAACCTAACCAATCATCAAGGGTGTACAGTTGACCTAACCAGGCAGTCAATTAACCTAATTAACAAACAAGTAATCTGAAAGTGTTGGAGTGCCATTTATTTTTGGTTATTTGAATAATTTGGGGTCAATTTTTTATAGTCACCGGACAGTGTTTTTCTGGTGTGTTTTTAGGTGATTTGAATGATTTTGACCATCGTTTCTATAGCAAATCACTCATTTTTGAGTTAGCATGATTTTCATTAGTTTTAACAAAAATATCACAACTAAACCTAGCCAATCATCAAGGGTGTACAGTTGACCTAACCAGGCATTCAATTAACTCAACTGGGTATTTAATTGACCTAACCAGGCATTCAATGAACCTAACGGGTCAAAATCAGTTGAATCACCTAAAAACACACCAAAAATACATTTTTCATCAGAAATTTTAGAGGCCAAGGTAAGACTTTAAGGATATAACAGGGTTAGGAAAATGTGGCTACAATACAGTTAGGTAAGCCTTCTTTGGTCATCTGATTCTAAAATTTCTGATAAAAAAAATTTTTTTTGGTGTGTTTTTAAGCGATTCAAATGATTTTGACCTGTTAGGTTCATTGAATGCCTGGTTAGGTCAACTAAATACCCAGTTAAGTTGAGTGCACAGTTAGGTCAACTGTACAGTCTAGGGTGCCACACTCTATAGTGGCAGTTTTTAGAATTTGGAAATTTCGAATGGCCCTTAGTCATATTGTTTGGTTGGATGAGAAAACCCTAAATATGAAGTTTGAGCCCGATCGAAGTACATTTAGAGGTTCCGCATCGACCGTTTCTGTTGTACCGTGTGCTCGAAATAATGGATTTATCTGGGAAACCTGTAACCATGGCACTATTACATATATACAGGGTTGAAAAAAACCATGGTTTAAAAAAAAAAAAAAAAACCAATGGTTTTAAAAAAAAAAAAACTTAACTCAGATAACAATTAGGTACTGGTACTCAGAAATTAGAATTGCTGACTGTCTCATTTTTTAATTGGAAGATGTTAGATGTAAGAAGTGCTAACTTCACAAAAATGAAAATAAACCTAATAACAACATTTATATTTGTAGCTACATGCGTTTATAATGTAATTGATACAGGTAACTTCAATCCTTTTATGTGCAATGCCACTATTAAATAGGCCTGCTAGTGCAAGGTAGCTATATTATATACTACCGTACATACTAGGCTACCCTGAACTGATGGTTTTTAGGTCTTATCAATATAAATATAAGTTTTAGTTTTAGAGCTATTAGTTTATGAATTAAATAATTTGTGTTGTAAAAATTGAAATTATAAAAAAACAAAAAAACCAGAAAAACATGTTTTTTTTTAAATGGTTTAAACCATTTGGGTTAAACCAGCCAGCCCTGCATATATATTGCTATAATTTATGCATTTCATAAATTTAAATATTTATAATTAATATTTGCTTCTCATTGTATATATTTTCACTACTTTTCAGCATTGAGATCTGGCAACAGCGCAACGCCGGGTTAGTGTGGTGAGTCACACTGTCACAGTCTTCAGTCAATCAGTCTCCTTCACGCATTCAACGCGTGATCATCTCGTGATGGCTACCGCAAGCTCACTGAGATCCAAGACCGAGATATGGCTAATCGGACACGCCAACCCAAGCCCCCTAACGGGAAACAGGTTACCTTCAAATGGTGAAGTGCTTCGCCGGTTTATACAGTTTCATAAGGTGCAAAAACAACTTCTAGCCGAGGCGGCGCGTAATGTGATCGTCGAGGTGTATACTTTCTGGGCTATGGCCAGAATCCCGACCATGACCTCCAAAAGCGCCGCGCGAAAACTGCTTAGACTTTACGACAATTGGCAGGCACTGCAGCGCAGCCGGAAGCGGTCCGGCGCCACAGGTGAGGCAGCCAGGGCGGCCTTCACCGAGGGACTCGATGACATTTTTGACGTGGCTCTCGACAACGCCCTCTCCGTCATCACCATCCAGGAGGATCGCGACTTCCTTCTTGCTCAACGCGAAAAGGGTCGCCGTGGTGTCATGTCCGGGGTGGACAAAATCCTCACTGGAATTGAGCAACGTGCATCCGCGCGTGAAGCTGCCAAAGAAAGGCAACGCCAAAAGCAATCAGAGCAATCACTGGCAACAGCAACCCTTACATCATCAAACTCGTCGTCGTCGCCTAATTGCTCGACAGAAGAGGAAACCAATCCACCTACAAAGCGCCGTCGCAAAAAGAACATTATGACTCAAGACCTAGCGTCGGCACTGGACCGGACCAAAACAAGCAACCGTGGAGCCGTTCAACTCATGAAAGCAGCTGCTTCCAGTCTGGATATTCAAGACACAGATGAACTGGCTCTCAGTCACGAGACGATTCGGCGTTGGCGATTGCGTCATCGAGGGGAAATCGCCAAAGAAGTGAAGATGACGTTCGATCCCAGTGTCCCGCTCATCGTTCACTGGGACGGGAAGATGGTCTCCGACTTCAGCGGCAAGAAGGTCGATCGCCTCGCCATAGTCGTGTCCGGCGACGGCGTCGACAAACTTCTCTCCGTGCCGAAGCTGCCTGCTGGAACTGGTCGCGCCCAAGCAGATGCTGTGCTGAACTCGTTGGATGACTGGGGAATCGCTGATCGTGTCGTCGGGCTCTCCTTTGACACGACAGCTGCCAACACGGGCGTCGTTTCGGGCGCTTGCGTCTTCATCGAGCAGGGCCTTCACCGCCAGCTGCTGAACCTGGCCTGTCGGCACCACATGCTAGAATTGGTGGCAGAGAAAGCCTTCATCGAGTGCATGGGCCCCTCCTCTGGTCCTGACATTAAACTGTTCTCGCGACTGAAGGAGCGCTGGCAATCCGTCTGCACCGACCAATTCAGCGCCATCTCCAAGGAAGACCTTACTAAGCCGCTGCTCAAGGCGCGAGACGATCTGATCGCGCGTTTCAAGGGTCACATCACCAAGGGCCAGCCGCGGGACGACTACCGAGAGCTCCTGGAGCTGGCGATCATAGCGCTTGGAGGCGTCCCCCAGCGAGGTGTGCGCTTCATGCGACCGGGCGCACTCCACCGCGCCCGGTGGATGGCCAAAGTGATATACGCCATCAAGCTCCACCTCTTCCGGCAGCAGCTCCCCATTAAGGCTCGCGAGGCCCGGGGCATCCTGCGCTTCGTAAACTTTGCGCTGCTGGTTTACATTCCGGCCTGGTTTACGGCGCCCCTTCCCGCCGCTGCCCCTCGAACTGACCTGGCGATGCTCAAGGCGCTGGTTGACTACGACAAGGTGGACAAGGACGTGTCCAAGGCTACCTCCCCTGTGTTTCGACGACATCTCTGGTACCTGAGTGAACACCTGGCCGCCCTCGCTCTCTTCGATGACGACACTCCGCTGGAGGAGAAGAGTCGAATTGCGACGGCCATCAAGGATGTCGAGGGCACCGAGGAGCCACCCAAGCGCATTGCCCTGGACGTCTGCCCGGAGGAGCTCGAGCGAAAGACAGTCGCAGACTTTTGCACGACATCCAGCACGCTTCTTTTCGAGCGGCTCGCGATCAATACTTCTTTCCTAGAGTTGGAGCCGGCTACCTGGTCGAACAATGCGTCCTACCTGGCGGGGAAACGCCGTGTCTCTACGTTGAGCGTTGTCAATGTCCGGGCGGAGCGAGGGGTCGCGCTGATGCAGAACTACAATCTCGCACTCACCAAGGACGAGGAGCAACGGCAGTACTTGATGCAAGTCGTTGAGAAGCACCGCAAAGAGCACCCGAGCGCCCGCAGCGGAAATCCTTAACGGGTTTGGGAGTACTTTATGGTATATTTGAATTTGCTTCATTTTTATAGGGTGTTACTCCTATTAATCCTGTATAACAATGTATAATCGTATATACTTTATTTCTTAGTTATTATTTTGATTTATATGGCCAGTAGGCTCAGTATATTACTATGATTAATACGGAATAAAATGTTTTTTATTTTAATAATATTAAGTTGTTTTGTTGCAATAAAATTGAAATTGATTTAATGATTTTGTATTATTAATAACATTACACACAGAGAATAGTATCCTGCTACCCAGGCATGGTGGGACAAGTTTATTCCAATTAATTATGAAATAATGTTGAACAATATTGTTAAGGTGTTTGCACTGTTTGCTAGTTGCGTATTGTGTTGTTATAAGCTGGTTGCCGGTTGGTGTGGTTTGGATTACAAAGCATAAACGTATTAAGGTGAAACTTTGAAAAAAAACTTTTGAACCGCGACAAAAATATTAATATAAAAAAAAATATTGGAGATGGAATAAACTTAATGCTATGGAAATATAGCTGTGACTGTCCTCTACGCCATGGTATATGATAGCATTTATATTGACATTGTACATGTTACTTTACCCCTTGGAGCTGGAGCAATTTCTTGGAGAAACTCATTACTTCTGACACGTGGTACGCCAGAGATGGTCGATGCGGAACCCCTAAATATTCTTCAATTTGGCTAAAATTTCATATTCAGGGCTTTTTCACCCAACCTAACAATCCCACAAAGGGCCGTCCTAAAAATCAAAAAATGATTTTTATGTGGCACCCTACTGTACACCCTTGATGATTGGTTAGGTTTAGTTGTGATATTTTCGTTAAAACTAACAAAAATCACACTAACTCAAAAATGAGTGATTTGCTATAGAAACGATGGTCAAAATCATTCGAATCACCTAAAAACACACCAGAAAAACACTGTCCAGTGACTATAAAAAATTGACCTTATTATTATAATAACTGTGGTAATTATATAGAAAATGGCGCAACCCGAAGTATGATGTAAAAAACATTTTATTAGGTCAATTTCGATGTGCTGAAGCCAAATCTGTTAACCATTTGGTGTGCAAATGCTTCAAATTAGAGTAAATGTTATTTATATTTTACTCTTATTTTGAAGCATTTGCCTAAAAAATGGCTAACAAGCACATGAAAACTAACCTAACCTAACCTAACCTAAGAGTAAAATAATCAAATCAACTTACCTTTAACTTAAACATTGGGAGGATACAACTTTGCCGCAGCTTTGAGGAAAAAATGAAGTCTCTGATCACTAGGGACGTGTTGTATCCTCCCAATGTTTAAGTTAAAGGTAAGTTGATTTGATTATTTTACTCAGGTTAGGTTAGGTTTCATGTGCTTGTTAGCCATTTTTTAGGCAAATGCTTCAAAATAAGAGTAAAATATAAATAACATTTACTCTAATTTGAAGCATTTGCACACCAAATGGTTAACAGATTTGGCTTCAGCACATCGAAATTGACCTAATAAAATGTTTTTTACATCATACTTCGGGTTGCGCCATTTTCTATATAATTACCTTAACTGTAAAACAAATCACTATTTAAAATTGAGATAAGACAAGCTGAAGCCTAGTTAAGTATTTGGACGCACATTAAAAGTTACAGACCTTCGTATGACAATAGGTAATTTGTCGCCTAGCAATGAAGCTGTTGGTTATTGTATGTAACTTAGTTTGCCTTTGTCCACATAAGTACCTAGCTAGGCATAGGCTACGGCATTTTGTAATTGGGTTACTTGGAACTGAGAAGTTGTTTCTTTGTTGGAAAGAAACATTTTGACTAACCCTAATAATTTAGTCACATCATCATGTTGGGTTGCTTTAGGATTATAGTTTTCACCAAGCTTTAGTATAACTCACAGGCATCACATGCCTAAAATTGCTTAACAAAAAAGTTCAAATTATTTTTCACTGAAACCAGGAGTGTGGTATTGAAAATTTTTTCCAGGGCTGCAGTCGAGATTGATCCTGCATTTTGGAATTGTTTTTTGACTGGTATAAGATCACTCCGGTGTTACCTGTACTTGTTTGTACAGGCCTAGCTTAGCTTATTCTGATAGCCTAGCCTAACCACAAGGTAAGACTCCCACTTGACCTAACCTGAGTAACTATTTTGCTATAACTTGATAGTATCAAAGTTGGCGAGTCAACAAAATTTTTAAGCCTAGGACCTAACTTAGCAACATACCCTACCCTACAAAAATGGGTTTTGACAGTGACTGTAGAGTTTGTAAAAAGGAAGTTAAGAGTAAAGATAGAGCTATTGCATGTGATAGCTCTGATGACTGGTATCACGTAAGCTGCAAAGGCCTTACAAATGATATATATAAAGGTATAAATGCTGCTTCTAAGCTTAATGTCAACTTGATGTGGTTTTGTGACAAGTGTAGTACTGTAATAAAAAATTTTAATAAGTCCAGAGGGTCTATTAGTGAGGGAGAGGCCAGACCAACTTATAGAGATATTGCAGTTCAAGTTTGGCCTGGGCCTGGGTCTAATACTGTAAATGAGGCTGAAACTCAGAAACAGCCTGAACCCAATGTTTTAGTTGGGCCTAGGTCAACGCAAAATAGGCCAAATGAGTGGGAAATGCCAAAGAAAACCTGGAAACCAAGGATTTTAAAACCAAATGAAAATGTTTTAATAGAATTAACAAATAGATTTCATTCATTTTCTATAAAACAAAATTTGGTTAATATTTGTTTTAATGCTTTGTTCGTTTTCGATAGAAGGAGACATTCTATGACAATTTAACATATACATTCGTATTCAGGACACCTTGAAACCTCAGGGAAACTGATAAAAATCAAGGAAATGTAATAATTATTTTTTATGAAAAAAAAAAAAAATTAGACGTAAAAAGCAGCCATTATAGGCCATTGACCGAGTATTTAGCTCTTAACGCTGTTAAAATTTTAACAAACGTCGCCCTCTCCAGTTTTATGGGGAGACATCTCATGGCAAAATTAGGAAACATAGGTCAAAACAACCAATTACGTCAAAACAACCAATTACATCTGGTTTTGGTTTCACGTGACCTTATCCAACCAATCAGACACGTACATTTTGAATTTCTCGTAATGGATACTCATTTTCTCAGTCTCGTTTTCATTATGATTTGTGAAGGTTGTGATTTGGATTACTATCAATTAATACAAGATATTTATAAGAAAGAAGCCGGTGCTGAAGCTTTCTTTATGAGTCACTGTGTTTTACCTAGTCGTGTTATTGTTCGCCTGATCCAGCAACATATTAGGCCTGGGACTACAATCTATTCCGACGAGTGGCGTGCGTATTCTCAACTTGGAAATCTAGGCTACATTCACCGGACAGTCAACCATTCACAGCGGTTCATGGAAGACACTGTTCACATGCGAAAAAACGCGGGTTAGGTCAGTACCAAAACACATTTTTCTGGTGTTTTTAGGTGTGATTTACTCAAATCTGAACTTCGTTTCTTTGGGAAATGAGCCATTTTTGAGAAATTTTCAATTTTAAAATTTCTCAAAAATGGCTCATTTCCCAAAGAAACAAAGTTCAGATTTGAACAAATCACACCACAAAACACCAGAAAAATGTGTTTTGGTTCAGAAAGGAGGAAAAGCACTAAAATGAATAATTACCCAAAATTTTAGTAATAATAATCCAGACTCATAAACCTAGGCACTCTAAAGCTATAGGTGTGTTTGAACCAGCATCCATTATAGGCGACTCTCAAGTGAGGGGCCTAGGATCTAAATTACCTAGAGGTAGCATAACATACTGTTATCCAGGTGCAGGGATAAATAGAATTAGTAATAAAATTATAGAAAAAGGATCTGGTATTGACCTAACTGTACCAAAGAATATGGTTATACATGTAGGTAAAAATGATATAAAGGGTAAGCACTCCAAAGAAATCATAGTCATATAAACAGCTATTAATGAAGTTAAAGGAATGGAGACCTAACCTTAAAACATCCATCACAGGTATAATTCCCAGGATACATGAAAATAATAAGTGGTACTCACAAGCACTATATATAAATAGTAGGCTTAAGACACTATGTCAGAGCATGGAAATTACATATATCAAACTGTGGAATAAATTTTACAAAAAAAGAGAGTTCTATAACAGAGATGGAATTCACCTTAATAGTAAAGGACTGATTTACTATCAAAGATTGTATCATATAATTGACTAAAAACTAAAGGAATAGGCCAAATTAGTAAAAACAAATACCAATACTCTTGATAACAATAAACTAATAAAAAATATAATCAAAACTCAAAAGAAAAAGGTCAACAAAGAAAGTAAAAGAGATGCAAATAATATACCATCACAGAACAAGAACCAGACTAAATTACAAGCAAAATATTCCAAGGGTTCTTTGTCATTTTTCTATGTAAATGCAAGAAGTATCTGAGAAAATAAATTAATTCAAGGCATACATAGGTATTGAAAATCCTGATGTTATGACTGTCACTGAAACTTGGACAAAATTCAGTACGATACCAAATAGTCCATTTAGTGAAAGAGATAATACCATTACTTATGAAATTGATGGCTATGAACTTTTTTATTATGAACGTAAATATTCAGAGGGTGGCGGAGCATTTATTTATGCCAAGACAAATCTGAATCCAGTTGAAGTTACCTCTGTTAAAGAAGAAATAGTTGAATCTGTATGGATAGATATTGGGCATAAAAATGCCAGGAAAATCAGGATAGGAGGTAAGGGGTATCTATAGACCAACTGAGGGATGTTCAGTTGGAGGAATCCCCAAAAGTAGAGAAGAAAATAAGTATGTAGAAAACAAACTTATTAATGAAATAAATAAAGCAATGACAAGCAATATTATTATTGTTGGAGATTTCAGTTATAGGCATAGAGACTGGGAAATATTACAAACACCAGAAAGTAATGAGAGATTCTTAGAGTGTATAATTGAGAATGGTTTAACCCAGTTAGTAAAGGAGCCAACCAGGGCCAATGTCATTCTAGATTTAATTCTAACAAATAATCCAGATACCTTCCAGGATATCTCAGTTTCAGAAACACTAGGTTCAGGTGATCATTGTATCCTTCGGTTTAATATTGTTTGTAATTCAAGACCTAGTGAAAATAAAGTAGAAATCCCAGATTTTAAAAGAGGAAATATAAATGGACTAGTAAATGATCTGGGTGTAATAAATTGGACAGATATTCTACAGCCTGAACAGACAGTAACTAGTATGTGGGAAAAATTTAAAAGTATAATAATGAACATACAAAGGAAGCATATCCCACAGTATAAAATCAGAACTGGAAAAAATAAAAAAAATAACCTTGGATAAACTGCAATGTAAAAAGAGCAATCAGAGAAAAAACAAAAGCATTTCATAAATTCAAAAGAACTAAAAATGGCACAGACTCCAAAATATATAAAAGTAAAAGAAGCATTTGCAAGAAAGCAATCAGAGATAGCAAACAAGACCTGGAAAAAAGCCTAGCCAAGAATTCAAAAAACAATCCTAAGAAGTTCTTCAGTCACTTCAATTTGAAAAGTAGAGTGAAAAAGAAAATTGGCCCCCTCCATACAGATGATAAAACTATAGATGATGACCTTGAAATAACTGAAGAACTAAACAAATACTTCTCATCAGTATTCACAAATGAAAATTTAAATAATATTCTTGATCTTATACTACCAGGACAAGATAGAAAAATAAATGAATTAAGGGTAACAAAACTAGATATCCTAAAAGCAATAGATAAATTAAAAATAGAAAAATCTCCAGGGCCAGATGAAATGCATCCAACAGTCATAAAAGCTGCCAAAAAGAATATAGCACAGGCACTAGAAATTATTTTTAATAAATCATTGATATGTACTGAAATTCCAGAGGATTGGAAGAAAGCAAATGTGGCTCCAATCTTTAAAAAAGGAAATAGAAACTTGGCAAAAAACTACAGACCCATCAGCCTCACCTCCATTATTTGCAAATTACTCGAAAGTATCATTAGAGGTAAAGTTACTGAGTTCCTTGAAGGGTGCAACCTTATAAATGATAGCCAGCATGGCTTTCAAAATGAAAGGTCCTGTCTAACCAACTTGATTGAATTTTATGATGGAGTCCTATTGCATTTGGACAATAAAGAGCCAGTAGATATAGTATACTTAGATTTTGCAAAGGCATTTGATACTGTTCCTCATGCAAGATTGTTGGTAAAAGTTAGAGCCCATGGTATAAGAGGTCATATAGCTGATTGGATAGAAGAATGGCTGAGAAACAGAAAACAGAGTTCATCTAAATGGAAATAAGTCTACTTGGAGACCCGTATTGAGCGGAGTCCCACAGGGTCTGTGTGGCACCTCTACTTTTTGTTGTCTATATAAATGATCTAGAGAAAGGTCGATCATGTAAACCTCAAAATTTGCTGATGATACAAAATTAGGCCATAATGTTAAGTCAGTAGCAGGAGCAATGACAACACAAAAAGACTCTGTCTGAGTCTTTACAGCTACCTTGATAAGTGCAAGGTTATGCATATTGGGCCAAAAAATCCAGAATTTGAATACAATATGAATGGAATTTGGATTAAAAATGATGATAAAGAGAAAGACTTGGGTGTCACTGTGACTAATGAACTTAAACCCTCAATTCACTGTATGGAAATCAGAAATAAAGCAAATGCTAGACTCAATCTCATGCAGACACACATTGAATACAAATCACCCAATATTATAAAGTAACTATACATTTCATATGTGAGACCCCTCCTTGAATACTGTATTCAATTTAATAGTCCCTATTTGATACAAGATATTGAAAAACTGGAAAAAGTACAGAAATGAGCATCAAGAATGATCCCATCTCTAAGACAATTGACATATAAAGAAAGACTGGTGTATCTAAACATGTTCTCATTAAAAAGGAGGAGGTTAAGGGATGATATGATAGAGGTGTATAAAAGGGTTGGATAAGATAGATTTTGAGTCTCTTTTCATTAAAGATCACAATAACCAGACTAGAGGTCATAGTATGAAATTATTTAAGTCAAGATGTAGAACAAATTTAAGAAAACATAGTTTTACAACAGAGTAATTAAGTTTTGGAACAGTCTGACAGAAGAAGTGGTGACTTCAGATACACTTGATTCTTTCAAAAGAAGGTTGGATAGTTTGATGTCTGCAAGGGACATCTGGTGATAGTGTTTAAGCCTATTTTTATTGCATGAATGGTACTAGTTATTTCATATATATTATGTGCATTTAGGTGATAAATCCCACAGCTCAACACAAGTGTTGTGGGATATAGGGAGGCATCATCTCTGTCCTTACACACCCTATTTAAAGAGATTCCTCTGCTGAGCAGTGCCCCCCATAGTGCTGTGAGGTATTTAAAAACTCATGATCTTCACTTGCCCCACAAACACCTTTAAATGGGTGCACACACATTTCTACATTACTGTACAGTCTTTACAGCCACACCTACACTCTTCCTCCTAAGTATATATATTGTAATGTATATGGTTGTAATTGTGACTTGGTCTGCAACTGATATGGACTGTGACTTATTTTTGGTTGGCAAGGTACTGGTATTCATGGGTACCATAATGAAATTGATTAGATTCTTTGGATTTAATATATTTGCATGTCAGTTATAAATAGATATAGAGTGTAACATATTTGTGGATAGTAGCCTATTATGACTTTGATCCCCTGGATCCGCAGATTGTATCTCTAGTTTTAAATTGATAATTAATTAGTTTTGTAAAAATTGGTTATTGCCAATGTACAGGCAGTTTTTACATAGTGGAGCCACCTCAATGGGCTGAAGTGGCCCCTAGTGTACCCACTATAAAAATTTTGGTAATTGTATACAATATCCCCCTCACCTCAGTTTCTAATAAAAATTAGGTTAATATTCGTTTTAATGCTTTGTTCATTTTCGATAGGAGACATTCTATGACAATTTAACATATAAATTCGTATTCAGGACACCTTGAAACCTCAGGGAAACTGATAAAAATCAAGGAAATGTAATTATTTTTTATGGAAAAAAAAAAAAATTACACATAAAAAGCAGCCATTATAGGCCATTGACTGAGTATTTAGCTCTTAACGCTGTTAAAATTTTAACGAACGTCGCCCTCTCCAGTTTTATGGGGAGACATCTCGTGGCAAAATTAGGAAACATAGGTCAAAACAACCAATTAAAACTGGTTTTTGTTTCACGTGACCTTATCTGACCAATCAGAGACGTACATTTTGAATCTCTGATAATGCATACTCATTTTCTCAGTCTCGTTTTCATTATGATTTGCGAAGGTTGTGATTTGGATTACTATCAATTAATACAAGATATTTATAAGAAAGAAGCCGGTGCTCAAGCTTTCTTTACGAGTCACTGTGTTTTACCTAGTCGTGTTATTTGTCCGCAGTGTGGTTGTGAGTGTAATTATAGAGAAGTTGCTGATCAATATTATTGCACAAGATTGACTAGGGACGACCCGGATGAGCGCGGCAGAAAAAAAAGTGTTCCTTCTCTGTTTCCCGTCGAAAAGGCACGTGCGTTGAAAAATCCCACCTCAAACTGTGGCAAAACTTATTGTATGTTGGGTTATTCTTGACAAAGCGTTCGACACAGCTAGATGCACAGCTGTATTTAGCGTTAGCTTCCGAGAGTGCGGTTAATTGGAGGAGTTTTGCTAACAGTGCTATTTTAGGTTGGGTTAGGTCAGTTTAGGTCGGGTTAGGTCGGTTTAGGTCGGGTTAGGTCGGGTTAGGTCAGTTTAGGTCGGGTTAGGTCAGTTTAGGTTGGGTTAGGTCAGTTTAGGTTGGGTTAGGTCAGTTTAGGTTGGGTTAGGTCAGTTTAGGTTGGGTTAGGTCAGTTTAGGTTGGGTTAGGTCAGTTTAGGTTGGGTTAGGTCAGTTTAGGTTGGGTTAGGTCAGTTTAGGTTGGGTTAGGTCAGTTTAGGTTAGGTTAGGTCAGTTTAGGTTAGGTTAGGTTAGTTTAGGTTAGGTCTGAACCAAAACACATTTTTCTGGTGTTTTTTGGTGTGATTTGCTCAAATCTGAACTTCGTTTCTTTGGGAAATAAGCCATTTTTTAGAAATTTTCAATTTTAAAATTTCTCAAAAATGGCTTATTTCCCAAAGAAACGAAGTTCAGATTTGAACAAATCACACCACAAAACACCAGAAAAATATGTTTTGGTTCAGAAAGGAGGAAAAGCACTAAAACGAATAATTACCAAAAATTATTGCAATGCGTAGAAAATAATAAATAAAACCTTGCCTTTAAGAAAAAAAAAATTTCAGTTGATCATATTTATAGAGATATTATTTAATTAACGATATCCATTTGACGTGATATTTTTCTGACTGGGCTATTTTTTCGCAACTCTGCAACTTAATTAGTTGGTTGGTTTCTGTTCTGGCTATTTTTTTTTTCTAATTGGATTCAGTTTGGTCATGTTTGTGATAGAATTATGATGTGCTGTTCGTGTGGTTTCGACTTTGAGAACTTGATTCACCACGTGCCCTAGAAGACTAAAAAGGTGCATAACTTAACATGTTATTACATTATCATTTGTATAATTTAGGTCTCAGGGGTACAGGGGCTCTGCCCCTGTAAAGATCACGCATCACAAATTGATCGGTATAGGGTTCACTTTGTGATATGTAATCTTTACGCCAGAGACCTAAATTATACAAATGATAATGTAATGACATGTTAAGTTATGCAATTTTTTAGTCAAAAATACATTTTTCTAGTATACATTTTTCTAGGTTAGGTTAGTTTCCGAAAATAAATAAAGTAATTACATGCTATAAATAAAGGTTTTACATCGATTATGAAGTCAATTTCATAAAGTTGAGGTGAGGGGGATGTTGTATACAGTTACCAAAATTTCTTGTTTCTTATTTAAATAGTGAAGGCCAAGGCTAAATTTCAGATTCACCTTTGATAAGGTCCAGATTAAGCAGTAAGGCCTATAGTACGCCCTAACTCAAGTTCAAGCACCCAAATCTGGCAAAATCTCCAGTTCTACAACTTAGCCATAAAGCTAAAAAGCTAGCCCTAGCTTAATTCTGACATTTGAATTAAAAACACATGAGGATCTAGACAACGCCTAGGCATCGTTATTCAGCAGGCGGCTAAATCTCAGCTCAACATACTAAACTCAGGCAAGCCCTATCCTCTTAATCATAAGAAATAGCTGGAAACCTTACCAATGCCCTATAATATAACTGATAAGAAATAAACTGCACTTCGAGAATAATATCATTTTTAGTAAATTATTAGATAGTTATGGACGATTCTCAGAGTCCAAATACAAATTATATTTGTTTTTCAACCTTGAATAGGAGAAACGTCGTCTGCCTGAGATTTATTATTTTATCGTCAACCAGCTGAGCGATGGCTCATGTTAGTTTCGTGATTCAGTTTCATAAACTTTAATCAACTTTAATTTAGGGTTCAGGCTCATTATAAATACATAAAATATTGTTATTTTAATCAAAAAAGCTTTACAAATAATCATCTTTCAATTTTCAAAAACACTGTCTGTATTTACATCAAAGCATTAAAATTAAATAACTAATAATGGGGATATGGAGAACAGACTCAGTTTACGGTGCAACATAAAATACAGGTACTACAGAAGGCTTCAACACTAAATATTTATATAATTAATAATTTGTCTTCAAAATGACAAGAAATAGGAATCAGTCCAATATATATATAAAACTATGACAAGAATCATGAAAACACAGTGAAGCATTATATCATGGCACCGTAACTAAGTTCAGACTCTAAAAAAACATGAACATACTCGTATTTTTATGTCATACATTCATTACATATTTTACACTTTCATGTAGGCCTACTATATCTTTACTGTTATTATTTTATTGATACATCTCTTTCACTTGGATTCTTACATCTGACTCTTTGTAAATTAAAGCGATAATCTAGTGTCGCACAAAATCTGCAAATTCAGAGAGTAATTTTAAATTGTCGTAATTACTGTAAGTCAGGATGACAGAAAGTAAAAAGTGACACAAAGAGAGAGAGAGAGAGAGAGAGAGAGAGAGAGATATATATATATATATATATATATATATATATATATATATATATATATATATCTCTCTCTCTCTCTCTCTCTCTCTCTCTCTCTCTCTTTGTGACACTTTTTACTTTCTGTCATCCTGACTTACAGTAATTACGACAATTTAAAATTACTCTCTGAATTTGCAGATTTTGTGCGACACTAGATTATCGCTTTAATTTACAAAGAGTCAGATGGAAGAATCCAAGTGAAAGAGATATATATATATATAATTTACAAAGAGTCAGATGTAAGAATCCAAGTGAAAGAGAGAGAGAGAAGATATATATATATATATATATATAATATGCATATATAACTGCAATGACCGCGCAGTATATAAATGAATAGAAACGACATAAGTGTTAAGGAACGTTTCTGCACACGAGGAGGAGAGATAACGAATAATGAAAAATGAGGCGAACCGCCCGGGAATCGAACACTTATGTCGTTTCTATTCATTTATATGCTGCGCGGTCATTGCAGTTATATGCGCATATTCACGATTTGCGAGGGTGCCCTCTCAGGGCATTGGTTTCTGCCCTATGTGGGAGAATTTCGATTTGTGATTGAGTGAGGGCCGTAGCATAATGGTAGAGCGTCCAACCGGTAATTGGAAGGCCCTGGGTTCGATTCCCGGGCGGTTCGCCTCATTTTTCATTATTCATTATCTCTCCTCCTCGTGTGCAGAAACGTTCCTTAACACTTATGTCGTTTCTATTCATATATATATATATATATATTAGGGTGTGTCAATTTTGGGGGTGAAGTGACTAAATTGAAAATCATGTGATTTGGTAGCAATTTAATGTAATCATTTGGCATACAAAATAATATCCTTGCTTTAAAAACAATAAAAAATAACTCCTATCTACATCAATTTTAATTCAAAAATTCCATTTTTCTGTAAATTCGTAACAAAATAACAAATGTGCGCAAACACCCTATCAACATTTAAAGTGGCAATAAGATATTCAGAGTCTTTATTTGAAAGTAACCAATGCAGTCATGTCCTTTTTGCTGTGGTTCCTTGACATCAGCATTCAGCTTGCTACTTGCGCTTTGATGTAGCCTTCTCGCCTCTCGTGACTGTAAACTTGACTAGCTGTTTCTGTAACCATTTTCACACATCTCTCCACACTCTGAGTGTGAGAAGGCCACTTTGGCACTTGCACTGGGGCCTCTTTAAGTTGTGTTAAATCTTTGTTTGTTATATATGTTGTCAGTGGTGGCTCCAAAACTTCCGAACTCAAGTTAACTAATTCTGACAATTTCGTGGCATTGACGTTTATTAGAGGTACCTTCTTTGTCTGAACAGAGCAGTCTCCCAGCTGGTTATCATCTAGTGATGTTCCTCTAAGCTTTAGAATGATTTTCACAGCCTCAGTTCGCTCTTTGGTACATTGGCTGCAGAGTATTGCTTGCAAAACTGCCTCTGGCCTAGCATACCAAGCGGACCTTCTCACCACAGGTAACACAATGTCCACCACTACTTTCCTTTGGGTTCTCAGTAGCTGTAATTGAAACAAGATGTGGTTGGGCCCCTCCATCCACATTGGATTAAGTTTTACATTGAACCAGTGAGGAAGATAAAACCTAATTCAACAATCAACATCAAATTCTGTAGCATTTTGCCCTTCAGTGCATGTTTGGAAACCCAAATCCTGCAAAAACGAATCGCTGTAGTTAACCAACGACTGTGACTTACGGGTCCAATCTTCAAGAGAGCCAGATTTTGAGGCAACTCTTCTGATCTGATTGCTTGAACAATACGATAAGCGTAAGATTGATCCGTGCTGAGGTCTTTGATAACTTCTTCAGACAACACTGGAAGGGGAGGGCCTACTTCGACCTTTGGAAATTTTGTATTTATTTCTAATTCCATTGCTTCATCTAGCATGTTGCCAAGGGGGCCTGACCACTTGTTATTGCTCTTTGTAGGACCATCAAGTTCCTGGATGAGACGACGAAGAGGTAGTTCCCCTGTGTGCAAATCACATACAATCCAAACAAGCCTTCTTCCAAGTTTTTTCTCTAAATGCGTCATAACACCGCCCTGCCATCCAGTGTTCACCGCAGTTGAGTTCCACCAACGGCCTGCAGTGAACTGTCAAGTCTTCTTTCTTGAAGCCAACATATTATTTGATCAGCAATTGCCTCTGCATGTTTCTTGCCTTCTACTTCTGCTTCAGGAACAAAGTGAAACAAATAGCGGCCACCAGGTTCGGAACGCACAGAGTAGTGTTCTTCTTTGATGAGACCGGGAAACTTTCTGTCCATTCCCTTTACCTCTAGGAGAACTTTTGTGTCATATCTTCTTCCATCAAATCTTTTTCATGCTGATCAGTAGAGACCGGAAGTTCAGGCAAAATGCCATAAATGCCTTTTTTTGCCTATTTTATTCATTTTTGGGTGAAAATGCTTTTTTTCGATATGAAGAGCCTAATTTGCCTATTCCACCTGTTTTGAATGAAGAGTTTCGTTTTTTTTTTTTACCAAATTATCACATTTAGCAACTTCTAATGATTAATTGGCAACTCCACTTCTCCAGATGTCGTACATATGGCAGCACTGCATATTTGTTTTCAGTCACTGTTTGTTTGCATGAGTGAGCACGTGTGATAATGTCTAAAGTTAAAGCATCTTCTTCTAAGAAACTAAATGATTATGTTCAGCAATTTGGGAGCAGTGTGTTCTCCACTGACGGCTCTATATTATTCTGTAGAGCTTGTGAAAAGGCAGTAAATTCAGAGAAGAAATACTTCGTGATCCAACATATAGAGACAGCTAAACACAAAAGTGCCGCTGACAAACGGAAGCTTGGAGGAGAGCAGTCATGCCTACTTACTAACTACGTTGCTGGCTCCAGCCGTAAGTCACAATTTTCAATGGACTTGTGCAAAGCATTTGTTGATGCTGGCAGTCCCTTGTGGAAACTAGAAAATCCGTCTCTGAGAAAATTATTGGAGAAGTACACAAATGAACGCATTCCTAGCGAGTCGTCATTAAGAAAGACTTATGTAGAAGACATCTATCGGATTGTTATTCAAAATATTAGAGATGGAGTTAAGAACAAATACATTTGAGTATCAATAGAGGAGACAACCGATTCTGTTGGAAGGTTTGTTGCCAATGTAATAGTTGGAACTATGAAGAGTGACCAACCCTCAAAAATCTATTTGTTAGCATCAGAGCTACTTGATAAAACAAACAGCTCAACTATTGCTCAGACTTTTACCAAATCACTTGCATTACTATGGCCTGAAGGAATAAAGCACAATAATGTTCTTCTCTTCATAACTGATGCAGCTCCATACATGAAAAAAGCAGCTGGGGCTTTAAAAATTCTTTTCCCCAGAATGCTACATCTCACGTGCTTAGCTCATGCACTCCACCGAGTTTCTGAAAAGGTACGAAGATTATTCTCTGATGTTGACAAGATGATTTCAAATGGAAAGAAGGTATTTCTCAAAGCTCCTTCACGAGTCCAGGTTTTCAAGGAAAAGGCACCGGGATTAGCACTGCCACCTCAGCCAGTACTGACAAGATGGGGAACTTGGATAAATGCCGCACTTTACTATTGTAAAAATTACAACACAGTACAGAGCATTGTAGAAAGTTTTGATGAAGAGGATGCATCTTCTATCAAGATTATGAAATCTCTCATGCAGAAGTCATTGCAAAATGATCTTGCATTCATTAATGCCAACTTTTCAAATTTACCACTTGCAATAACTTCACTGGAAGAAAGAAACCAAACCTTGGTAAATGCATTGGGCATTTTTATAAACGTAGTTGAGGAAATTAATCAAGTTTCGGTGCCACAGGTAAAATTGTCCAGCAGAAGTGTGAAAAAGTAATTTCAGGTAATGCTGACCTGCTCAAATCAAGAACATTGCAAAAGTCCTTGAAGGAGATGGTGATGTAGACGTTTCAAATCTAAACTCAGAAATTATAGCATGTTTTAAGTATGCACCAATCACATCAGTTGTTGTTGAAAGATCATTTTCCCTTCTTAAACACTTGCTAACTGATCGTAGACATAATCTAACGTTTGAAAATTTGGAAAAAATGCTTGTTGTAATGTGTAACCAATCAAATGAATAAAGCTATACTTCATAGATTTATTTAGCATTATTTTATTAATGTATGGAGATGTCTTACCTATAGTTTTAGCTCATGTTATTTAATGAATTTCGATTTAAAAATAAATGCCTTTTTTTGCCTATTTCCATGTTTTATTCTGCCTTTTTGCCTGCCTATTTCACTGTTTTTTAGTGCCTGAACTTCCGGTCTTTACTGATCAGATATTACTAGCAAGGACAATGTAATGAGTCTTTACTAATTATTGTTTTCTGTGTAACAAGTCTTTACTAATTATTGTTTTCTGTGTTTCAGATCTATGCTATGTTTATGTTGAATAAAGCCTCAAATTGGCCTTTACTTTATCTTTAGCCCGCTAACAAACGCGGCACCACAATTTATTCAACATTTCAATCAGCCATTCAGTCGGCCTTTCAGATACAGCAAGCAAATATTCATCCAGTAATCTTACTATATCATGGAGAAGGTGATTCGCCCGGATAAATTTATTACTTCTCCGAATTCTCCCCAAGCTGGGAAACTATGGAAATTATGGTCGCGCGGATTCAAATATTTCTTGAGTACTATCGCCGAACACAACCCCAATAAATTGGAGGTTCTATTCATACATATCGGCCCCGATGTCGCTGATATCATTCAAGACTGCTCTACTTATGAGAATGCCATGGCAGCCTTAGAGGCCACCTACGTCAAGAAGCCAAACGAGGTATGCGCTCGCCACCTGTTGTCCACCCGTCACCAAAAGCCCGAGGAAACCCTCGATGAGTACTTGCAAATTCTTCAACAACTAGCCAATGACTGCAACTTCAAATCGGTTTCCGCCGACGAAAACAGGAGTTCATCTGTGAGAGACGCTTTCATCCGAGGAATTAGAGATAGCGCCATCCGCACCCGCTTACTCGAAAATGACACACTCTCACTGGAAAAGGCTATCGTCCAGGCTCGAACATTAGATCAGGCCCAGAAAAACTCAGAATCGTACCTCACTCATTACGGTGCTGTTGCAGCCACTGGCTCTCGCCACGAACCGTCGCCGACTACTGACTCTGCCCGGCCTGCCTGCGTCCAAGGAGACGATCTCCCAAACTCTTCAGCCGCTACGAATTTCGACAACAAAGCCGCTCTGTGCTTCTTCTGCGGGTCTCGACGCCACCCACGAAGCAGGTGTCCGGCAAAGGATTCTATCTGTGCGAAATGTGAAAAGACCGGCCACTGGGCCAAAGTCTGCCGCTCAAGTACTTCCTCGGCACGTCAAAAACAGGATAAAACCACAGCGTCTCATTCAGCCGCAGCATTAGCGACCATTAGTACCACTCTATCGTGTAGCTCCTCCATGCCTACCAACTCAACAGTCGATATCCTCGTCAACGGCCGTTCGTGTCTCGCCTTGTTGGATACTGGCAGCTCGGACAACTTCATTCGTGAGGATCTAGCCAAACACTTAGAGCTGCCCATTCTTCCGCACTCGGGCGTCGTATCAATGGCTTCGCCTAATCTATCCGCAGCCATCTCAGGTCGATGTACAGTGAAGGTTACGATGGGAGACCGCGACTACGAAAAGCTCGAACTATCCGTCTTGTCGGATCTGTGCGCTGACATAATACTCGGTACCCCATTCTTAATCAGACACAAGGAATTGAACATCAATTTCGGAGGTCCGGAGCCAGCACTCCATATATGCGGCCTTACTCGATCAAGAATTTCAGCCCCACCACTATTCGGCAACTTAACTGCCGATTGTCGTCCCATCGCCACGAAGTCCAGACGATTTTGCTCTGAGGACAAAATTTTCATTGGGAAAGAAATCGAAAAGCTACTCAGGGATGAGATAATTGAACCCAGTAACTCACCCTGGCTGCTCAAGTAGTCATCACATCTACCGAAACAAAAAAAAAACGCATGGTAATCGATTTCTCTCAAACCGTCAACCGATTTACCATGCTAGATGCATATCCTCTTCCGCGAATCGATGATATAGCCAACAAAGTCTCACAACACAAATACTACAGCGTAATTGATCTGTCAAGCGCATACTACCAGGTAGAAATCGATCCGTCTGAACGACCTTTCACAGCATTCGAGGCTGACGGAAATCTATACCAATTCAGAAGGATCCCTATGGGAGTAACTAACGGAGCCGCGGCCTTCCAGCGCGTCATGAACGAATTCATATCCTCGAACAACTTATCATCAACATACGCCTACCTCGACGATCTCACCATCTGCGGAACCACTTGGGAAGAGCACGATGAGAACCTTCGACATTTCTGGGAAGCCGCTAAACGAGTAAATCTGAGTCTAAACAAGGAAAAATGCAAGCTTTCGATGACATCAGTGCACCTGCTCGGATATTCTATCTCATGGCGTATTGCGGCCCGATCCCGAACGCCTCCGGCCACTACAAGAACTTCAAACTCCTCGCAACAAGTCGTCTCTACAACGCGTAATCGGACTATTCGCATACTATGCTAAATGGATTCAGAACTATTCCCTCAAGATCAAACCTCTGCTCAACGTTTCATCATTCCCATTAACTCGCGAGGAAGTATCAACGATCCAAACACTCAAAGATGATATCTCGAAAGCTCGTCGGTTCAATCGATGAAGAACTGCCGTTCACTGTGGAGACGGACGCTTCCTCTTCAGCAATCGGAGCCACCCTCACCCAGAACGGCCGCCCGGTGGCGTTCTTTTCTCGCGCTCTGAATAACACAGAACGTCGCCATCACATCGTTGAAAAGGAGGCATACGCTGTAATCGAATCCATTCGCAAGTGGAAGCACTTCTTAGCTTATCGACACTTTACTGTCGTCACCGACCAGCGGAGCGTATCTTTCATGTTCGATGGAAAAGCTACTGGTCGTATTAAGAACGATAAGATTCTCCGTTGGCGTGTAGAACTAGCCGGCTACTCATTCACAATAAAATACAGACCGGGCCCCGAGAACCGAGCCGCAGACGCATTGTCGCGATCCTTTTGCGCTGCTACTCCAAGAATATCCCTCGCCCAGCTGCATGTTAATCTGATACACCCAGGAGTCCGCCGAATGACTCATTTTGTGAGAGCTAGGAACCTACCATTCTCAGTGGATGACATCAAACGAGTTACGTCGGAATGCCAAACATGCGCTAAATGTAAGCCACAGTACTATAAACCAGAAGTTAGTCACTTAATACGGGCCATGTCCCCGTTTGACCGACTTAACATCGACTTTAAAGGCCCGCTTCCGAGCGCAACTTCGCGACCTTACATCCTAACAGTAATCGACGAGTATTCACGCTTTCCTTTTGCCTTCCCGTGCCGTGATACGAACACGTCAACCGTTATCGCCCGTCTCACCGAGTTATTTTCTACCTTCGGAACTCCCTCTTACATCCACACAGATCGAGGGACATCGTTTATGTCTTCGGAACTAAAACTGTTCCTAACTAAACATGGTATCGCGACTAGTCGCACAACGCCGTATCACCCCCAAGGAAACGGGCAATGCGAACGTTACAATGGAATCATCATGAACACCATCAAACTAGCCATAGAAGATCGCGGGTTGCCGATGTCGCAATGGGAGTCCGTCCTACCAGACGCGCTGCACTCGATTAGATCGCTGCTGTGTACGGCCACGAACGAAACTCCTCACGAGCGTCTATTCACGCACCCGCGGCGTACTTCTACCGGTTCTGCACTACCGACGTGGCTGTCTTCTCCGGGAACTGTACTCCTTCGCCAATTCATTCGCCGATCCAAGAACGACCCCCTCGTCGAGGAAGTTGAGTTAATTGAGGCAAACCCCAACTACGCGTTTATACGGCATCCGAATGGGAGAGAAGATACCGTATCCATCAGGGACCTGGCACCGGCGGGACGTAGCAATACGGATGACACGAATCACTATGAACCCCCCGTACCCAGTCCGCCAATCAATTCCACCCCGCTAACGGACGACTCAGAACCCGCTGAGATCCGCCGACACACGGTCCCAACAGCTCCCGTCGAAGCGACTCCAGTCGAAGTCGAGAGAGGCCCACCTGTGTCAGTAACCTCCGAGACGAGTCCCCCTCTGAGAAGAAGCACTCGAATCAGATACCCAGCTCAACGCCTAAACTTGTAGACTCTTCTTTCTTCCAAAATATCTTGAACTTGTCGTTTTGTTTCTTACCGTGCAAAGTATCACGTATTATAAAAGAGAGGAATGTAATGAGTCTTTACTAATTATTGTTTTCTGTGTAACAAGTCTTTACTAATTATTGTTTTCTGTGTAACAAGTCTTTACTAATTATTGTTTTCTGTGATCACGTATTATAAAAGAAGAGAGGAATGTAATGAGTCTTTACTAATTATTGTTTTCTGTGTAACAAGTCTTTACTAATTATTGTTTTCTGTGTTTCAGATCTATGCTATGTTTATGTTGAATAAAGCCTCAAATTGGCCTTTACTTTATCTTTAGCCCGCTAACAAACGCGGCACCACAGGCAATGTTTGAGATGTCTTTAGTGTTGTATTTCATTCTCTTCGGCGAAGGTCCAGATGGCATTTTGGAGCTATCATCTGATGTTGCTTCTTTCTGTTCATCTGAAGAGCTTTCAAAGAAGTGAGAAACCTCTTGATAGAGCTCTTCATCTCTTTGGGTGGCTTCTTCACTCTTATTTTTCTTCCTTTCTTCCCTCTCTCGGATTTTCTCTTTTTTCTTAGCAATAACAATCTGTTTTTTGGTTTCTGAATAATCTGCCGAACCAATCTGCATACTTCCTTGGCCTCCTGCCTTTGTTCTCTGCGCCTTTATGAAAGCCAGCTCCAAAACAGGGATCTTCTTCTCACGAGGACAGCGACAATCAATGTGAGGGTGAGGTTCTCTTCTGCATGAGGGAGAACAATTGGCTTCAGAACACAACTCTATGGGACACTGGCAGTTAAAAATGTCAAGAAGAGTATCAAGTGTGTGCAGAAATTTATTTTTCTTTGCTAGTTTTCCTTTACCAAGTGATGTCTCAACTGCTTTGTGCCACAGCTTTGTTAATTTTAGCTCAATAGTTCTATACTGATTGAGTACAGGTGGTTTGAATAACTGTGGTGCCGCATTTGTTAGCGGGCTAGAGATAAAGTAAAGGCCAATTTGAGGCTTTATTCAACATAAACATAGCATAGATCTGAAACACAGAAAACAATAATTAGTAAAGACTTGTTACACAGAAAACAATAATTAGTAAAGACTCATTACATTCCTCTCTTCTTTTATAATACGTGATACATTGCACGGTAAGAAACAAAACGACAAGTTCAAGATATTTTGGAAGAAAGAAGAGTCTACAAGTTTAGGCGTTGAGCTGGGTATCTGATTCGAGTGCTTCTTCTCAGAGGGGGACTCGTCTCGGAGGTTACTGACACAGGTGGGCCTCTCTCGACTTCGACTGGAGTCGCTTCGACGGGAGCTGTTGGGACCGTGTGTCGGCGGATCTCAGCGGGTTCTGAGTCGTCCGTTAGCGGGGTGGAATTGATTGGCGGACTGGGTACGGGGGGTTCATAGTGATTCGTGTCATCCGTATTGCTACGTCCCGCCGGTGCCAGGTCCCTGATGGATACGGTATCTTCTCTCCCATTCGGATGCCGTATAAACGCGTAGTTGGGGTTTGCCTCAATTAACTCAACTTCCTCGACGAGGGGGTCGTTCTTGGATCGGCGAATGAATTGGCGAAGGAGTACAGTTCCCGGAGAAGACAGCCACGTCGGTAGTGCAGAACCGGTAGAAGTACGCCGCGGGTGCGTGAATAGACGCTCGTGAGGAGTTTCGTTCGTGGCCGTACACAGCAGCGATCTAATCGAGTGCAGCGCGTCTGGTAGGACGGACTCCCATTGCGACATCGGCAACCCGCGATCTTCTATGGCTAGTTTGATGGTGTTCATGATGATTCCATTGTAACGTTCGCATTGCCCGTTTCCTTGGGGGTGATACGGCGTTGTGCGACTAGTCGCGATACCATGTTTAGTTAGGAACAGTTTTAGTTCCGAAGACATAAACGATGTCCCTCGATCTGTGTGGATGTAAGAGGGAGTTCCGAAGGTAGAAAATAACTCGGTGAGACGGGCGATAACGGTTGACGTGTTCGTATCACGGCACGGGAAGGCAAAAGGAAAGCGTGAATACTCGTCGATTACTGTTAGGATGTAAGGTCGCGAAGTTGCGCTCGGAAGCGGGCCTTTAAAGTCGATGTTAAGTCGGTCAAACGGGGACATGGCCCGTATTAAGTGACTAACTTCTGGTTTATAGTACTGTGGCTTACATTTAGCGCATGTTTGGCATTCCGACGTAACTCGTTTGATGTCATCCACTGAGAATGGTAGGTTCCTAGCTCTCACAAAATGAGTCATTCGGCGGACTCCTGGGTGTATCAGATTAACATGCAGCTGGGCGAGGGATATTCTTGGAGTAGCAGCGCAAAAGGATCGCGACAATGCGTCTGCGGCTCGGTTCTCGGGGCCCGGTCTGTATTTTATTGTGAATGAGTAGCCGGCTAGTTCTACACGCCAACGGAGAATCTTATCGTTCTTAATACGACCAGTAGCTTTTCCATCGAACATGAAAGATACGCTCCGCTGGTCGGTGACGACAGTAAAGTGTCGATAAGCTAAGAAGTGCTTCCACTTGCGAATGGATTCGATTACAGCGTATGCCTCCTTTTCAACGATGTGATGGCGACGTTCTGTGTTATTCAGAGCGCGAGAAAAGAACGCCACCGGGCGGCCGTTCTGGGTGAGGGTGGCTCCGATTGCTGAAGAGGAAGCGTCCGTCTCCACAGTGAACGGCAGTTCTTCATCGATTGAACCGACGACAGCTTTCGAGATATCATCTTTGAGTGTTTGGATCGTTGATACTTCCTCGCGAGTTAATGGGAATGATGAAACGTTGAGCAGAGGTTTGATCTTGAGGGAATAGTTCTGAATCCATTTAGCATAGTATGCGAATAGTCCGATTACGCGTTGTAGAGACGACTTGTTGCGAGGAGTTTGAAGTTCTTGTAGTGGCCGGAGGCGTTCGGGATCGGGCCGCAATACGCCATGAGAGATAGAATATCCGAGCAGGTGCACTGATGTCATCGAAAGCTTGCATTTTTCCTTGTTTAGACTCAGATTTACTCGTTTAGCGGCTTCCCAGAAATGTCGAAGGTTCTCATCGTGCTCTTCCCAAGTGGTTCCGCAGATGGTGAGATCGTCGAGGTAGGCGTATGTTGATGATAAGTTGTTCGAGGATATGAATTCGTTCATGACGCGCTGGAAGGCCGCGGCTCCGTTAGTTACTCCCATAGGGATCCTTCTGAATTGGTATAGATTTCCGTCAGCCTCGAATGCTGTGAAAGGTCGTTCAGACGGATCGATTTCTACCTGGTAGTATGCGCTTGACAGATCAATTACGCTGTAGTATTTGTGTTGTGAGACTTTGTTGGCTATATCATCGATTCGCGGAAGAGGATATGCATCTAGCATGGTAAATCGGTTGACGGTTTGAGAGAAATCGATTACCATGCGTTTTTTTTTGTTTCGGTAGATGTGATGACTACTTGAGCACGCCAGGGTGAGTTACTGGGTTCAATTATCTCATCCCTGAGTAGCTTTTCGATTTCTTTCCCAATGAAAATTTTGTCCTCAGAGCAAAATCGTCTGGACTTCGTGGCGATGGGACGACAATCGGCAGTTAAGTTGCCGAATAGTGGTGGGGCTGAAATTCTTGATCGAGTAAGGCCGCATATATGGAGTGCTGGCTCCGGACCTCCGAAATTGATGTTCAATTCCTTGTGTCTGATTAAGAATGGGGTACCGAGTATTATGTCAGCGCACAGATCCGACAAGACGGATAGTTCGAGCTTTTCGTAGTCGCGGTCTCCCATCGTAACCTTCACTGTACATCGACCTGAGATGGCTGCGGATAGATTAGGCGAAGCCATTGATACGACGCCCGAGTGCGGAAGAATGGGCAGCTCTAAGTGTTTGGCTAGATCCTCACGAATGAAGTTGTCCGAGCTGCCAGTATCCAACAAGGCGAGACACGAACGGCCGTTGACGAGGATATCGACTGTTGAGTTGGTAGGCATGGAGGAGCTACACGATAGAGTGGTACTAATGGTCGCTAATGCTGCGGCTGAATGAGACGCTGTGGTTTTATCCTGTTTTTGACGTGCCGAGGAAGTACTTGAGCGGCAGACTTTGGCCCAGTGGCCGGTCTTTTCACATTTCGCACAGATAGAATCCTTTGCTGGACACCTGCTTCGTGGGTGGCGTCGAGACCCGCAGAAGAAGCACAGAGCGGCTTTGTTGTCGAAATTCGTAGCGGCTGAAGAGTTTGGGAGATCGTCTTCTTGGACGCAGGCAGGCCGGGCAGAGTCAGTAGTCGGCGACGGTTCGTGGCGAGAGCCAGTGGCTGCAACAGCACCGTAATGAGTGAGGTACGATTCTGAGTTTTTCTGGGCCTGATCTAATGTTCGAGCCTGGACGATAGCCTTTTCCAGTGAGAGTGTGTCATTTTCGAGTAAGCGGGTACGGATGGCGCTATCTCTAATTCCTCGGATGAAAGCGTCTCTCACAGATGAACTCCTGTTTTCGTCGGCGGAAACCGATTTGAAGTTGCAGTCATTGGCTAGTTGTTGAAGAATTTGCAAGTACTCATCGAGGGTTTCCTCGGGCTTTTGGTGACGGGTGGACAACAGGTGGCGAGCGCATACCTCGTTTGGCTTCTTGACGTAGGTGGCCTCTAAGGCTGCCATGGCATCCTCATAAGTAGAGCAGTCTTGAATGATATCAGCGACATCGGGGCCGATATGTATGAATAGAACCTCCAATTTATTGGGGTTGTGTTCGGCGATAGTACTCAAGAAATATTTGAATCCGCGCGACCATAATTTCCATAGTTTCCCAGCTTGGGGAGAATTCGGAGAAGTAATAAATTTATCCGGGCGAATCACCTTCTCCATGATATAGTAAGATTACTGGATGAATATTTGCTTGCTGTATCTGAAAGGCCGACTGAATGGCTGATTGAAATGTTGAATAAATTGTGGTGCCGCATTTGTTAGCGGGCTAGAGATAAAGTAAAGGCCAATTTGAGGCTTTATTCAACATAAACATAGCATAGATCTGAAACACAGAAAACAATAATTAGTAAAGACTTGTTACACAGAAAACAATAATTAGTAAAGACTCATTACAATAACACATTAGCTTTTTTCCACTGATGCAGAAGAGAGGGAATCATGTCCCTTATGAGCTCTTTCTCTGCGTAGTTCCTTCTATCCTTTGTATTTTGTTCACGAAGGAGTAACCCTAGTCTCAGCATGTCTCCCACTGTTGGTAGTTCTGATACGGGAAGCTCCTTGCCTGTACTAACTAACAGGCTGAAGTGGCATCAGGGCCGGATTTAGGAGTGGGCAAAGTGGGCAGCTGCCCATGGGCCTCCACATATTGACAAGCCATTATCAAAATAGAAAAAACCCTAAACTAGAAAAGCCCGATAGATGATCAACAAAAAAACACGCGCATCCAATACCACTGTAGTACATAAACTTTTACCAATTACTATTTGTTGTGTACTGATTATTATTTTGTTTTTATTACTCTTTTAGGCCTACTCTCACTATAATGGAATATCCGAGTAACCCGAGGCTTTCATTTTTGCAGAAATGAGTGGAATGGACAGACACAAGAGTGCACGATGTTTTGAAAGTGTATGTATGTTAATTATATTATGAATCTTATGGATGACTTCAATTATGTCTTCCCCTAAGGTAGGGGGGCCTCCACATGGAGGCTGCCCAGGGCCTCCACACGTCTAAATCCGGCTCTGAGTGGCATGATGACTGACCTCTAGTCTTCAATTTTGGCATCTTAGGAATATCTGAAAAGAAAGAAAAACATTTAAGTATTTTATATCAATTACAATGTTTCAAAGTTTAGTCATTCGATGTTCTAAAATTCAATAAAAAAATATTTCATGGGATTACAACATAATTAGACAGAAGAATATGATAATAAATAATTGTAATAATCAATAATCCATACTTACAGTTAAACTGTAGTATTCGTCTAGTAGAATAGCTATGAAGTAGGTACAAGAGCAATAACAGCAAACCACCGTCTATGACATCTAAGAGGCAACTGAGGACTGAGAGTGAGGGACAGTTCTATTCATGTTGTGACTTGTGCATTGTACAACTACTATATGACCTTGAAAAATGAAAACACTTCATATGCGATCAGTGGGATAATTCTGTGACAGATGAATAGTTAATCAATTTATGTCCTATTATTTAGTAAAGGAGTGAATTTCTGAAACTTTAAGGTAAAATTGATGTAGGTAAGGGTTATTTTATTTAATTTTGGTTGGCCAATTTCAAGTTTTGACATGAAAAGACACTATATTTTCACTACCAAAATTGATTTGAAAAAGTTGACAAAATTGACACACCCTAATATATATATAAATATATATATATATTAGACTGGTCCAACCTATAAGGGTGAATTTTCAAATGTATTATTTGTTTTTGATATGGTACCGCTGGATATTGTGAAGAATGGTTAAAGAATTATAAATACCAATTTTAATGCAAATCGGATAATATTTAAAGGTGCCGCACGGAGGTCAAACATTTCATTTTATTCTCCAATCGAATTATTTATATTAATATTTTTTATCCCTGAGGTAGCTGTTATCGGTGCGTTTTTTTTAATGTGGCATCCCCTATAGGCCTAATCCACAGTCCTCTAATTTTGTTTCTATTCCATTTATTTCCTTTATCTAAGTCCCTCTTTTATTGTAGATTTTTTATGTTTGGAAAACGCTTACGGTGCTGCTTTACAATTTGTAGAAGATATTGTTGTTCTTCACTTTTCGTAAGATGGTCAATGAAGTTCGTAATTAAAGTAACACCTCTCTCAGCGTTGTCATTTACAACATTCATATTTTTTACATAATTGCTAGCAGCTTTGTAGTCATCATTAGCGTTCCAATCAGCAGGATCTCTGTCCAAAAAGTCCATTGGCAATGCTAATTTTGTGAAGAAGTTGCGAGTTGTTGAACTGACGAAGCTAGCTAGTGTTTTGTCTTGTAGGTTAGGATCATTCACATTCAAATTTATCCGTTTAGGAGGATTTTGAGAGCCATTCACATCCAGCGCCTTCACCATTTCTCGCTTGACTTCCAGTGACGTTTCTTCATCAAAAAAAGAAAATCCGAGGAGCTCTTCATTCAAATACCAGAGATGGCGAGAGAGCGCTTTAGATGCAGCTACAGATATTTCTTTATCATCGTAGGATTGAAGTTTCTTGAGAAGAGATAGGTCATTAGCTGGTGCAGAGGAAGCAATGGATGCTAAAAACAATTCATTTACGTAGCATCGAACAGCATATAATGCAAAACGTTGCATCCCTTCTAGTTCACGTCTAGTGACTTCCATTTGTTTGTGGAAAAGACAAATTTTTATTGCATATATCACTCGCGCCATCCATCGCACACGGTGCAACGCTCCGGGTTGATGGAATTTAATGCCATCAGAAGGAACATCTCCAAGGTATATGATGGTATATGGTACATCGGTTTGAACAATTTCAAACTTGTTTGTGTCAAAAGTCTTCCACTTATTTTTAAGACGCTTAAATAACAAGATATCCGGACCACCAGTGGAAGCGCCGTGACATTTGTCAAAGACAGATGCTATTACTATTTCGAGAATGTGATGTCGACTGTTAGAAAATCTAGAAGAGGAAGAACCATTGTTGTCCCAAGGCGATATGATGACTGAGCTTATTGATGCAGCATTGCTTGTATATATTAAGTTAAGGTGTATATATAACCATCTCATAATTGTAAGGTTAGTGAAAAATTCACTTAATTTAGAGCTAGCATTTTTGGGCTCTTGTGGCATCATTGTTTGGGCACTCTTGTGGCATCATTTTTTGGGGCGCTGCCCGTCTTTTCTACTCGTTTGTGGAATGCCGTACTTACAGGGTGTGGTCTTATAGAGAGCTCTCTTGCAATTCAGTTTGGTTGTTTAGATACAAGATTGTTGCATCGTGCAATAGTGCAGGTTGTGTTGTTGTTGCAAGGTTTAGAAAGAAGACCATAAATAGTGCCCCCTTTTTTTTTAAATTCATGCAACTGAGGCCTAAGGTAGGCCCACATCGAGTCAGCAACCCAGAGGTAGGACCTAATAGGACCTCCAAGTCCGTAAGTTTTTAATTCTAGCTTAACTTGGGCTGTAGGTTGAACTGGCCCTGCAGAGCTTGGCCGTTCACGGCTCAGCTGGGATTTTGAACCCAATAAAAAAAAAATAATAATAATAACATGGTCCTTCAGAACCGGATTCTAGCCCAAGACTGAGTCAGTGACTATTTTTCGACAAAGTTCTGATTGTGCAAATTGTAGCCCAAGTTAGGCCTAGACGGGTTGAGCGTAATTGAGTTAAGGTCTCAGGGTAGAAAGTTTGGTCGCCCAATTGCGAAACTTGGGCACTCGTCTGTCGTTGTTTTTGGCCTACATTTTTACCGGTTTGGTTAATTTTGGTTTATTATTGAGTTAAAGTCCCAGGGTAGAAAGTTAGGTCGCCCAATTGCGAAACTTGGCCACTCGTCTGTCGTTGTTTTTGGCCTACATTTTTATCGGTTTGGTTAATTTTGGTTTATTATTCGTAGGCGAAGGTTGCAGACTTCGGTGCGCCAGTTACTTGGGTGGAAAATTTGGTATTCCATACTGGTGGTTGGTCAGTACCCCACCCAGCATTTCAGTTTATTTGAAAAAAGCAAAATTTGCGTTTGATCAGTTTGGTTAAGTATTTTTGCCAATTCAGCTTATTTGGCATTGAGCCCAGTTGTTGTTTGCATTGAAGATGAGTGCAGCTGAATTGAACAAGTTTAAAAAAAGGAGAAGCGCCTACAAAGGTCTAATTACAAAGGTCATTGCCACTATAGATTCTGCCATAGAGCAAGAGGATTTAAGCTTAGTGACTGCGCAGCTTTCCATATTAGAAACTAAAAAGGTTGCTCTAAGTGAAGTAAATGTTAAAATTGAGGCTCTTATAGAAGAAGATGAAATAGAAAATAACATAATTTACTTTGAAGAGATTATTGATGATATAATTAAAGTATGCCACCGAGCAAAAGAGTTTAGCAGCTCAGTACAGTTAGAGACTAGGTCTAATAATGAAACACAACCCTCAACAAATGGTGTTTGTGAAGTTAAGGTTAACAGATCTGCAGTTCAATTACCGAGACTTGTACTCAAAACATTTTCTGGGAGTATTCAGGAATGGCAAGGATGGGCAGACAGTTTTCAATCAGCAGTTCATTTAGTCAAGTGTTAAGTGCGGTGGAGAAGTTTAATTATTTGCAATCCCTCCTGGAAGGGGAGGCAGGAAAGACAATAACAGGATTAGCATTAACAGAGGCTAATTATAATGTGGCTTGGGATATATTAAAGAAACGGTTTGGTAAGTCAGAGATCTTAATTAAAAGCCACCTCCGTGAACTTTTAGCTATACCTCCTGTTAATAATTCCAATAGTGTCAAGGAGTTACGGCAGTTATATGATGAATTTGAAGTTAGAACTAGGTCCCTGGACAACTTGGGTGTAGGAATGGAAAGGTATGGTATAATGTTGGTTACTATACTGGAGTCTAAATTGCCTAGCTCAATTTTGCTTGAATTAAGTAGGGGACACTCTACAGAACATGTATACATCCCCCTTCAGCAGATGTTAAGTCTTTTAGGCAGAATTAGCAAGACGAGAGGGAATTGAGTTTGCACAGTGGGATGTTAAACAAGGGGACAAAGGCAGGCACAGCACCAACGTTTCTACAAAAAGGAATAGCCCAGGTACAGTGTCAGCTCTACATGCATCCTCTGAGAATAAATTAAAGGGAATCAAGGAATGCATATTTTGCGAAGGCAACCACAAGTCATATAAATGTGAGGTGGCTGAGGCTTTACCTGTTGAGGAGAGAAAGGACAGGGTAACTAAATCCACAGCATGTTTTAAATGTTTTTTGAAAGGTCACAGAGCAAGGTTTTGTAAGTTTAAAATTTTGTGCAAAAAATGTCATGGCAGGCATCAGCCATTATTGTGTGAAAACACTCCTAGTAGGCCTACCCCAGAAGTAGAGACATCAGTGGCACATGCCACTGCTATGAAAGGGAGTAAAAGTAAAAGGAGATTATTGCAAACAGCTGCAGCCTTATTAATTGGGAATGATGGAGAAGCTACCGTAAGAGTGTTGTTTGATAGTGGTAGCCAGTGTAGCTTTATTAAGACCAGAATTTCCAGAAAATTTAAGTTTAAAGAACTTAAGAGGGAAAATTTAAGAATTTCTGCGTTTGGGGGTTCCGTTCAAAACCGAACCAAAGTTAAGAAGGTAGAAGTTCTGGTTAAGGGGTTGTTACCACAAAGTCCCACTATCAAGGTCCAAGCTGTAGAGATTGAGGAACTTTGTGCTCCACTCACTACTTGTTTAGATATGGCATGTGTCCAAGAATTGCAAGTTAAAGGAATTAATTTGGGTTCAAACCTTCAGCTAGCTAATCGGAGGTTGGAGACTTCATTGTACAGGCTAAGAAAAAATGAGGAGTTGTTAATTGAATACAATGAGGCCATCCTAAGCTATGTAAGGGAGGGCTATGCTGAAAGGGTGCAAGGTGAGCTGGTGAGGCAGGAGGCACATTATCTCCCACACCATGCAGTGGTACGGCGAGACAAAACTATCACCAAACTGAGGGTAGTTTTTGATGATTCAGCCAAGGACAAAGGTGGTGTGTCCTTGAATGACTGTTTGGATGCTGGGTCAAATTTAAATGCAGATTTATTTTCCTTGTTACTGAGATTCAGGTTTGGTAGAGTAGCATTGACTGCAGATGTGAAGCAAGCCTTTTTGTGGATAAAGTTAAAACCAGAGGACAGAGATGCAGTAAGGTATCTGTGGGTGAATACGAAAGACTTGTTGGAAAATGGACCTAAGGTTCAAGCATATAGAATGAAGTCATTGTTGTTTGGCCTCAGCTCTAGTTCATTTCTGTTGGCAGCTACTATGCAGTACCATTTTAAGAAATATTCTGAAGTCTATCCTAACACTATTGAACACATAAGGAAAAATTTTTATGTTGATGATTTGCTGTGTTCCGTGGATAATACAGAAATGGCTAAACAGATATTCATGGAGGCTAGAGCTATAATGAGGGAGGCTGGCATGGAGCTTAGAAAATGGTAGACCAATCATTCTCAATTACAAGAGTTTATGAGTCAGTCCTGTGTAGTACCTCATGCAGCAGAAAGTATTGAGGATTCTGGTATTAACGAGTTGTGGGAAATAGACGCAAAAGTGCTAGGCATTGTTTGGCGGCAAGGAGAGGATTTGTTTACCTTCAATGAGAAATCTTTAGTAGAGTTGGCTGAGAATGAGACAAGGTGGACAAAACGTACAGCTCTTAGCTTGGCTTCAAAGGTCTTTGATCCTCTTGGATTCCTGGCTGCATTTGTGATAAAGTAAAAAATTTGGTTTCAGAGCCTCTGGGAAATTGGACTTGGTTGGGACCAAGAGTTACCTGATCGTATGGTGGTAAGGTGGAAATATTGGTTCAAAGAATTGGCACATCTTGGAGACATTGAAATCCCAAGATGGTACTTTGGAGAGTTGAACAATAGTCCAGACAATTTGGAGCTGTACATCTTTTGTGATGCAAGTGAGGAAGCCTATGCAACTTATATTTATATAAGAGGCACATTGCAAGAGGAAGTAAGTTGCAGGTTGGTTGCTGCAAAGAGCAGAGTAGCACCTTTGAAAAGGCTTTCTGTTCCAAGGTTAGAATTGATGGGTGCAGTTATTGCTAGTCGGCTTGCAGTTACAGTGCAAAAGTCTTTGGCCCTCTATGAAATTCCAAGCTATTATTGGACAGACTCCACTATAGTTTGGCACTGGTTAAGAAGCCAGGCAAGGAAATGGAAACCATTTGTTGCCAATATGGTGGAGGAAATTCAAGCGCACACAGATCCCAAGCAATGGAAGCATTGTCCAGGCACCTAAAACCCCGCTGATTTACCAATACGAGGAATTTCAGTATGCAGGATGCAGAGCCATTGACACCAAATCATTTTCTTTGTGGTAAACGATTAACATCAAGCCCCAGTGTGCCAAAAGACTTGCAGCCTATCCAGAGTACTCAAGGAGAGTTGACCAGAAGGTTCAAGTACCTTGAAGAGCTACAAGATCAGTTATGGAAGAGGTGGCAGATAGAATACTTGCCAGAACTCAATTATTACCCATCAGGCAATGTAAAGGGCTCCAATGCAAATTGTATTAAGGTGGGAGAAGTGGCAATGATTGGGGATGAAAGACCAAGGCATTGCTGGAAGCTTGGCATAATTGAAGAGTTGTTTGTTGGCAAAGACAATTTAGTTAGGTCTGCACTGGTAAAGATTTCAGGAGGAAAATTAAAGAGACCTATACAAAAACTCTATGCTTTAGAAATCAGCAAAAACACGGATAATCAAGATGAAACATTTGAGTTACAGCCTCATGGAGAAGGCTTGGCTAACCTTGCAGAAGGTAATGACAACAATGCCTCTTCGGTGGGGAGTGTTAGAAAGTCTAGAAGAGGAAGAACCATTGTTGTCCCAAGGCGATATGATGACTAAGCTGATTGATGCAGCATTGCTTGTATATATTAAGTTAAGGTGTATATATATATCCATCTCATAATTGTAAGGTTAGTGAAAAATTCACTTAATTTAGAGCTAGCATTTTTGGGCTCTTGTGGCATCATTGTTTGGGCACTCTTGTGGCATCATTTTTTCGGGCGCTGCCCGTCTTTTCTACTCGTTTGTGGAATGCGGTACTTACAGGGTGTGGTCTTAGAGAGAGCTCTCTTGCAATTCAGTTTGGTTGTTTAGATACAAGATTATTGCATCGTGCAATAGTGCAGGTTGTGTTGTTGTTGCAAGGTTTAGAAAGAAGACCATAAATAGTGCCCCTTTTGTTTTTTTATCTTAAATTCATGCAACTGAGGCCTAAGGTAGGCCCACATCGAGTCAGCAACCCTGAGGTAGGACCTAATAGGACCTCCAAGTCCGTAAGTTTTTAATTCTAGCTTAACTTGGGCTGTAGGTTGAACTGGCCCTTCAGAGCTTGGCCGTTCACGGCTCAGCTGGGATTTTGAACCCAATAAAAAAAATAATAATAACATCGACAGGCTAGTCCGAGGAGCGGCCGTTCAAGTATGCTTTCAATAAGAGTACATGCTCCTTTTTTATCGCCAGTGTTGCTTGCAGTTGTGTCAAAGCACAGTGCTTGCACACAATCTCGTAGCCCCCAGTCATCCAAAGCTTCGACCACAGCACCTGCAATATTTTTTCCTGTGCCAGATTTAAGTTTAGGTACTGAGAGAAGCTTAGATTTTCCTCCGCCTGATACAATAACTGGAAGTCTATCCACACTATCATCACCAGTAAGATCTTGGATAAGCTTTCCGTCCCAATGAACTGTTAGAGGAATATCAGTTTCAAATGATTGCTTGATGTCATCCGTAATTTGCTGACGAACTGATATTCGTTTTCTCCGTATTGAACTTCTACTCAGAACAATATCATCAACTTCATATCCAAGAGAAGATGCAGTAGCTGCTACTACTGAAACTGCTTGGCGATCACTTAATTTGTTTCTGTCCAGTGTCATTGCTAATTCTGTTGATACAGCCATTGCTGGTTTATGACTACCAAGTTTCTCCTTCTTTATGGTGACTGGTGTACTTGATATACTTGGCTCTTCCTCGGAGGAACTAATATTTGACGAAAATTGAGTCACCGTTGTGTTCATTTTCTTTCTCATAGTTTCTTTCTTAACTTGGCGTTGAAATGCTTCATCTCTAGATCTTCTCTTAGATTGTTTGAGAGTACATATTTTGTCCACACTTCCTATGTAGCCTCTCCTCCGCTTCTCTCGTTGAGCTTGTAGAAAAGCTCTGTCTTCTACTATCATTTTTTGCAGAGCATTGGCATGGGCGATATCGAATAAATCGTCCAAACGTTCTTGAAAAGAAGTTTCTTTATCTATTTGTGTCTGTGAACGTCTAGATTTAGATTTTTGAAGTCCTCTATAATTAAAATACTCCTTTTCTATTTTTTTCGTAACATTGCGATAGTCAGCAGTTGGTATATTTGCCATCTCCCAAAATTTCAATACTTCAGCGCAAACAGCTTTAGATGCATCTTTCAACGTCTTTTTGGCATGTAGATGATGAAAAATAAGCCGCAGAACGTCACCATAGGATGGTAGCTTTCTTCCACTATTGTCTCAATTGTTTGTCCAATAAGCCACATTCTGTTGATTTTCTAGTCGCTACTGAACTTGTCATATTTTACATCCTGTTTGTGCATGATGCCATTTGACACTCTCCTACACTGCTATGATGCTATCATCTCAACAACACAAGTAACATACCTACAGAAGATAACTACTCCACAATCCATATAATATTACTAATTTTTTTATTTCTGATATTTTTGACAGTAGTGCGGCACCCCTAAATATATTTCAAATGAGCTGATATTTTTGCAGTTGAAATGTATATATATATATATATATTATATATATATATATATAATATATATATATCAGAGGCGACGGCGGGGGTCAGGCAGGTCAGGTTCAGCTTGACCTAACTTTAAAAGAAAAATAATTTAATTTCCTGGTCATCATGTAAAATTTAAATTTGTGTATTTCAAAGATCTATTTATTATGGTCACTTTATTAGAGCAATATAAATTTTAGAATGCCGCATTTTTTCCTTCTCTCCATGCGCCGCTTCTTTGGGCAAATTCAGACTGACTTGTTTTATGACGCCTGAGCGACCGAGCGCATCAAGCCACAAAGCCAGGTCAGGCATCATTTCCGATGCCTTGCATCACACTTATGAAAAAATGAAACTTTTACGAAATTTAATGTAATTTAAAATCAACATTAGTATAGCATTTGTCAAAACAATCAGATAAGTATATAATTTTGTCAATCTATTTTTTCAAAGAAGAGAAAAGCGAGTTTTTCAGTTTACAAGTCAGGCATATTTCTAAGTGCCTAACATTACGCTGGATGCCAAATCTCATCCTCAGAAAGCTGTTTGAGTGAAAATAGAGATATGTGGCAACTATAAATTGCGCACGGCTTTCCTCATTGTCAGTTACCTCAGGGACCATGTCGTATTCGTTTCAATGCATTTGAATTTTTTTTCTTTTGTGTGTGTGTGTGTGTGTGTGTGTGTTTTTTCTTTTTTTACTCGACCTTAGATACCCATTTACATTGAAGTACATTTATAAAGATCCTGACTTTACTGCCTGCAAAAATGTCAAAGAACTGCTAAAATTATGCATTGACTTAGATTTAGAAAAAGCTTTTAGCGAATCTGCAAAACTGTTTAGATTGATTTTAACTATACCAGTGAGCAGTGCATCCACAGAGAGAAGTTTTTCAAAATTAAATGGAATTAAGACGTATCTAAGGAACAGAACTAGTCAGGAAAGACTAGTATGTTTAGTAAGAATTGCAATAGAGAAAGAAATTGTGGTTTCCCTGGAGAGGCAAAAGATTCTACATGACAAGATCATCGAAGAATTTGCATTGAAACCGAGGAGGTTGGAGTTTATGTATAAATGACTCATGGTAGATTAAATATGATGAAGACATTCTCTAAGGACATAATAAAATACAAGTAAGTTATTATAATTATTAAACAATTTATTGATTTAGTAGGCTTTAAGTAATTTTTGAAAACAAAAGCAAAATTATTTAAAAAACAAAATTTACATATTCATTAATATGAATTCTATCGAAGTCATATCAAGCCCATAATGCTTGTGCTTGACCTATGTGAAAAGTTTGGTGTCGCCCCTGATATATATATATATATAATATATATATATATATATAGAAACGACATAATATTAAGGAACGTTTCTGCACACGCGGAAGAGAAATAACGAATAAATGAAAAATGAGGCGAACCGCCCGGGAATCGAACCCAAGGCCTTCCAATTGCCGGTTGGATGCGCTACCATTACACCACGGACCTCAATCATTCACAAATCGAAATTCTCCTACATAGGGCAGAAACCAATGCCCTGAGAGGGCACCCTCGCAAATCGTGAATATGTGCATTTAACTGCAATGACCACGCAGTATATAAATGAATAGAAACGACATAATATTAAGGAACGTTTCTGCACAAGCGGAAGAGAAATAACGAATAAATGTAGGAGAATTTCGATTTGTGAATGATTGAGGTCCGTGGTGTAATGGTAGCGCATCCAACCGGCAATTGGAAGGCCTTGGGTTCGATTCCCGGGCGGTTCGCCTCATTTTTCATTTATTCGTTTTTCTCTTTCGCGTGTGCAGAAACGTTCCTTAATATTATGTCGTTTCTATTCATTTATATACTGCGTGGTCATTGCAGTTGAATGCACATATTCACGATTTGCGAGGTGCCCTCTCAGGGCATTGGTTTCTGCCCTATGTAGGAGAATTTCGATTTGTGAATGATTGAGGTCCGTGGTGTAATGGTAGCGCATCCAACCGGCAATTGGAAGGCCTTGGGTTCGATTCCCGGGCGGTTCGCCTCATTTTTCATTTATTCGTTATTTCTCTTCCGCGTGTGCAGAAACGTTCCTTAATATTATGTCGTTTCTATTCATTTATATACTGCGTGGTCATTGCAGTTAATGCACATATTCACGATTTGCGAGGGTGCCCTCTCAGGGCATTGGTTTCTACCCTATGTAGGAGAATTTCGATTTGTGAATGATTGAGGTCCGTGGTGTAATGGTAGCGCATCCAACCGGCAATTGGAAGACCTTGGGTTCGATTCCCGGGCGGTTCGCCTCATTTTTCATTTATTCGTTTATTTCTCTTCCGCGTGTGCAGAAACGTTCCTTAAATATGTCGTTTCTATTCATTTATATACTGCGTGGTCATTGCAGTTAAATGCACATATTCACGATTTGCGAGGGTGCCCTCTCAGGGCATTGGTTTCTGCCCTATGTAGGAGAATTTCGATTTGTGAATGATTGAGGTCCGTGGTGTAATGGTAGCGCATCCAACCGGCAATTGGAAGGCCTTGGGTTCGATTCCCGGGCGGTTCGCCTCATTTTTCATTTATTCGTTATTTCTCTTCCGCGTGTGCAGAAACGTTCCTTAATATTATGTCGTTTCTATTAATTTATATACTGCGTGGTCATTGCAGTTAAATGCACATATTCACGATTTGCGAGGGTGCCCTCTCAGGGCATTGGTTTCTGCCCTATGTAGGAGAATTTCGATTGTGAATGATTGAGGTCCGTGGTGTAATGGTAGCGCATCCAACCGGCAATTGGAAGGCCTTGGGTTCGATTCCCGGGCGGTTCGCCTCATTTTTCATTTATTCGTTATTTCTCTTCCGCGTGTGCAGAAACGTTCCTTAATATTATGTCGTTTCTATTCATTTATATACTGCGTGGTCATTGCAGTTATATATATATATATATATAATATATATATTTATATATATATATATAATTATATATATATAAAGGGTGATCCAGAAAATGGGACCCAAAAGAAACCCCTGTAATTCTTAAAGTATAAGTCCTTTTATAAAATCATACGCCTCATTCGAAAGAGGATAGTTACAAGTTTGTACAGGATTGTATAGGTTTTGACAATACAAGATAAGATACAAAACAAAATAAAAGTGTTAGTTAAAACTCCCCTTCAAGATGACTGCATGGACTGTGGAACAGCTGCGTTTCATAACTGAGCAATATTATGAGCATGGAAGAAGTGTAGTTTCAGCTCAAAGATCTTTCAAGACAAATTTTCAGATGTCAAAATCACCTTCTAAGAAGTAATCCGTCGGTGTGTCAGAAATTTTTCCCTAACTGGCAGCATTGGAAAAAAAAACCAACTGGAAGAGTGCGCACAGCAAGGATAGACGAGATCATTAACAGAACTCATGAAATTGTACAGGATAATCCTAACATAAGCATCAGACGTGCTTCTCAGCTGTTAGGGGTTGGATATGGAACAACACACCGTATATTCAAACAAAATTTAATGCTCTTTCCATATAAAATTCAAACAGTGCAACAACTAAACGATGGAGATTTCGCACGAAGACGACAATTCTGTCAATGGATCCAACAGAAGGTAAATGACACAACCAATTTTCTAGCAACTTTGATTATGTCAGACGAAGCCCATTTTCACTTGAATGGAACTGTAAACAAACAAAATTGTCGTTTCTGGGCAACAGAAAATCCAGTGAATATTACCGAAGTCCCGTTGCATAGTCAGCGTGTAACTGTTTGGTGTGGTCTTACTGCATCTCAGATCATAGGGCCGTACTTTTTCGAGGATTCCACCGGAAAAACGGTCACTGTAAATGGTGATCGCTACGAAAAAATGTTGACCGATTTCCTTATTCCTAAATTAAGAGATCTTTGTCTAGAAAACCACTGGTTCCAACAAGACGGAGCTACCTGCCATACCACGAGGAACTGCATGGCAGTTTTGCGTCAAACGTTTCCAGGCGAGTTAATCTCAAGATTTGGAGACGTTGAATGGCCCGCAAGGTCTCCGGATTTTTCTCCCTAGATTATTATCTCTGGGGATATTTAAAGAGTAGGGTCTACAGAAATAACCCAACGACCTTGCAAGAATTGAAGGCCGCCATCACAAATGAGATACAGGCCATACCACCGCACACTTGCAAAAGTGATGCAGAACTTACAAGCGAGAACACTGGAATGCTTGGCAACTAATGGAGCACATTTGAAAGGAGTCATTTTAAAAAAATAAATATTTCATAATAAACTTGTAACTCTACTCTCGAATGATATATAGTTTTTATGAAAGGAATTAAATATTAAGAATATTTGGCTTTTTTTTATGGGTCCCATTTATCTGGATCACCCAGTATATATATATATATATATATATATATATATATATATATATATGATGAATAAAACCACGAAGGAAAGGAAACACAAAATGGTGCTCAAGCGCTTTCGTCTAATGACATCCTCAGGAACACTGAAGTATATAAAAAGGTTAAGCCTATATATAGGTTACAGAAAGAAAAAAAGAAAAAATAAATAACATACATACACACAAACACACATATATATATATATACATACTATCTATATATACAAATACATACATACATACATACATACATATATATACAATAAACAGAGAAGTAAAAATAATAAAAAATTAAAAATTAAAACCTTAAAGGATTACCAATGAGGCGTACAGATTGTAAGGAAAAATATCGATTTTTATCACAAGATCAAATGGATTATAAAAATACAAATTATACTGGAACTCTGCCGGGTTTTAGCACAATGCTGCCTATGGTCAGGTTTCGATATATATAAAAAAAAAAATAAATAAAATGCAAATTAAAATTAATCGATTTTTAGCACAAGATCAAATGGATTATAAAAATACAAATTTATACTAGAACTCTGTCCGGGTTTTAACATATTGCTGCCTATGGTCAGGTTTCGATATATATAAAAAATAAAATGCAAATTAAAAGTTAATAAAGTAGAAGACAAGTTTACCAAAGATTTAATGTTTTACACTTCTTATCTAAATCTGCTTTAAAGGAATTCAACATAACAGGATCGAGTTGAAAAAGACCTTTGCTTATGTTGAAGTTATTTGAAAGTTGGATAATGGCAGACTCAAGAATATTTCTATTAACAATGTTGCTTGAATGGAATAAAACTGAAGCATTATTCCAATCAATACAGTGGGCTAACTCTGACAAATGGACAAAAAGGGCACTGGACAACTGTCCTGTTCTAACGGAATATTGATGCTGTTTTATACGTGTGTGCAAATCCTTTCCCGTCTGACCTATGTAAAAGGAATCACATAAGAAGGCCATATTTTCATCAATGTTTCTCCGCGCCCTTAGGATCGCCAGTCCGGAATACATCGATGCCGAATTGGAAAAAATCAACGGTATTGGAAGTGATTTGTGTTATCCATCTGCGTTTATGGAATCTTGTCTCAACAAGGCAAAACGAACTTTCTATCGTGTCAATATTAACACTCGTACTTTGTCAAAAAATATTTTAGTACTTCCATTTTTCCCGGGCTTTTTAGGCATTGCTAATGTACTTAAACTTTTGGATATTAATGTAGTATTTTCATATAACAATATTGTGAAAAATATCATAGTAAAAAATAGCCCTACCAATAATTCAGGCATTATCTATAAAATTGGGTGTAAACAATGTGATTCCTTTACATAGGTCAGACGGGAAAGGATTTGCACACACGTATAAAACAGCATCAATATTCCGTTAGAACAGGACAGTTGTCCAGTGCCCTTTTTGTCCATTTGTCAGAGTTAGCCCACTGTATTGATTGGAATAATGCTTCAGTTTTATTCCATTCAAGCAACATTGTTAATAGAAATATTCTTGAGTCTGCCATTATCCAACTTTCAAATAACTTCAACATAAGCAAAGGTCTTTTTCAACTCGATCCTGTTATGTTGAATTCCTTTAAAGCAGATTTAGATAAGAAGTGTAAAACATTAAATCTTTGGTAAACTTGTCTTCTACTTTATTAACTTTTAATTTGCATTTTATTTTTTATATATATCGAAACCTGACCAGAGGCAGCAATATGTTAAAACCCGGACAGAGTTCTAGTATAAATTTGTATTTTTATAATCCATTTGATCTTGTGCTAAAAATCGATTAACTTTTAATTTGCATTTTATTTTATTTTTTTTTTTATATATATATCGAAACCTGACCATAGGCAGCATTGTGCTAAAACCCGGCAGAGTTCCAGTATAAATTTGTATTTTTATAATCCATTTGATCTTGTGATAAAAATCGATATTTTTCCTTACAATCTGTACGCCTCATTGGTAATCCTTTAAGGTTTTAATTTTTAATTTTTTATTATTTTTACTTCTCTGTTTATTGTATATATATGTATGTATGTATGTATGTATGTATTTGTATATATAGATATGTATGTATATATATATATATATATGTGTGTTTGTGTGTATGTATGTTATTTATTTTTTCTTTTTTCTTTCTGTAACCTATATATAGGCTTAACCTTTTTATATACTTCAGTGTTCCTGAGGATGTCATTAGACGAAAGCGCTTAAGCACCATTTTGTGTTTCCTTTCCTTCGTGGTTTTATTCATCATAAATATTTTTCACGTGTTACCTTCGTGAAATAATTTTCATATATATATATATATATATATATATATATATATATAAATAAAATTTAGGGTGGTTCACAAGCATAGGGAAAATTTAGCATCTGAGATTTCACTTTTGGGTCATTATTGCTTTTGTTCCTACACTTAGTGTGAATAACTGTGTGAAGTATGGTTGGTCTACGGTGTCGTTAAGAGGTCGCTCAATCATGCATGACGTGTCTCACTAATGACTGATTACTATAGTATGACTAAATTTGGCTTCTTCTTTTGTAGGAATGTGTAGAAATGCCGCCGAAGCAATCAAAAACACGGTCTAGCAGTGAGGTGTGGCTACTAGGGAAGGCGGACGAGAAGTTAACTAGGGCAGGACTCCCTACCAAGCTTCAAGTCCTCCGGAAATTCATGTTCCACCATCTGGAGGAGAGGAAGACAGAATATAACAGTGCGGTGATGACCATTGAGGCTTTGATCCCGTTTTGGACAAAAGCAAACGTTCCAATGACGGATACCAGATACGCTGAGAAGAAGCTCCTGAAACTGTACGAGCAATACAAGGGGCTGAAGAAGAACCGCACAAAGAATTTCCCATCCTACAGAATGAAGGAGGACATATTTCGCGGAGACCTTGACGATGTGTTCGATCTTTCACGTCATGACGCCCTCGAGACCATGATGAATGAGGAGGACAAGAACTTCCTTGTCGCTCAGCTCGATAATCCCACTTCCTCCAGCTTTGGCCTGATTGACAAGAAAATGGCTGACCAACAAACGAGGAAGAGGATTCGGTGTGAGGTGGAGATGAACCGAGAGGAGAAGGCCAAGCGCGAGGCGGATGCGAGATGGTCCCAGGGAGAACTGGAGGCTTCTAGTTCAAGCACATCTGAATCATCAGATTCAGATACTGTAGTTTTTAAGGAGTCAGCACGAAAACG
>JAJOZX010000073.1:607500-750000 GCA_023014485.1 Bathynomus jamesi
GCAACGCGAAACATTCAGGACGTTTATGACAACGATATTCTGCATGTGAGGAAATGCCAAAGATGGTTTCAAAAGTTTAGGAATGGTGACTGCTGTTTGACAGATGCAGCACGCTCTGGACGCCCTGCTGAGATTCATGATGACCTGCTGTTAGCCGCATTTGAAGAAGACTGTTCAACAACTGTCAAAGAATTGGCCCAGAAACTCAATTCATCCCCGTCCACCATCCATTGACATTTGCAACAACTCGGGAAAGTGCCTAAGTTAGGAAAATGGGTGCCACATGAATTGTCGGTCGACAATCTGAGGGTGCGGGTAAACATTAGCTCAGCTCTTCATTCCCGTGAACTCCAAGATCCGTTTTTGCACCGTTTAGTGACTGGTGATGAAAAGTGGATACTGTACCAGAATGTTAAGCGCCGTCGACAGTGGGTTTGTGCCGGAGAACCAGTGACACCACAGCCAAAACCAAATCTTCACCCTCGGAAGGTGTTGCTGTGTTTGGTGGGATAAAGGTGGTGTAATACACTTTGAAACCTTACCACACAACCAAACAATCACCGTTCAAGTCTACTGTCAACAACTGGATCGATTGAACACTGCACTAAAAGAAAAGAGACCTTTGGTTAATCGGAAAGGAATCGTGTTCCACCACGACAACGCACGTCCTCATGCCACTCGGATCACTTCTGCAAAAATTGAGGGGCTTGGGTGGGAAAAACTTCCACATCCTCCACATTCTCCAGACTTTGCGCCTTCAGGTTATCATCTCTTCAGGAGTCTGCAAAACTATCTTGACGAGAAACAGTATACTTCTTTAGATGACCTGCACACCAGTCTTTGTACGTTTTTTGCCTCAAAACCGCCTGAATTTTATGAACATGGCATTGAAAAGCTCGTAGGACGTTGGCAGAGTGTCATTGATTCCGATGGAAAATATATACTAGATTAAAAAGTTTCAGTTGAGTTTTTTTTTTGTCCTTCAAATTCCGATCTAAAAAACGACATTACTTATGGGATGACCTGTTAATTCAAAATTTATCTATTTCAGCCCCGAAAATGAAGCGACAACATGTTTTGTCTGACTTTTTTACAAAGAAACCAAGATCTAAAAGTTCAAACGAAGATCCAAGCGAACATCTAACACCAACAGGCAATGAAACTTCCACTTCCAATACTGTGCAAACGAGAGATGAATTCCCAGCAACTGCTCTTCCTGATTGCTGGAGAACGAAAGAGGTCGAAGAATTCCAGAAAAAATATGATGGTTTGTTCGTTCACAAGAAACTGGGTTGTAATTACTGCGCAAAAATTGATTCAACAAGAAGGGGATTCATGTACCGATGGAATGGGGAAACTGCGGTATTGAAGCATCAGGAAAAGATAAAACTGTCCAGCAAGCATCTCTCAGAAAGAAAATGAATGAACACTTTTCATCGAAGGCACACCAAATATGCGTAAAACAATTGAAAGATCGTGCAGATGATGTAATTACCAAATGCGTGGATAAAATGAACCAAAAACATATCAGCTCTACATGTACAGTAGAGTCTTTAATACCATTTACAGTATGGCAAAAAGAACTAGGCCATTTGCTGACATTGAACATGAGATTGAATTACAAGTAAAAAATGGGTTGGACATGGGAGTGGGACTTCATTCTCGGAAAACTGCCGTTAAAATAGTTGATCACATTGCAAGAGAAATTAAAAAGGAAATATTTACTAAAATAATCAAAAAAGATTTAAAGCTTTATCATCATTGATGAAGCTTCAACTATATTTAGCAAATCAGTGCTCATAATTTTTTTAAAAGTAGAAGATTCTGATATTTCGCCAACAATTTTCCTCAATTTGGTTGAGCTGGAAGCACAGGATGCTGAAACAATATACACAAATTTGTTAACAAGTTTACACGCAGTTGGATTTGCTATTGGATATTTGAAAAATAATTTGGTCGCATTTTGTTCTGATGGTGCAAGTGTGATGCTTGGTCGCAAATCAGGGGTGAACGTCAGACTTATACAAGATTTTCCTGACATCGTCATCCGGCATTGTTTGAATCACCACCTACAACTTCTTTTAGATGATTCTATCGCTGAAATAAAACAAGTGAATCATTTCAAAATGTTCATGGATAAAATCTACACTATTTTTCATCAATCAAACAAAAATCAAACGGAACTTTTCAACATTTCGGAAACACTTAAACTAGAAATTATAAAGATTGGTAGAGTTTTGGGGCCAAGATGGGCTGCTTGCAGCTTAAGATCAACATTTGCTTATGGCGTGCTTATACAACTTTATACAAATATTTTTCTTCAAACGAAAAATATTCAGGAATGGCTACCCGTCTTCGCAACAAATTCTTCTTAGACAATTTAGCATTAATGATTGACATACTACAAGAAATATCACTACTTTCCAACGCCCTTCAAACCAGAAATCTAAATATCGCGAGAGCTGAAAAACTAATAAAAAGATAAATTTTGGCTTTTGAAATGCTTAAAGAAAATCAAGGAACCTTCGAAAAGAAAATTAATGAAACCAAAAAATCAGACGCCTTTAAAAATATTGATTTTATAGAAAATCAAATCTATAGAAACTTTCCTCGTGAGAAACTACTGGATGAAATCATCAAACATATGAAAACCAGGTTCATGGACTGTGATCATTTAAAAACAAGAAATAATGCACAAAATAGTGATAATAGAATTCATGAACTAGTGAACATACTTGAGCCAGATTCTTGGAATATCGATGAAGTTGTTGTCCCTTGGAAAGCCGCCGAAGAGAAATTGTGTGAATTCAATGAAATCTTTAATTATGAAATCAACATCAATGATTTCCGCGACTATTTGGAAAATGTTTTAAAAAATCGCCATATTCATGAGATTCCAACCACTATACAAAAGGCTAAAAATATTCTCAATACTGTTACCGTTAGTTCTGCAAAGGCAGAAAGAGGGTTTTCAACTATGAATATTATATATTCAGATAAAAGAAGCCGTCTTACAGTTCAAAATGTGGCAAATTTGATGGCAATTAATTTGATTGGCCTTCCATTCGATTCCTGGGACCCCACTCCATCAGTTCAAACGTGGCTGAGAAATAACCACACAGCCGATGACAATAGGATTAAAAAAAGGAAGACATAAAGACTACAATGATAATCAAGTGGCGATTTGGAAATATTTAAAAGGAAATTAAATAAAGAATTTCAATAAAAACATTTTTTTAGTTTTCATTTCTGACACGGAAGGGAGGGGAGAAGGGGAGGTGAGGGCGAACCGGTTCTTAACATTTTTGAATCCCACCACTGCCCTAATATAAATGTAAAAAGTGAACAATGAACAATTCCTACACCATCATTATATGGATTCATTGTCTTCATGCCGAACTTATGTTCGTATAGTTTTATGTTCGAATGTCCATTTTTACATAAGAAACCAAAATCGCCTAGGCGAGTTTTGGATAGAATTTCGATTTGTGGGTCTTTATTCATTCCTGTATTTTTCTAATTCATCTTTCTAATAACGACTTATACACTATGACGTCACAAAATAACTTTGTTCTCTTTACTTTCCCATACTTTGTACACTGAATCACGTTCTTAGTATTTGGACATCTTCCGTATGCAATATATGGTAAATTCTTTAATAATAAGGTTGTGGTGTTGTGTAGTATAAGCATTATTATTCAACCATATTCATCCATACGTCACGTTTTCCCGTCATTGATTTCCCTTGATCATTGCCCTATATAAATTTTATTAAATATTCATTTTTTACTCGTGTCAATTTGTGAGGCGCGAAACTTTATGCCTTCGTTCGAGAACGCAAAAATACGTTCTCGTATTATTTGTTTTATTATTTTTTTTTCAAGTGCGTTCACCCCTCGAGATATTCGAAAATGCTTAGTAAGATCGAATTCCACTCACTACGACAGAATCGAGCGCCTCAAAGATAAAATACCTCCGTTCGCTCTGATTTCAAATTCATAACATATTATAGCATATTATTTCGTAAATAAATTATCTCGTAAGTGCCATGTACGTTGTATTATATTTAACATCTTAATTGTCTATTAATAAGAAACACTGTAAAAACAAAACAAAGTTATAGTAACTGTTTAATTGTAATTAACTGTAATACTTTAATTTAATATAACGTAATGTACTTTAATGAAACTGTAATTAACAATAACTTGTAATGTACTTCATTGAAACTGTAATTAAATGTAATGATTTAATTTATCATGTAAGAATGTACTTCAAAATGGAAGTGTAATTAAACAACAAGTGAATATGAATTAATTGGTAATTGTAATCGTAATTGTAATGAACCAAAATTAATACGTACTCAGTCATGTACTTAATTTGTACTTGTGTACTATTACGAAATGATATCGCCTTCATAAATATAGACTCGGCGAAAAATACAAATTAGTTTTTATTTTTATTTTTTAAATTCTTATTTGCAATCATTCAAAAACATCTGATGTGTTTAAAAAAAGGGGGGAAACTTAACCTTCGACTGTCTCCCCCAAACATTTAGGCTATATTATACATGTACTTGTAAAATTAGGCACTACTTCATTTAAGGCTCTTCTTCATTGCATTAGACTTCATATTAGCACCTCATTAGGAGGGGGCAGAGGCCCCTTGCCTTAATATTTTTAGATTCCGGCCTGAGCCATGGTCGAAAGAGGTCGAACCTCTACCCTTGTAAATTCAGCGAACTAACTGTACATTTTTAGAAGTAAACTAAATGTAAGAGAAAGTTTTTATCTTTTCCTTCGAGCCGTGCTCTCTTCAGAACTTAGTTAAGTCAAGTTATAAAAGAAAAGTCGATAATTGGAGTATCGGAGAAAGTATCAGAGTATTATAAAAAGAGAAGAATTAATAAGCGAGAGAAAGAGACAACCCAAGCACCATAGAAGATATTGGCATAACAGTCTGGCGAGTCTGTAGCCAAGGGTTTAACAGAGTGGCGACCCACCATTTAAGGCGACCGAAAAGAATTAGAATGTTATAGAAGAAATATCCGTTGCAGCCTCCTAACCAGAACCCCCCGTCGAATCCGAACCGACTCAGGGCCATAGACGGAGGGGTTAACAGTCTGGCGACCTTGCCAGGATAAGATGATGATTTTACGAAGAATATTTTTAAGAAGAAGATTTTTAACAAGAAGATTTTTAAGAAGAAGAAGATTTTTAAGAAGAAGATTTTTAAGAAGAGGAAGATTTTTAACAAGAAGATTTTTAAGAAGAAGATTTTAACAAGAAGATTTTAACAAGTGGCCACTCTTTGGCCAAGATAGAAATTACCCTGCATCAGGATTAAAAGATTATTTTAAGAAGAAGATTACTTTAAGAAGAGATTATTTTAAGAAGATTTTAAGAAGAGGCCACTCTTTGGCCAGGATAGAAATTACCCTGCCCCAGGATAATAAGAAGATTATTTTAAGAAGAAGAAGATTTTAAGAAGAGGCCACTCTTTGGCCAAGATAGAAATTACCCTGCATCAGGATAAAACCAGTTGACCGGCGTGTCACGACTTCTTGTTCGTAACATCCACCCTTGAACCGGTGTGTCACGACTCCAAGTTCTTCACGCCTAGTTTTCATCCAAGAAGAAGTAGCCAGCAAGACGTCTTCAGGACACGTCTCAAGGATTTCCCCATAGAAAATTTTGTTAAGTACAGTTTGTTTTTTTAAGTAATTTATAAACATTTGAAAAGTCACTATTATTAACAGTTAATAATGAGTATCAAGTCAGAATTTAACGCAAAACACAGTGAACATTCCATACACCAGTGATACATTTGTTTTTATTGAAACAGTAATTTTAACAGAGAGTTAATTGTCAGAGAGTTAATTGTCAGAGAGTTAATTGTAACAGAGTTAATTGTAACAGAGTTAATTTCAGAGTTATTTTCACTGTTATATTCAGTATAGAATAATTTTATCTTATGTATCAAACATAATAGTATCGTACCTTCGTGTACATTAGAGTGAAATGTTGTTTACATTTTTTTTTATTTTTTGTTTGCAAATTTTTTTCAATTACTGAATTGAATTGACTTGCAAATTAAGAGAGAGAGAGTTTAGAGAGAGTTTATAGAGTTATAGAGTTACTTGAAGCAGTTTCAAGTTCCATTTTCAGTTTTCAGACAGTTCAGTTGGTTGTAACCAAAAGGGACAACCAAACCCCAGAGATTTATAAAGATACTTGAAGTAATTTTGAAGTCATTTTTTGAAGTCATTTTTTTGAAGTCATTTTTTGAAGTCATTTTTGAAGTCATTTTTTTTGAAGTCATTTTTGAAGTCAGTTTTTCAAGTCAGAAGGTTGCACCAAGAGGGTCAACCAAAACAGAGGTTAATCGTCTCCACTTGATAAAGATCAAGTGCAGTCATTTTCCATTTTCAGTTAATCTTCACTTGACAAGCGTTCAAGTTAGACAGTTAAGTTTCATTTTCATTTTCAGAATACTTGATATTGTTCAAGTCAGAGTTATATTCGAAGTCAGAGTTATATTCGAAGTCAGAGAGTTTTATTTGAAGTTAGAGAGTTCAAGTCAAAGTTAGTTTTAAGTCGAAGTTAGTTTTCAAGTCCCAAGTTTTCAATGCAGTCAATTGAATTCAACCTTTTTTTGTTGTTCAAGAGAATTTAATTCAACCTTTTTTTTGTTGTAAAAGAGAATTTAAATTCAACCTGAATTGACCCGTTTGTGTCTTTAGTTAATCTTTTTTTTTTTGTGTTTGTGAGAAGAAAATTGACCTATCTGTCTTTTCTTTCCATGCCATTGTTGCGTATATAAATATATAAAATGACATTTCATTGTTTGTGACCAAAACAGTTTTTACAATTGTTTGTAATGATTTTGGTAATTATTGTAATGTATATGAGGAACATGCCGTCCCTCCGTTTGTTGAACTCTTTTAATTTTTTGTTCTAAGTAGTGTGACAAGCAATCTTTTTTTTTAAAAAGAGCAAAGTGCTCACGAAAAGACGTATTGTCAATTTCAAACTTATACCCCCTGCTTAGTCACTCAATTCCCCCGTATGATCGCGCATACACTAAATTTCAGTTGTTGTTCTTTTTTTGTCATTTAATTTTAATAAAACTTCTACACAATAAAACAGATGTATTTGTGTATATGCAAACAAGTTTTCAGATTAAAAAAATCAAATAATTCAAATTCTATCAACATTCAACGAAAGAGTATAATTTTTCACTTAACATGCAAAAATTATTAAACCTTTTTAATATATATATTTTTTTATTATATAAAAATAATTTTTAATGTAAAATTTACCTGAAATTATTAAAAGAAAAGATTGTTCGAAATGCTTCCTTCCATTTCAATAACTTTTTTATTCTTGGCCGAAACCCATCTATGGCTCGATTTACTCTTATTTTTTTAGAATATTATAAAATTGTATTTAGCTCGTTGAAATGCATAATTGATTTATATTTTTTAATTTGTATTTTTCTTTTGTTCAATTAATCGTGAGTAACTGTCCTTAAATTGTTATTGTACCATTTGTAAGGTATCAAACGAAAATTATAGTCAAATTGACATACTACTACAGTATATGGCTATGAATTTTAGTAGTCGAAATTAATTGTGTCAAAATTCAATTTTAAAACCGTGAGATGTACTTTCATTAATTGTAAGTTCCTCTAAGTTCGTTTTTTTAATTACCTTATACGTGTAACTGATTAATTATGTAAAATCTATAATCCTAATTGAATTTTATTACTTTTGACACATATTCGAATTCATTTACGTTCCGTCCCTTCAGTCACTTTTGCATTAAAAACTCGTATGCAAACATCATCGTTATAATCTTAATAATTTTTGCTTACTATATATAAATTCTCGTTCATGCATTTATTAAGTTGTTTTATCTGTTCCTTAAAGTAAATATATACAGTGTGTATATAATCCTAAGCCACCAATGACCCCTAATGATCTAGTTCTTCACAGGATGAACAAATTACTCTCATATTCTACATACTATTGTACCGACTCACTCATCTACAGATGCTTCTTACCAATATTTATAGATACATAATTACACTGACGTACAACTTCAACTATTCAACTATAAATCCCCTTTCTCCTTTTGGACGTATCACCAACCACTACAATTTGTACCTAATACACACAAATACACATTTGACCACAGGTCTATACATCATCCACTACGTAATTCGATTTGTACCTACAACAGTCAATAAAAATGCATGTATGCACATTATATATACTATATATATACAGCCCTTATGCTAAAATCATTGAATATCACAATAAAACTATTTCATTACGTAAGTGCAAACTATGCTGTTTAGTCTTAATCATTTGTGCTTTCTAATATATCTTGCTCATGCATTTATTCAGTTACTTGAAAAATCCTCTCAGCTACTCTAATCTGTCCTTCGAAATTGTAAAATACACACTAGACCACAGGTCTATACATCATCGATTACGTAATTCTATTTTTATCAACGCTAGTCAATAAAAATTAGTTTATAGATTGTACGATTTACGTTTTTCCCTTTTACCTATTCATTATGTACATAATTTTTCCCACAGAAAATTTTTTTTTGTAAAAAAAAAAAAAAAAAAAAAAAAAAAAAATTCTTTGTCTAGCTTAATTGTTGTCTAAAATTAAAGTATTAATCTTTGAATTCTTTTATATTATATAATAACACTTGTTCTGTATAAAACTTGTAATGTAAAGAAAAATTCGTCACCTAACTTGAATTAGTTACGATGTTATTTTCTCAATTGTATTGTATTGTATTAATTTTATTATATTATTATATAAATATCATTTAAAAAAAAAAAAGGGAGAGCAATGTAAAAAGTGAACAATGAACAATTCCTACACCATCATTATATGGATTCATTGTCTTCATGCCGAACTTATGTTCGTATAGTTTTATGTTCGAATGTCCATTTTTACATAAGAAACCAAAATCGCCTAAGCGAGTTTTGGATAGAATTTCGATTTGTACGTCTTTATTCATTCCTGTATTTTTCTAATTCATCTTTCTAATAACGACTTATACACTATGACGTCACAAAATAACTTTGTTCTCTTTACTTTCCCATACTTTGTACACTGAATCACGTTCTTAGTATTTGGACATCTTCCGTATGCAATATATGGTAAATTCTTTAATAATAAGGTTGTGGTGTTGTGTAGTATAAGCATTATTATAAGCATTATTATTATTATTAGAACCTCAATATAAGCAAAAGACTCGTTCTTTGATGTATTCAATCCGACGTGAATGCAACGAGTCTTTTGCTTATATTGAGGTTCTAAATGTAGCAGGGCTAGGCTGCTTTAAACCCTAGATCCATGTCCCAAAGCTGGATCCTGTCTGCTTTGCAGATAGCTGGTGAGGGAAGCTATATTTATGGGACCTCTTTGCGAGAGACCCGTTGCCCACGTCGGGCTTGCATCATGAAAAAGAAAAACTATGGTATTTGTCATTTACCATTACTTATTCGGTCTATAGTGGATTTAATTTTCCCAGAAGAGTTCCTTGTTCCATGCACGGTCTGTGTTTAACATATAAGTTTCTCAGGGGACCATTCTGAGTTTGTGTGTATATATATATATATATATATATTACCTCACAAACATTTACATTAAAATTATAGTCAACATATATGATATATACCTACACTGTGATAAAATTGACTCGCAGCGCCCTCCCATCTCATTCAACAGTGTGAATTAAGAAGTCGGCGTTGGTGGATATGTTTTTGGAATGGCTGGTAATTTCAGATTAGGACCAGGATTTGTTACATATTGTGCTTTTTACAGTTATAATAACATACAAATTAGAGGAAGCAAGCACAGCATAAGTTTTCATTATTTTCCGAGATAAAAACTTGTGAAGAGTATGGTAACTGTAAATATGATAATAAGCGTTAAGTTGTAGAGTGCTACATAAATTAACCTAACTCCTCATTTTAAAGGAGGAGATTGTAGACATCACTCGGCCAAGGAAGTACTCCAGGGGAGGGGGGAACGTTAGACAGAAGATAGAGAGTGATGGAACTCCCGTTTCCCTGTCACTGTCCTCCTTAGCTGATTTTTTCCGTGTCATGTATCCTGTGAGCAGTCCAGTATGCTGTCGAACACACACTTCTCTCCTTATTCCTCACTACATATACATGCATCTTACATACAACATAATCTTTACAAAATTAAAAAAAAAGAAATGGCATCAATTTCAAGAGCCTCGGAGTCCGCTGGGGAGGGGACCATAAATGTTCCCACTTCTGGCTCCCACGTCGCCGATACCAGGAATGCAGACCCGGGCAGCGGGTCTGGATCTGCTACTGCCCATTCGAGATGTTCTGAGCCTCTACATGATTCACTTTTCATTAATTTCTGCAACATTCGTGGCCTTTTCTCAAATTTTCAATCTGTTGAACACAACCTCTCCTCCTCTAAACCTCATCTTCTTTTCCTCACTGAAACTCAGGTGTCTGAGGCGACTGACAGCAACCCTTTTTCTGTACCCTCTTACTTTCTCTATACTCAATTTCACTCCAAAGGTGGATGGTGCGTATATGTATGCAATGACCTAACTTGTTATCGTATTCCTGATCTCGAATTTTACGAATTCTATATCCTCTGGCTACGGCTTACATGCCAATCTCAAACCAAATACATCTGCACTGTTTACCTTTCTCCTAATTCTACTGACGATTCAAAATAGAAAGGAGTCTTTCAGGAGTCCCGTCGCCATCCAACTCCTCACTCTCACTCAGCTTATCTTTCTCTGTCCTATCTGGGCTCAACTCTAAGAAGGCATACGGTCCTAATGGTGTTTATGGAAAAAACTATACATGCCTGTCATACACTTTACAGCTCACAACAAAGCCTAATTCAAACCCATTTTTATACACGCCTCCAATATGGTATCGTATATGGCAACGGTTCTCAACAGGGGGTCCGTGTGTTGTGTTTAAGGGGTCCGTGAGTTGACCAGATTATATTCAGTAAAAAATTTTTTTTTCCCTTTTTTTGTGGTGGCTAATTTTGATTTCTAACCGATAACATTTTTGGTTACTTGAAACTTTTAAGTTTCTATAAATGTTTTTTACGACCATCTTATGTTTCCAATTCATGAACTGTGAGATTTTGGCACAAATGAGCCCCTTCCCTGTTTTTATGCTGTTTTTTTTTTGTAAACAGAACAGCGGTAAGTTTTATACATTTTTATTACATTTTTACTCCGACTATGAAGTATAAATCAAAACTAAAAAAACTACACTAATCTGGATACCTCAATTTGTCTATATCAGAGGTCGGGGAACAGGGGTAAATTACCCCAAATGGGGTAAATTTAAATTTTTTTGGGGTAATGCGTGCGGTATGAGAGCCTCAGTCGTGTGTATGGTATCATGAAACGAAGAGGTGCTTTTAGTGCTTGACACTTTGTGCTGATATTTTTTTCGTATATTTTTATTTTATTTTGTTACATAAATGTGGCGTTATTCTAAATTTTAGAATATTACGAATTTACGTCCTGATTTTGATGTTGTATCAAAAATGAAACAGCATCATTTTTCCAAAACCTGAAGTGATGTTTTGAATGAAATTCTTCAGTTCTTCAATCCTTTTTACTAATTTTGTTTGTGTGCTATTCTTATGCCAGCATGTGTGGCTTTTTTTTATTTCTCCATAACAATGGATCCAATAAACATTTTTTGAATTTGAATTTTTTGTATACCACATGCAACAATTTTAAGAGCAATTGGCTTGTTTTTGTTTACTTTGAAGTCTGGGGGTAATTTCATTTTACTCAAATAGATTTTTGGGTAATACCCAAAAAAGTTCCCCGACCCATGGTCTATATGCTACTTAATCATAATGCAAAAGATAATTTTTGGGGAGGGGCCCCCAAAATATCAAGATTTTGATAAGGGGTCCGCAGTACAAAAAGATTGAGGAACGCTGGTATATGGTACCTTTATTTCATAATTAAATACAAATTATATTAATTTATTGTATTAAATAACTACAAAATTGTCTCGGGATTGACGACATTTTTTCGTATCAAAATTTTCCATCGCTGATTCATAAAAATTACTTTGAGAGAAGAAATAATGAAAACAAAAATTAGACGTCTGGGGACTTACTGTACTTTGCAAAATAAACGAATTTAAGACAAAAAGATTTATATTACCTCATCTCAGAGCTGCTTAGTGATGAGCATTGCTGTAGGCAAGGAAGATGTATTTAATCTTCCTACAAGTTCTGAGCGAAAAACTAATAAAATAAAATTAGTAACACAAAAGGATAGACCTATTCCTTCAGGTATTTATGAAGAGTGAATTGCCTGTATTAATTAGAAGGAATAAACTCGTTGCGTAACCCTATCGCCTACAACCAGAGAGAGGCGCGATAGGCAGCCGCGCGCCCTACAACCAGAAGCGAGATCCAACGAAATAATAAGGTATGGTAGTTTCCTTTTTTACTACTAGACAGCGCTAAATTGGAAGGGCAAATAAATTTAAAATTAACCAAAAAACTACTTAACAAGGTCTTTTGAAGACCTTCACAACCACAATTTTTTTAACGAAAAGACGTAGGGTTTCTGCCATCGACTTTGCATCAAAATTTGGAGGAAATTTTCAACGGATCGCCAAATTGATAGCAATCAACCATAACCCTATATAGTTTTTTCATATAGTGGACTGTGTAGGGATCCGACCCCTCTTCCATTTACACTAACAGAAACAGAGGCTAGGCTTAGCTTGTTTGGCCTAACCCTAACTCTACCTTACAGTACCTAACTCGGCGAAGGCTAAGGCCGATGATAACAGTAACAAAGCCTCATTCATTTAATATGTCTAACTCAATTTAGATCTAATACAAAATAGGTCAAGTTCACCCTAGGCCTTTTAAGTAGACCCACTTCACCCTGAGCCTATTTAGTAGGCCCTACTGTTTAAACCAAAACAAAGCCTGACTAATTTAATAGGCTTAACTCACTTTAGGTCCTATAGGAAATAGACCCACTTCACCATAAGCCTACTTAGTAGGCCAACATAATCAAAGATACATTTAGTAGGCCCAATTTACTTGACCTTAATTAATAGGCCCAATTTACTTGACCTTAATTAATAGGCCCAACATACTCGTACACATAGGCCTACTTCAAGCATACAATTTAGACCTACTATAAGCCTACCTCTCAAAGTAGGCCATACTTTTTAAACTCAAAGCCTATTCGAACTAAAAACATTTTGGAAATTTTTTATTTAACCTGTGGTGTAAGTTATAAAATTTATTTCAGCAATTTAATTTATTCATAAGACTTTAACATCACAAAATTAAACTCAGAACTTTAACATCACACAAACCTAGAGCAATTGCACGAGCTCAAACCTACACCCACCTAACACAGTCTATTTCATATGTAGGCCTAACACAAACCAGAGTCGGACTGGGACCTGCTTGGGGGTGGTGTCAATTTAGTTGGTGGGTCGATGCACAGATTTTTGTGTTCCAGTCTTCGACCGAAATTTACTAAAAACACGTGTTACAAAAAGTGATTGGATCAGGCAAATGATGGAAGACAAAAATAATTGCAAAAAAAAACTATATAGAAACTAAAACCTTTATTATCCATAACAAACAAACAAACAAACTGAGGTGATGTGTGTGTGTGTGTGTATATGACAACACAAAAAGATAAACAGCGGAACGCGGTCTGTTCGTTGATTTGGGCTGAACAAAAGAGATGTAGTTTTGTATCTGACTAAATCGTTGGTGCTAAATTTAATTTGGTGATGTTTCTAAAGTGACTAATTTAAGCAGGAAGTTGTCTAATTATTATATCAGTTAGGGATAATGTCTATAGCTTTTAAATTAGTAAAGTAGGACTAGCAGTAGGTCGTTTGTGGGACGCTGGCATCTATGGTAGGCCCTAAAGAAGATCTAAATCAAAGCACCTGTAAGTACCTTTATTGTTATTTATAACTTAATAACTGGCTGGTTCTAATACCCCCCACGTTATTACATTTGGCGACGAGGATGGGATTTATTCGGTTGTTTGGTGTTATTTTTTTTATTTTTATTGGGTTCAAAATCCCAGCTGAGCCGTGAACGGCCAAGCTCTGAAGGGCCAGTTTAACCTACAGCCCAAGTTAAGCTAGACCAAAAATTTACGGACTTAGAGGTCCTATTAGGTCCTACCTCAGGGTTGCTGACTCGATGTGGGCCTACCTTAGGCCTCAGTTGCATAAAATTAAGATAAAAAACAAAAGGGGCACTATTTATGGTCTTCTTTCTAAACCTTGCAACAACAACACAACCTGCACCATTGCACGATGCAACAATTTTGTATCTAAACAACCAAACTGAATTGCAAGAGAGCTCTCTATAAGACCACGCCCTGTAAGTGCCGCATTCAACAAACGAGTAGGAAGGACGCACAGTGCCCCCCAAAAAATGATGCCACAAGAGTGCCTAAACAATGATGCCACAAGAGCCCAAAAATGCTAGCTCTAAATTAAGTGAATTTTTCACTACCCTTACAATTATGAGATGGATGTATATACACCTTAACTTAATATATACAAGAAATGCTGCATTAATCAGCTTAATCATCATATCGCCTTGGGACAACAATAGCTCTTCCTCTTCTAGATTTTCTAACACTTCCCACTGAAGAGGCATTGTTGTCATTACCTTCTGCAAATTTAGCCAAGCCTTCTCCATGAGGCTGTAACTCAAATGCTTCATCTTGACTATCCGTGTTTTTGCTGATTTCTAAAGCATAGAGTTTTTGTATAGGTCTCTTTAATTTTCCTCCTAAAGTCTTTATCAGTGCAGACCTAACTAAATTGTCTTTGCCAACAAACAACTCTTCAATTATGCCAAGCTTCCAGCAATGCCTTGGTCTTTCATCCCCAATCATTACCACTTCTCCCACCTTGATACAATTTGCATTGGAGCCCTTTACATTGCCTGATGGTAATAATTGAGTTCTGGGAAGTATTCTATCTGCCACCTCTTCCATAACTGATGTTGTAGCTCTTCAAGGTACTTGAACCTTCTGGTTAACTCTTCTTAAGTGCTCTGGATAGGCTGTAAGTCTTCTGGCAAACTCGGGCTTCATGTTAATCGTTTACCACAAAGAAAATGATTTGGTGTCAATGGCTCTGCATCCTGCATACTGTTATAAACAAAGGTGATAGGCCTACTGTTCACCATTGCTTCTACTTCACACGAAACAGTGCAGAATTCTTCTTTGCTCAAATGAGGGCATACGCTAAAAATTTCTTTAATGGACACTTTACACTTCTCACTAGCGTTTCCCAAAATCCTCCCCACCATGGTGCTCTCTCAACAATAAATTCCCACTGTATCCCATGGTGTGAAAAGTAGGATTGGAATCCTTCCTCTTTTAGCAAGGACCAAACTTCTTGGAGTTCCTTTGCAGCCCTTCTGAAAGTTTTTGCATTATCCAATATGATTTTATTTGGGAAACCCCTTCTGTTCACAAACCCCGCCTCAGGAGGCGCTGAGCGGACTTCGTGGGAGCAGCGCACCCTTGAGGCAGAAGCGCTTTAAAGTAAATTTAAGGTAAGTTGCTTACCAACTCCAAATGGATTGCTCTGGTGGTAGCACATTTGAAAAAACATATATAACCTTTGTTAGACTCCCCTTGCTCATACACATAGACTGGACCTGCGAAGTCTACTCCCACTACATCAAATGGGGCAGTATAGACACACCGTTCTCTTGGAAGTGGAGCCACCTTTTCATAATAAGGCTTTGCACTCAACGCTTGCAAACCACACATTTATGCAAGACCTTTTTTACTACTTGTCTAATTTTGGGAATCCAAAACTGTTGTCTGATCTCTATTATAACTCCAGCATGTAACAACTTATGATGCGTATCCAGGATCAAAAGTTCCACAAAGTGCCCCCCAGAAGGTAGCAAATTTGGAAGTCTTTTCTCCTCTGGAAGCCCAGAAAACTGTAGTCTACCTCCTACTCTCAATAAGTCCTGATCCAAAAACACATCCAAACCCTTGAGAGCAGAATGTGTTGGTAGAACCTGTAATGGACAGCTGGTGAGCAATTCCCTCTCTTCACCAAATTTTTTCTTCTGCACATATACCACCCAGTATTGCCTGGCTTGCTGAATCTCCTTACTGTTCAGAACTTCCTCCCTTCTTGTTTCTCCCTTAATATTGTTGGTCAATCTATATACCCATGCTGTCACTCTTAACAACCTTTTCAGACTGCTAATGTCCTCAAGCCTCAATATAGGGTCCTGCTGCATAACTTGACAACTGTTCACAGTGCATTTTCTCACCTCACTCACCCATGCTTCTTCAGCTTGACATTCTCCTACAATAGGCTGATTAGAAGGCCAGTTTTCACTTCCAAGTTTTAGCCACTCTGGCCCATTCCACCACAAACTTGACTGTGCAAGATCTTTCACTGAAATTCCTCGTATTGGTAAATCAGCGGGGTTTTAGGTGCCTGGACAATGCTTCCATTGCTTGGGATCTGTGTGCGCTTGAATTTCTTCCACCTTATTGGCAACAAATGGTTTCCATTTCCTTGCCTGGCTTCTTAACCAGTGCCAAACTATAGTGGAGTCTGTCCAATAATAGCTTGGAATTTCATAGAGGGCCAAATATTTTTGCACTGTAACTGCAAGCCGACTAGCAATAACTGCACCCATCAATTCCAACCTTGGAACAGAAAGCCTTTTCAAAGGTGCTACTCTGCTCTTTGCAGCAACCAACCTGCAACTTACTTCCTCTTGCAATGTGCCTCTTATATAAATACAAGTTGCATAGGCTTCCTCACTTGCATCACAAAAGATGTGCAGCTCCAAATTGTCTGGACTATTGTTCAACTCTCCACAGTACCATCTTGGGATTTCAATGTCTCCAAGATGTGCCAATTCTTTGAACCAATATTTCCACCTTACCACCATATGATCGGGTAGCTCTTGGTCCCAACCAAGTCCAATTTCCAAGAGGCTCTGAAACCAAATTTTTACTTTATCACAAATGGAGCCAAGGAATCCAAGAGGATGAAAGACCTTTGAAGCCAAACTAAGAGCTGTACGTTTTGTCCACCTTGTCTCATTCTCAGCCAGCTCTACTAAAGATTTTCCATTGAAGGTAAACAAATCCTCTCCTTGCTGCCAAACAATGCCTAGCACCTTTGTGTCTATTGCCCACAACTCCTTAATACCAGAATCCTCAATACTTTCTGCTGCATCAGGTACTACACAGGACTGACTCATAAACTGTTGTAACTGAGAATGATTGGTCTGCCATTTTTTAAGCTCCATGCCAGCCTCCCTCATTATAGCTCTAGCCTCCCTGAATATCTGTTTAGCCATTTCTGTATTAACCACGGAACACAGCAAATCATCAACATAAAAATTTTCCTTATGTGTTTGTAACATTATTTTGCAGGTTTATGATTACTTTTTTAGAATGTTATACCTAAGTAAAATCATTTGTGTTTATATTCAGTTCGATTAAAGCCTAAGAGCGTTTCATTTCAATTTAATCAACTTAATTTCAAGATCAGAGGATATGGACAAGTTTCTGAAGCCGGAAAGATTTGATGCCGAGCCCTCATCCTCAAGTTCGTCTCGTCTCTGGAGTCACTGGTTCAAGACATTTCAGAACTTTCTGGCCGGGTTACCTTCTAATCTTCAGACTCAAAAGCTAAGTTTGCTTGTAAACCATGTATCTCCTTTAGTCTATGAGTACATAGTTGATTGTACTACCTATGAAGATGCTATAAAGTTGCTCAATGAACTTTATATAAAACCGAAAAATGAAACGTTTGCTCATCACCTATTAGCCACCCGTCGTCACGAGATAGGAGAGAGTTTGGACCATTACATGAATGCATTAAAGCATCTGAGTAAAGACTGTAACTTTCAATCGGTCTCTGCAGATCAATACAGAGATGAATATATAAGAGATGCTTTTATAAACGGTTTGAATACTCCTTTCATTAGGCAACGATTGCTTGAAAACAAATCTCTCAGTTTACAGATCGCTTTTGATCAAGCTCGCAGCCTTGAGTTGGCTCAGATTCAGTCTGATACTTATATACGTTCTAATGCTCCTCTAAATTCAGTTAGTTGTGAAACTGAAACAATTACAATAGAAAAACATGAGGCTAAACAAGGTGCTAATGAAACTCTTTGCGAGGAGTCTTCTACTGCTGCAGCAAGGTCTCGTAGATGTTTCTTTTGTGGGAGTAATGTGCATCCGCGAGCTAAATGTCCTGCAAGAGATAGTTTATGTCATAAATGTGGTATTAAAGGCCATTTTGCCAGAGTTTGTCGCTCTAATTCAAAAGCTTCTGCTTCTGTTAATACTTTAGCTTCTCTATCAGGCTCTATTTCTCATTCTTTGAAAGAGGCAATTCTTACTATTTTAGCTAATGGTTTGTCTTTGAAGGCGCTAGTGGATACAGGTAGTACCGAAAATTTTATTGATATAAATATTGTAAAAGAAAACAAATGGAAGGTATATCCTTGTAAAAGTCAAGTGTCAATGGCTAATACTTCTCATGTAACTAAAGTTGATGGGTTTTGTTGTGTAGATTTGACATTCAAGGATCGTACCTATAAAAATGTTAAGTTATCACTTCTGCCTAATCTATGTACTAATGTTATTCTTGGCCATGATTTTTTGTCTAGACATGAATCAGTTGAGATACCTTTTGGGGAAGAGAACCTTCCTTAACTGTGTGTAACCTTGCAGCAGCCGAGGTGGAACCTCCGTCTTTATTTAATAATTTAAGTCCTGAATGCAAACCCATTGCTATTAAGTCACGCCGATATTGTCAGGCAGATATGAGTTTTATTTCGTCCGAAGTAGATCGCCTTCTTAAGGAAGGCATTATCGAACCCAGTCGAAGTCCTTGGCGGGCACAAGTTTTAGTGGTAGCCAATGAATCTCATAAAAAACGCCTAGTTATCGATTATTCTCAAACAGTAAATAGATACACGCAGTTGGACGCTTATCCTCTGCCTAATATAAATGAAATGGTGGGCGAAATTGCACAGTATAGTATCTTTAGTACAATAGATCTTAAGAGCGCCTATCATTTGATCCCTATCAAGGAGGAGGATAAGCCATACACTGCTTTCGAAGCCTGTGGCCAGCTGTTTCATTTCAATAGAATCCCGTTTGGTGTAACAAACGGCGTAGCCTGTTTTCAGAGAGTAATCGATGACATAATTCGTAAAGAGGGTTTAAAGGATACTTTCATTTATGTGGACGATATCACTATATGTGGACACGATCAGAAGGAGCATGATGATAATTTGACAAAATTTTTAAATGTTGTAAAAAAGTATAATCTTCATATTAACGAAAATAAGAGTTCTACATCTAAGTCATCTATAGATTTACTAGGTTATAGAATAAGTAATGGTTCTTTAAAGCCTGATCCTGAGAGGTTAAAACCACTGCTCGAAATGCCTCCTCCTAATAATGCTAAAGACATGTGCCGAGTAATGGGTATGGATCGGAAAATTTTCCGAGAAAGCACGACCTTTGGTTGAAAATAAAACATACCCTCTCCCTCTTAACGTAATTAATGCTTTCGAAAATCTTAAAAGTGATATTGCTAATTCTGTTGTTGTTGCCATTGATGATAATATTCCTTTTGTAGTAGAGACTGATGCGTCTGATTACGCAATAGCTGCTCAACTTTGTCAAGCTGGACGTCCAGTCCCCTTTTTCGCCCGTACTCTGTCGCCCTCTGAAAGGAATCATTCCTCTGTAGAAAAAGAAGCATACGCCATTGTTGAGTCTATCTGAAAATGGCGGCATTATCTGCTTGGTAAACACTTTAAACTAGTAACGGATCAAAGGTCAGTAGCGTTTATGTTTGACACTAAACATAAAGGAAAAGTTAAGAACGAGAAAATCATGAGATGGAGACTTGAATTATCAAGTTTCAGTTATGACACTGTATATCGACCCGGAAGAGAAAATATAGCTCCAGATACGCTTTCTCGCGCATTTATAGCATCTATTAATAAACATCATTTAGAAGAGTTACACATTGCCTTGTGCCATCCCGGAGTAACTAGAATGTGGCACTTTGTTAGAAGCCGAAACCTCCCATATTCAATTGAAGATGTAAAAAACGTTATTTCAAAATGCACTGTATGCGCCCAGTGTAAACCGAAGTATTTAAATAGTAATCAAGGTCAGTTAATAAAAGCTACACAACCTTTCGAAAGATTAAATATTGACTTTAAAGGTCCTTTGCCTTCCAATTCCCGTAATCGTTATCTGCTAACGATAGTAGACGAATTTTCGAGGTTTCCTTTCGCGTTTTCATGTGCGGACACTTCTGCTGAAACTGTAGTTGATTGTCTTAGTCAACTTTTTGCTATCTTTGGTGCACCCGCGTATGTGCACTCCGATAGAGGTTCCTCCTTTATGTCGTATACACTTAAACAGTTTTTGAACTCACGCGGAGTGGCCACTAGTAGAACGACCCCATATAATCCCCAGGGAAATGGTTTAGTTGAGAGATATAACGGAATTATATGGAAAGGAGTAAATTTAGCTTTGGCTTCAAGAAAACTCCCTGTTGGCTGTTGGGAAACGGTTTTGCCCAATGTATTACATAGCATACGATCTCTTTTATGTACTTCTACAAACTGCACCCCTCATGAGAGATTATTTAATTATCAGCGTCGATCTACAAATGGCCATTCCATACCTACGTGGCTTACCGCCCCGGGTAAAGTATTATTGAAAAATTATACACGTCAGTCTAAATATGAGCCTCCAGTTGAAGAAGTAGAACTCATTGAGGCTAATCCCGAATATGCTCATGTTCGTCTCCCGGGAGGCCGAGAGACTACTGTCTCGCTTAAGCACCTCGCCCCTGCTGGGGAATCTGAAACTCGAGAATACGAAAATACTAACGAAGGTGATGGTGTGTTAAACAACCATTCCCCGTCACCTACCATCCTGCCCTCAAATCCGTCATCCACCATTGCTTCCTCCAATCCCTCACCGGTCAACTTTCCTCAGACTTCAGTAGATGATAATCAAAATACAGAGTCCTCTATGACTGAGGTACGGCGATCAGGGCGTACTTGGTTTTCCGCCTAGTTATTTTGAGGACTATATTGTTCAATCTAAGTAGGAGGGAAAAATGTAATATTTTTGCAGGTTTATGATGACTTTATTAGAATGTTATACCTAAGTAAAATCATTTGTGTTTATATTCAATTCGATTAAACTGATGAATCTGATGATGTCTGAATTAAACTGATGAGATGTAAGATACTTTATTATATGAAGGTAATAATATTTTCTTTGATGTAATTAATCCTAATCTGTAGTATAAACAATTCATATAAATGCCCTATGTTTACTATATCTATATTATTATTATAACTTGCGTCATTGAGTATATATATATTTTGTGTACCATAACTATATTATTGTTATTTATATTAATTGGAATGTTGTTCAATTAAGTTGATTAAAGCCTAAGAAAAGGAGAGCGTTTCATTTCAGTGTTCAATATTGTTAGGATAGACTTCAGAATATTTTTGAAAATGGTACTGCATAGTAGCTCAGGTAGGCCTGTTCAAAAATCAACTTTTTCTTATTTTCATAGGTTTCTGTACATTTTCCCATGCTTTTTGACCTGAAAAAGCCGACAATCACAACTATTTTGACCTAGGATGTTGGGAAGCATTGCCGCATGGAGCTTTAAATGTTCTGCCTTGAAATCGGCCAAAGCGCCAATTCCGGGGTCCCTTGAATTATGTTTTGCACTTTAACTTTTGATCTAAACAAGATAGAGCAACAAATTAGGTATCAAATGAAAGAGCATAAAATTAATAAATAATAATAATAATAATAATAATAATAATAATAATAAATAAATAATAATTAATAATAATAATAATAATAATAATAATTATCTATCATTTTTCAGGAAACAACAGAAACTCAATCAGAATCTAGAAAACCATCTACAAGTTACAACTTCACAATGGCATTAAGCAAGGAGCTGAGGGAGCTCCGTGGGCGCACAGTTGATATCTCAGAACCTCCACGTACTGTCCACAGGCAAGTGTCAACTGGGCCATCTACCAGATCTCTCACTGAAACTTTCCTGGTTGGATACCCATCAGCTTTTATCAGTGGTTCCCAGCTTCCCACCAACAGACAGGCGTTCCAGTATTTCCTTAATCTTCAAAATTTACCGGAAAATGCAGGGAGGCCCATGGTTCAAGACCTTGCATGTGAAACAGTTGAATCTATCATCCCATTCTGGCAGATGGCTAGGATCAAGACAATGACCAAGTACAACGCAATGAAGCTCTTCATGAAACTACATGAGAAACATCGTGCTCTGATGAAAAGCAAAGGAAGAGCAAGTAACCCTGGAGGAAAAAGAGGAGCATTTGTGCTGGAATTAGACAGCCTGTTCGATATAGGAGCTCCAGATGCAATCCAGGAAATACAGAACAACAGACTGTTATCCAGAGAGAAGAAAGATGAGGATATCAGGTTCTACGAAGACCAAAAGACTGAGAGGAAAGGTCATATGTCTGGTCATGACAAGATTTTTGAGACAAGATCCCTGCAGCAAGCAGCGAGGAATGAAAGACTGCAGCATAGACAAGAACAAGGTAAAACTAATTACTTTGAACGTTACAAAAAGTTTTAAGTTTTACTCCATTGCGATATTTAGCATGTACTTAACAATTACTGTCTTAACATGTTGTACTATTTTACAGCTGCAGCAGAACAAGAGGCAGTTGTTCATGTGGATGACATTACCTGGGGTGACTCAACTGACAACGACGCTAACACAGAGGACATGGATTACCATCAGCCTCGTCCTGGATGTTCTCACCATCAAGACACTGTGACTAGTGTGACTTTGACGTTTCCAAGGAAGGTCATGGAATGTGATGTCATCTGCAATACAGCTGATCGTCTTGGTTTATCAGACAATCAAGTTACTGCCATGGTTTCTGCCATCTTGAAAGCTGGAGGGGCTGATCTGGATAACTTCGTCATCTCAACCTCAACAACACGTCGCAACAGAATGCTGTCCAGGTATAATATCAGCCAGAGTCACATGTCCAAGTTTTGTGAAAACCCCCCCAGTACGCTGCCTTACACTGGGATGGAAAGTTGCTCAAAGATGTCTTGGGCAGTGAACCTGGAAGTACCTCAGAGACTTTAGCTGTGCTAGTGTCTGGTCCACCTTCATACACTGAAGGAAAGTTATTGGGAGTACCTGTCATCGACAATTCTTCTGGCACAGCTCAGGCTGAGGCTTCAATGGATTTACTGGAGACATGGGAACTTACGGATAATGTTACTGCCCTTGTTTTTGACACTACATCCAGTAACAGTGGAGTTCACAGAGGAGCTGCCAAACTGCTAGAGAAAATGCTGAACAAAAAGGTGTTTTATCTGGCCTGTCGACATCACATCCTGGAAATCCTAGTAGGAGCAGTTTGGGAGAAGCTGTTTGGGAAGGTGAAGGGGCCAGATAATCCCTGGTTTGAGCATCTGAAGGATGTTTGGACGGACTTGTCCAAGGAAAACCCAAAGATGTTGGCTATCAACAGCAAATGGCTGAAGGAAAAGAAGAAGAACAGTGAAGAAATACTCCAAGACATTCTAACAGCAGAAAGGCTTCCAAGAGCCGACTACAGGGAAATGGCTGAACTGACAGTCATTGCTCTTGGAGGAACGCCTCCTCGAGGTATTCACTGGAGTCGACCAGGCGCCATTCATCAGGCCAGATGGATGGCCAGAAACCTGTACTCCATGAAAATGCTGATGTTTGCAGATCAACTTGAGTACGACGAAGACACTGTATCAAAGCTGGAAAGACTCAACACCTTCCTTGCGCTGTTCTACACTCCTGTATGGATGACGTCAATGTCTGCTGCAGATGCTCCCGTGAATGATCTAAGTCTAATCCAGGACATGTTGAAGTACAAGAAAACTGACCCAGAGCTTGCTGATGCAGTACTTAATAAGATGGAAAACCACAAATGGTACCTGACGCAGGAAGTCGTGCCATTTGCCCTGTTCAGCAGTAGATTGAGTGACACATTGAAGCACGACATTGCTGCCCAGTTACATGCCACTGAGAAGCCAGACAGCTTCAGAACAGGAAAGCCTCTATTCCAGAGAGTCACAGCTAAGACCACCCTGGTTGATCTCATTGGCCCAGAATCACATTTCCTGCTGGACACACTGAACATTGGATCCGAGTGGCTTCTGGAACCTGTCACGTCTTGGCCACAGAATGAGGACTACAGAAAAGCGTTGGACTATGTTAAGAATTTGAAAGTGGTGAATGACATTGCTGAACGTGGTGTCAAGATGATGAGCGACTTTGCAAATGTCATAACAACAGATGCCAAGCAAAGGGACTATCTCCTTCAAGCTGTGGAGTTCAACAGACGCCGCTTTGACAGCTTCAAGAAACAAACTCTCAACAACTGACTGTGTAAATGTCATTATGAAATTAATCATCATGTAATGCTTTCACTTCTTGATCGATTAGACTTGTGACAAAATGTTAATCTCAAATTTGTGTCATGAATAAGGCGCCTTGTCTGCCTTGAATGTGAGAAAACGAATTTTGTAATATTTCTGAAATCTTTGTATGTACCAATGTGCCATTTCTTGTTCCAAGACTATCATAATTGTATAAGTTAGAAAGAGGATTAAAAACACTTTAATTTGGTGCCTATTTTGTTGCTCTATCTTATTTAGATAAAAAGTTATAGTGCAAAACATGATTCAAGGGACCCCGGAACTGGTGCTTTTGGCCGATTTCAAGGCAGAAAAATTAAAGCTCCATGCGGCAATGCTTCCCAACAACCTAGGTCAAAATGGTTGTGATTTTCGGCCTTTTCAGGTCAAAAAGCATGGGAAAAAGTACAGAAACCTATGAAAATAAGAAAAAGTTGATTTTTGAACAGGGCTATAGTAGCTGCCAATAGAAATGGACTAGAGCTGAGGCCAAACAACACTGACTTCATTCTATATGCTTGAACCTTAGGTTCATTTTCCAACAAGTCTTTCGTATCCACCCACAGATACCTTACTGCATCTCTGTCCTCTGGTTTTAACTTTATCCGCAAAAAGGCTTGCTTCACGTCTACAGTCAATGCTACTCTACCAAACCTGAATTTCAGTAACAAGGAAAATAAATCTGCATTTAAATTTGGCCCAGCATCCAAACAGTCATTCAAGGACACACCACCTTTGTCCTTGGCTGAGCCATCAAAAACTACCCTCAGTTTGGTGGTAGTTTTGTCTCCAAGGGAGGCCAACTTCATAGCAACCATCTCTAAACCCAATCCCTTTTTCAAATTGCTCTAAAACATCACTGTTCACTGTACTCGCCTGCTTCTCCTGTTTGTCCTTTATGCCAATGGATTCAAGTTCCCAAAAGGCTTTCAAATGCCTTTCTAAACCATGGCTGTTCTCCTCAATCTTAACAAAAAGAGCTTTAACTTCCATTTCATTGCAATAGCTACCATGTAGCATCCAGCCTAGCTTACTTTCAATAGCTACAGGACCTCGAGATGTGCGGACAATATTAACAGTGATGAAGTCCCAATAATAGTCAGCTCCAATCAAAAGACTAATATCTTCTGTTCCTTCAAACTTATTATTGCCCAAATTAATTCCTTTAACTTACAATTCTTGGACACATGCCATATCTAAACAAGTAGTGACTGGAGCACAAAGTTCCTCAATCTCTACAGCATGGACCTTGGTAGTGGGACTTTGTGGTAACAACCCCTTAACCAGAACTTCTACCTTCTTAACCTTGGTTCGGTTTTGAACGGAACCCCCAAACGCAGAAATTCTTAAATTTTCCGTCTTAAGTTCTTTAAACTTAAATTTTCTGGAAATTCTGGTCTTAATAAAGATACACTGGCTACCACTATCAAACAACACTCTTACAGTAGCTTCTACTGTGGCATGTGCCACTGATGTCTCTACTTCTGGGGTAGGCCTACTAGGAGTGTTTTCACACAATAATGGCTGATGCCGGCCATGGCATTTTTTGTACAAAATTTTAAACTTACAAAACCTTGCTCTGTGACCTTTCAAAAAACATTTAAAACATGCTGTGGACTTAGTTACCCTGTTCTTTCTCTCCTCAAAAGGTAAAGCCTCAGCCACTTCACATTTATATGACTTGTGGTTGCCTTCGCAAAATATGCATTTCTTGATTCCCTTTAATTTATTCTCAGAGGATGCATGTAGAGCTGACACTGTACCTGGGCTATTCCTTTTTGTAGAAACGTTGGTGCTGTGCCTGCCTTTGTCCCCTTGTTTAACATCCCACTGTGCAAACTCAATTCCCTCTCGTCCTGCTAATTCTGTGCCTAAAAGACTTAACATCTGCTGAAGGGGGATGTACACATGTTCTGTAGAGTGTCCCCTACTTAATTCAAGCAAAATTGAGCTAGGCAATTTAGACTCCAGTATAGTAACCAACATTATACCATACCTTTCCATTCCTACACCCAAGTTGTCCAGGGACCTAGTTCTAACTTCAAATTCATCATATAACTGCCGTAACTCCTTGACACTATTGGGATTATTAACAGGAGGTATAGCTAAAAGTTCACGGAGGTGGCTTTTAATTAAGATCTCTGGTTTACCAAACCGTTTCTTTAATATATCCCAAGCCACATTATAATTAGCCTCTGTTAATGCTAATCCTGCTATTGTCTTTGCTGCCTCCCCTTCCAGGAGGGATTGCAAATAATTAAACTTCTCCACCGCACTTAACACTTGACTAAATGAACTGCTGATTGAAAACTGTCTGCCCATCCTTGCCATTCCTGAATACTCCCAGAAAATGTTTTGAGTACAAGCCTCGGTAATTGAACTGCAGATCTGTTAACCTTAACTTCACAAACACCATTTGTTGAGGGTTGTGTTTCATTATTAGACCTAGTCTCTAACTGTACTGAGCTGCTAAACTCTTTTGCTCTGTGGCATACTTTAATTATATCATCAATAATCTCTTCAAAGTAAATTATGTTATTTTCTATTTCATCCTCTTCTATAAGGGCCTCAATTTTAACATTTACTTCACTTAGAGCAACCTTTTTAGTTTCTAATATGGAAAGCTGCGCAGTCACTAAGCTTAAATCCTCTTGCTCTATGGCAGAATCTATAGTGGCAATGACCTTTGTAATTAGACCTTTGTAGGTGCTTCTCCTTTTTTTAAATTTGTTCAATTCAGCTGCACTCATCTTCAATGCAAACAACAATTGGGCTCAATGCCAAATAAGCTGAATTGGCAAAAAAACTTAACCAAACTGATCAAACTCAAATTTTGCTCTTCTCAAATAAACTGAATTGCTTGGTTGGGGTACCGACCAACCACCAGTATGGAATACCAAATTTCCACCAAAGTAACTGGCGCACTGAAGTCTGCAATCTTCGCCTACGAATACTAAACCAAAATTAACCAAATCGGTAAAAATGTGGGCCCAAAACAACGACAGACTAGTGGCCAAGTTTCGCAATCGGGCGACCAAAATTTCTACCCTGGGACCTTAACTCAATTATGCTCAGTTTTGGGCGGCTAGAATCCGGTTTCGAAGGACCATGTTATTTTTTTATTTTTATTGGGTTCAGAATCCCAGCTGATCCGTGAACGGCCAAGCTCTGAAGGGCCAGTTTAACCAGGGCTGTTTCCTAGCATAAGCAGACTAAGCGGCCGCTTTGGGCCCCGCTGCTATTAGGGGGCCCCTAGACAGGCTCACAGGTCATAGCTCAGTGGGCAAGAATTGGAATATAGCTGAAGTTATTATTAATATTATTGTTATTATTATTATTAGCCTTATTATTATTATTATTATTATTATTATTGTCGTATTAATTAAAGTTTTTGTATGAGACAAATGTGATAAAATGGAGACAAACGAAACGTTTTGGTCGTTATGTGTAAATAACTATTGTGAGATCTTGTTTCTATATTATTTAACTTTATTCTTACTATATGCTTATACTTTCCTAAATGATTAATTTTTCTAGTATTGTAAAACATTATTTCACTAATTTACTAATTATTAAGAGATTTTGTAACACTTTAAAACCTAGGATTATTTTCGTTATGTTTTCAAGTTTATTAATTCTTTTCTCATCTTTTTCAGATAATGTGAATTTTGTTGGTTAAAACCTAAATGGTCTTATTATTTGAATGTATTTGATTAACGTTACAATTATAACAATTATTATTATTATTATTATCATTATTATTATCATGATTATTATTATTTACCAGATTAGTTGTGGACTTGTGTTAACTAGATGTGACTTCGTGCATCTTGGAAAATGAAATGACATTATCCATCAGGAGCTGAAAAACGGAAAAAGAAGAAAATAGAGAAGGAGAAGCTTTCCAGTAGCACAGGTGAGATGTGCCACTTGTATATTCTTATGATTACAGTTCAGGCAACTAGGTTTGGTAGACCATCAAGCTAGGCAAGTGCTCAGGAATCGTGTAGAGTAAGCTAGTCTCTGTAATATTTATAATATTTCGAAATGTGAAATTTAATGGATCACATCACCTCAAATTCTGTTCACACAGATCAATTATCACACAAGATAAGAAGAGTATTTTAGCAAAAATTAACAGATTATGTAATGTTATGTTCTTCTCAGGAGCACTACTGAAATATTTGGAAAAGCCATCCTCAGCAAAGCCTGATGAGCATCATGAGTCAACAGCAGGACCATCCTCTATGCAACCTCAAACACCAGTAGAAGTAGAGTCTGATGAACCAACAAGTGGCCCATCTTCTGTTCAGCTTCAAACACCACACACAGGCATTTCTTCTGAGCAACAAGAACCAAGATCTGCTCCACCGCTTGATCCGTATGACTGGCCAGTTGTCCTGTCAGATGCCTTGAAGACAGATCTGGTGTCTCGACGACCATTTCAAATCAGTCCAGATTTCACATTCCCTAAAAGAGAGGACGGTAGAAGCGTTCATCACCATTACATGTACAGAACATTAATTAATGGGGAAAAAATAAAGCGAAGCTGGCTGATGTACTCTAGAAAGAATGATGCTCTTTATTGCTTCTGCTGCAAGTTGTTTTCAAGGAAGTCGTACAAACTAATTACGGATGGACTTTCAGATTGGATAAACGTTGTTTCGCTTCTGAAAGGCCATGAAAATAGTTTAGAACATGCAGATAACATGGCAACATGGAAGGATCTGGAACTACGGCTAAAAACTGGGAGGACCATTGACCAAACTGAAATGTCATTAATGGAGGTAGAGCGAAGACGCTGGCGAGATGTTCTCACACATCTTGTAAGTATAATCCAAATACTGGCAGAGAGAAACCTTGCTTTCAGGGGGTCTTCCTCTACATTGTACAATCGAGACAATGGCAACTTCTTGAAGGAGGTTGAGCTGCTTGCCAAATTTGATCCAGTAATGAAACAACACATCAGCAGAGTTGAAAGTGGCCAATATAGTCATTCAAGTTACCGAGGAAACATCATTCAAAATGAGCTCATTGGGTCCATTAGTGGGAAGATCTTGGATGTTATTGTTGCAGAAATAAAACAAGTTAAATATTACTCACTCATTTTAGACTGCACTCCAGACATAAGCCACCAAGAACAGATGTCGATTATTATCAGAACTGTTAAAATGGGTGAAGTACCAGAAATAAAATAATACTTCTTGGGCTTTCTTGAGGCTTCAGAAAGCACAGACCTGGGTTTATCAGTTCTGATTCTGAAGAGACTAGATGAACTGAATATTCACTTTGATGACTGCAGAGGATAGTCATATGACAACGGAGCGAACATGAAGGCAAGAACAAAGGTGTTCAGGCAAGGTTATTAGAGAAGAACTGTCGTGCACTCTATGTTCCATGTGGGGCTCACACTCTGAATCTTGTAGTGGCTGATGCAGCTAAAGCTTTCACAGATGCCATCGGCTTCTTTGGCAACGTACAAAAACTGTACAACCTTTTTGCAGCAGCTGCACAGAGATGGACAATCCTAAAGAAGCACGTGAACATAACACTCAAGTTCTTGGAGTGAAACCAGGTGGGAGAGCCGGCTTAAGAGCATTGAGGCTGTGCGATACCAGAGCCACAACATCAGAGAGGCCTTGTTGGAAGTCAGTCAGAAAAAATGCCACAGATGCCATAGCCAGGACTGAAGCACAAGCACTTGCAGAGGAGGTAGGGTCTTATCGCTTTCAGATTTGCACAGTAGTATGGTATGCAGTTAACCATGTGATCAAACTTCTGCAGTCTCCTACAATGCAGTTTGATGTGGCAGTCAACCTCCTCACAAAAACAAAAGACTCACTCACCAGCTACAGAAACACAGGTTTTTTGCAGCACAAGTCGTAGCTAGGGACATATGTGAGGAAATGAATGTGGAGGCTGTGCTGAAGGAGAAGAGGCTCAGATCCACAAAAAAGCACTTTGCTTACGAAGCTCCTGACGAGCCATTTACAGAAGCCTTAAAGAGGCTGGAAGTAAAATTTTTCAATGTGGTGGTGGATTATGCCATCGGGTCAATAAATGAGAGATTCAAAACATTAGATGATGTGATGGACATATTTGGGGTTCTCCTAAACTTCACCACAATGAACAAGGAAGACTTGTCCTGCAAGTGTGAAAAGTTCTCTAAGATACTGAGCTCTGGAGCTGACTCTGACATTGATGGAAGAGAACTGGCCCTCGAAATTAAGAACTTGCCAACTTTACCTTCACACAACATGACTGCATTGGAGCTTCTCTCCTTCATTCATCAGAAGCAATTGGAGGAACTATACCCCAATCTCTGGGTTGCACTAAGAATTGCCTGCACTCTACCTGTGACAGTAGCGTCAGCCGAGAGGAGCTTCTCTAAGATGAAGCTAATCAAGAACTACCTCAGCTCATCAATGGGGCAGGATCGCCTCAGTGGCCTTGGCATCATAAACATCAACCAGGACGTTGGCAGGGAGATTTCATATGATGATGTTATTGATGATTTCGCCCAGAAAAAATCTAGGAGGCAAATTTTGAAGATACAAACTGTTCTGTATAACTGTTAGCTATTACACGATTGTATCGTAGAGTTAGTAATTGTTTGGTAGTTGATAATTGCATTTTTTTTTTATACATAGTTCTGTGTCATTTATTCTAAATAATGTATAAGCTAATTTTCAGGAATTTCATGAAGAGTATTTTTTCTGTTTGTCTTCTGAAAGTACATATTTGTTGTTTTGGACATAAATGTTTCATTAAAATTGTTTCATAATTGTTTTTTATTAACACAGCCATTTTTTGTATGTGTGTGCTGAGGAGATGTAGTAAGGCGTGAGTTGGTGGATGGAGGGGTGGGGCCTCAAATGGGTATACTGCTTAGGGCCCCCTAATGGCTAGAAACGGCCCTGAGCTTAACCTACAGCCCAAGTTAAGCTAGACTAAAAACTTACGGACTTGAAGGTCCTATTCGGTCCTACCTCAGGGTTGCTGACTCGATGTGGGCCTACCTTAGGCACTTCTTTCTAAACTTTGCAACAACAACACAACCTGCACTATTGCACGATGCAACAATCTTGTATCTAAACAACCAAACTGAATTGCAAGAGAGCTCTCCATAAGACCACGCCCTGTAAGTGCCGCATTCAAAAACCAGTAGGAAGGACGCGCAGTGCCCCCCAAATAAATGATGCCACAAGAGTGCCCAAACAATGATGCCACAAGAGCCCAAAAATGCTAGCTCTAAATTAAGTGAATTTTTCACTAACCTTACAATTATGAGATGAATATATATACACCTTAACTTAATATATAGTACAAGCAATGCTGCATCAATCAGCTTAGTCATCTGAGGTGACGTGTGTGTGTATATATATGTATATAGTCTAAAAGTCACTAAAGGGGAAATATCACTAAAGCTAAGCTGAATGGCAACAGCAAGGCATAAACGAACCAACGCGGCTGTTCGTATTGTTTTGGGCTAGCCTAGACATGTTTTTTCCTATCTGACCTAATCGTTGGTGCTGAGTGTAATTAGGTGGTATTTCTAAGGTGATAAATGGGTAGGAAGTTGTCCGTACTTAAGTATAGTTAGGGGTAATGTCTATAGCTTCTAAATTGGTAATGTAAGAGAGAGATAGGTAGGCTGTTTGTGGGACACAGGAATCTAATGGTAGGCTCCCACAGGAATATCTAATTCAACTCACCGGTAAGTGCTTTTGATTGTTTGCTAGAACCTAAGTAAACTAACTGGGGTGTCTACCCCACGCTATCACATTTGGCGACGAGGATGGGATTCAATTAAGCTCATAGGATTCGATTAAGCTCATTGGATTTAATTTGGCTCATTTGATTAAATTTGGCTCATTTGATTAAATTTTGTTCATTGGATTCAATTTGGCTCATTGGATTTAATTTGGCTTATTGGGTTCAAGTGGTTGTTTGGAAAATTGGATGTAGCCTAGTGGGTCGTCCGATTTGGTTTGTTTGTGTGGGTAAGCTACCGTACTATAGCGTAGGTCCCGCCGGCCTAACTGTAAAACTAATTCCTACTCAGCCCTAACTCTAAAGCTAATTCCTGCTCAGCCCTAACTCTAAAACTAATTCCTACTCAGCCCTAACTCTAAAACTAATTCCTACTCAGCCCTAACTCTAATACAATTCACTATTCAGCTCTAACTGGGGAGTAACTAGACCAAATTTAAACCAAATCTAACCTACTTCACGTTATTTGGCCTAATTCGGTTTTGCTCTAGCATGTCGGTGATTGGCCATATAAGCCCCTACGAAGATTCTGGGGAGGACTTCGAAGCTTATGCCACTAGGGTGAGGTTGTTTTTCGAGGCAAATTCCATTCCTGATGCTAAGAAAGTACCTACCTTTTTAACTATAATAGGCCCTAAAACGTTTGGTTTAGTTATGGACCTAGTTTTTCCTAAAGCACCGGAAACTTGCACCTATAATGAATTGGTACAGGCCCTAACCGATCACTACAAACCCCGAGTAGTTCTCATCTATGAACGTTTCAAATTTTATTCGAGGCATCAGACGGGAAATGAAAGCATTGCAGAGTTTGTTGCAGGAATAAAAAGCCATAGCCGTACGTGTAAATTTGGGGACAAATTAGACGAAATGCTAAGAGATAGATTTGTAATGGGTCTCAAAGAGGAGTCTACCCAGAGAGTCCTATTAGCCATACAGGACCTAACTTTTAGTCAGGCTGTAGAAATAGCTACGGCTAGAGAAGCAGCTGCTAAAGATGTTAGAGCTTTTGGCAATCACAATAGTAAAGCCCAACACGTAAATAGCTTTAAATCTTCTAGGCCTGGCAGACCTAATGAGCCTACTAGACAGGCAAATAAAGGGTATGAGGCAAATACGACTAAGCCTACTAATTCTACTAAGCCTTCCAAGCCATGTACGGGGTGTGGAAAACACCATTGGAAGAAGGACTGCCCTTTTAAAGAAGCAGTTTGCCGAAACTGTAGTAAAATAGGCCACATAGCTAAAGTGTGTTTTTCAAAGAAAACGAAGGTAAAAATTCTAATTTTAACATCTCTAGTGTAAATCCTCAAAGGGGAAATACTTCGAACATTGGAGTGGAGTACCTATTTTATGAGCAACAAAGTGGGAATAATACAGGCCCATATATTGTAGAGGTAGGCCTAAATGGAATTACAGTTCCTCTAGAACTAGATACAGGTGCTGCCCGAACTGTCATGTCCAAAACAGTTTTTGATAAAACTTTCAAAAATACACCTAAACTACATGCATCTAAAACTATATTAAAGAAATATGGGGACATACAAATACCTATTTGTGGAGAAGCATCCGTCACAGTTAAACTCAACCAGAAAACTTTGTCTCATCCCTTAACCCTGTTGGTGGTGGATGAGCAAGGGCCTACTCTACTAGGCCGTGATTGGATTGATGCTTTGAAAATGCCGATTGACAAAATCTTGCCAAAGGGTCAGGCAGATGTGCATACACTCTCATATCCGTCTGACATAGACTCATTGTTAAGGGAGTTTTCTTCTCTTTTTGGGCCTGAAGTAGGCAACCTAAAAGGCCATCAGGTCTGTATAGAAGTAGATCCTAATGTAACTCCGAAATTTTGTAAGGCTCGTTCAATTGCGCATGCACTGTGGGAGAAGGTAGATTTAGAAATTGACAGGCTGCTAAAAGATAAAATTATCGAACCAGTCACACACACTAAGTGGGCTGCCCCAGTAGTTCCTGTACTAAAACCGGACAAGTCCGTGCGGTTATGTGGGGATTACCGTTTAACAGCAAATAGAGCCGTCCTTCTGATTGCTATCCTATACCCAAGCCTGATGAATTATTTAGCTCTCTTGCTGGGGGTAAATATTTCACAAAACTTGATATGTCCCAAGCCTATGCTCAACTAAGTTTAGATGAAAACTCTAAAGAACTAACTATCATAAATATGCACCGAGGCCTATATAAGTACAATAGGCTATGCTATGGAATAGCATCGGCTCCGGGTATTTTTCAGAGGACAATGGACCAAGTTCTGGGTCACATTCCAGGGGTACTTTGCTTTCTAGATGATGTCCTCATTTCAGGTTCGTCTAAAAAAGAACACCTAACTAGATTAACCACGGTTCTAAAAAGACTCCGGGATGCCGGACTTAAGCTAAAGAGAGAAAAGTGTTCATGGGTCACTAACGAAGTTTCATATTTAGGGTTCCGCATAGATGCCTCAGGCATTCATCCAACGGTGGATAAACTAGAAGCAATAAAAAATGCACCACCTCCACAAAACATCACACAGTTACAAGCTTATTTAGGTCTCCTAAACTTTTATAGGAAATTTTTGCCTAATGCAGCGACTTTCCTTGAACCCCTAAATAAGCTATTACGATCTGGGGAACAGTGGAGATGGGAGAAAACTCAAAAGGAAGCATTTGAGGCTTCCAAGGACGTACTACTAAAGTCCACTCTCCTAGTGCATTATGATCCTAAACTTCCTCTCGTAGTTTCAGCAGACAGCAGTTCTTATGGAATTGGGGCAGTGTTATCTCACCACATTGATGGTGTAGATAGGCCTATCTGTTTTGCTTCTAGAACACTAACTGAGACTGAAAGACGATATGCACAAGTGGAACGTGAAGCATTAGCCTTAGTATTTGCAGTAAAAAAATTTCATTTCCATCTATGGGGTCATGAATTTAAACTAATTACTGACCATAAGCCTCTTTTAGGTTTATTTTCACCTAATAAAAATATTCCAGTTATGGCCTCAGGTAGGATTCAACGATGGGCACTGATTCTACAAGCCTATAGATTTGACTTAGTACATCGGTCAGGTAAACTTCTAGGTACGGCTGATGCGCTAAGTAGGTTGCCCTTAGAAAATCTAAATGATTGTGTACTTATACCTACAGAATGGGTTCACCTGGTGGAGTTTTTAGAATCCACTCCAGTATCTGTGGTACAAATAGAGTAGTGGACAAAATCAGACCCTATTCTGTCTAGGGTCATCCATTTCTGCTCAGTTGGTTGGCCTACTAAGGTTGAGAGTGAATTACAGCCTTTTTATCAACGTCAGTCTGGCCTCTCGATTCAAAATAGCTGTCTCTTACGGGGCCACAGAGTGATTATTCCAAATGAAGGCAGGTCGAATTTAGTGAAGGAACTTCACGCTGAACACATGGGTGCAACAAAAATGAAAGAGCTGGCGAGAGCTTATTTCTGGTGGCCTGGTTTAGATGGAGAACTCGAATCATTGGTTCGTTCCTGTCAAAGCTGCCTAGAGAACAGAGATCTCCCAAGGAAAAGTCCACTTCATCCTTGGGAATGGCCTACTATACCGTGGCATAGGATCCATGTTGACTATGCAGGTCCTATAAATAATATTTATTTCCTAGTCATTGTGGACGCCTACTCTAAGTGGGTGGAAATTTTTCCAACCACTTCCACGACTTCGGGTGTTACTATTCGCTTACTCCGTTCGGTTTTCGCTCGATGGGGTTTAACCGTAGTCCTGGTTTCCGACAATGGTACTTGTTTTACCAGTGAGGAATTTCGTTCTTTCGTCCACCTAAATGGCATCAGACATGTCCGGTCTAGTGTTTTCCACCCGTCTACTAACGGTCTCGCGGAAACCATGGTCCGTACTTTCAAGTCGGCCTTGCGTCATTCTCGTGGGGAGGAAACGCAAGTGGTGTTGGATAAATTTTTGTTTAAATATCGAATAACACCTCACACCACGACGGGGGTGTCTCCCTCTAAACTTATGATTGGCCGGGGAAATCGTTCAGTTTTCGATTTGTTACGTCCAAACGAAACGTTACAACAACGAGTTTTACGCCATCAGGAAAAACAGAAGTTGTATCACGACAATAAAAGAGGGAGAGTTATAGAAGCGCAACCGAATGATCCAGTTATGATTCGCAACTATGGGGCTGGACTAAAATGGGTTCCTGCAACTGTGCAGGAGAGAACGGGCCCTGTTTCCTTCAAGTGCCAACTAGAAGATGGTCGTTCTATTAAACGCCATCAGGACCAGATATGGGAACGTGAATTGCAGAAGGACCAGAGTCTTCCGGAAGAGAGAACTGATCCTCCGGAAAATGGTTCAACTCGCCCGCCTATGCAGGTTGCACCTAATCCTACTACATCAATCCCGCTCCGCAGGTCGTCTAGGGTCCCTCATTCCCCTGACAGACTAAACTTGTAGGGGAGGAGTGAGGTGACGTGTGTATATATATATGTATATAGTCTAAAAGCCACTAAAGGGGAAATATCACTAAAGCTAAGCTGAATGGCAACAGCAAGGCATAAACGAACCAACGCGGCTGTTCGTATTGTTTTGGGCTAGCCTAGACATGTTTTTTCCTATTTGACCTAATCGTTGGTGCTGAGTGTAATTAGATGGTATTTCTAAGGTGACAAATGGGGTAGGAAGTTGTCCGTACTTAAGTATAGTTAGGGGTAATGTCTATAGCTTCTAAATTGGTAATGTAAGAGAGAGTTAGGTAGGCTGTTTGTGGGACACAGGAATCTAATGGTAGGCTCCCAAAGGAATATCTAATTCAACGCACCGGTAAGTGCCTTTGATTGTTTGCTAGAACCTAAATAATCTAACTGGGGTGTCTACCCCACGCTATCACATCACCATATCGCCTTGGGACAACAATGGCTCTTCCTCTTCTAGATTTTCTAACATTTGGAAAATTGGATGTAGTCTAGCCTAATGTGGGTTCTTCGACTTGGTTGGCTTGTGTGGGTAAGCTACTGTACTATAGCTTAGGTCCCGCCGGCCTAACTCTATTACTAATTCTTACTCAGCCCTAAATCTAATACTAATTCCTACTCAGCCCTAAATCTAATACTAATTCCTACTCAGCCTAACTCTAATGCTAATTCCTACTCAGCCCTAACTCTAATACTAATTCCTACTCAGCCCTATTACAATTTCCTATTCAGCCCTAACTGGGGAGTAACTAGATCAAATTTAAACCGTACCTAATATACTTCACGTTATTTGGCCTAAATCGGTTTTGTTCTAGCATGTCGGTGATTGGCCATATAAACCTCTACGAAGACTCTGGGGAGTACTTCGAAGCTTATGCCACTAAGGTGATGTTGTTTTTCAAGGCAAATTCCATTCCTGATGCTAAGAAAGTACCTACCTTCTTAACTATAACAAGCCCTAAAACGTTTGGCTTAGTTATGGACCTAGTTGCTCCTAAAGCACCGGAAACTTGCACCTATAGTGAATTGGTACAGGCCCTAACCAATCACTACAAACCCCGAGTAGTTCTCATCTATGAACGTTTCAAATTTTATTCTAGGCATCAGACTGTGAATGAAAGCATTGCAGAGTTTGTTGCAGGTAAAAAAGCCTATAGCTATAGCCGTACTTGTAAATTTGGGGACAAATTAGACGAAATGCTAAGAGATAGGTTTGTAATGGGTCTTATGGAAAAACTATACACGCTTACAATATGGTATCGTATGTGATACCTTTATTTCATAATTAAATATAAATTATTAATTAATTGAATTAAATATCTACAAAATTGCCTCGGAATTGGCGACATAGCCTATTGGGAATGAAAATAATTGCCATACATACATAGAACCCAATATGGAGGTATTGGGCCCACCCAACCACAAGAAAAATGTATTATTTTGTGTTCAAAATTTTCCATTTTCGACTCATGAAAATTACATTAAGAGAAGAGTCAACGAACTTTGAAGAATCAGCAGATTCCTAAAGATTATATGAGCGGCTCGCTCGGAGCTGCTTATGTTACAGCGATGCTTTAAGCAAGGAAGATGTACTTTATCTTCCTACAAGTTCTGAGTGAAATCCTCATAATATGAAACCTAATAACTATAAAAAGGATAGGCCTATTCCTTCAGGTATTTAAGTGTAGTGACTGCTTATATTAATTACATCAAAACAACTCGTTGTGTAACTCCATCGTACCGCGGCCCTACATCGAAAAACATCGTCACGTCCTACGAACAGAAGCGAGGCTCAACGAAATAATAAGGTAAGGCAATTCCTTTCTTTACCATTAGGCAGCGCAAATACCAAAGGCAAATAAACATAAAGAGGTCCTTTGAAGACCTACACATACATAACTCTCTAACGAAAAGACGTAGGGCTTTTGTCTTAACTCTCCACTGTAATCTGCTGGAAATTTCCAACGGATGAGGTTAACAGGCAATCAACCCATAGCCCCTATATTTTTTTCATAGGTCTCAAAGAGGAGTCTACCCAGAGAGCCCTATTAGCTATACAGGACCTAACTTTTAGTCAGGCTGTAGAAATAGTTGCGGCTAGGGAAGCAGCTGCTAAAGATGTTAGAGCTTTTGGCAGTCACAGTAGTAAAGCCCATCACGTAAATAGCTTTAAATCTTCTAGGCCTGGCAGACCTAATCAGCCTACTAAACAAGCAAATAAAAGGTATGCGGCAAATACGACTAAACCTACTAATTCGAACGATAAACAGGAGGAAAAGCCTTCCAAGCCATGTACTGGATGTGGAAAACATCAGTGGAAGAAGGACTGTCCTTTTGGAGAAGCAGTTTGCCGAAACTGTAGTAAAATAGGCCACACAACTAAAGTTTGTTTTTCAAAGAAAACAAGGGGTGAAAATTCTAATTATAATATTTCTAGTGTAAATCTTCAAAAAGGAAATACTTCGAACGTTGGAGTGGAGTGCCTATTTTATGAGCAGCAAAGTGGTGATAATACAAGTCCATATATTGTAGAGCTAGGCCTAAATGGAATTATAATTCCTCTAGAACTAGATACAGTTGCTGCCCGAACTGTCATGTCTAAAACAGTTTTTGGTAAAACTTTCAAAAATACACCTAAACTACAGTACATGCATAGGCGTACGAGGTGTGGGGGGGGGGGGGCTGGGGGCTGCAGCCCTCCCTAAGATTCAGGAATCGAAATTTTTTGGGCAAGAACTTTAGTTTTCATATGCACAACAAAATGGATTATAATTTATATTAAATATTATATTAAATTAAAAATTTTGGCAATTGCACCACGTGCGTTCGTTCAGCAAATTGTCTTTATGCCCTTCTTTCTCTTTGGACGATCCAGAATTAATTTTGTTTAAAAAATGTTCCTAATTCGTGACCAAAACTGATCGAAATTTTTAGGAATAACGATGAGCCAAGTTCAAAATACTTCACTTATTTTTTGCATGAAAAAGAATATACCGTATGCTTTTTTTAGTCCACAAATTGCATCACTGTTATTTAGTTGTGTAGTTATGAAATGCCAGTTATTGTGTTAAGCTATGTTGAAAATTAGTGCAAGGCATAGTGGAAAATAATCTAAAAGTAAGCAACAAAAAGCTTCTTGGCAGAAGTGACACCCTCATTTTAGTATATATATATATATATATATATATATATATATATATAACTGCAAACAACAATCGGATGATCCCGGGTTCGATTCTCGGGTGGTACCTCATTTTTCATTTGTTCGTTCTCCCTCCTCATCTTATGCGGAACGCTCTTCTACACAAGCGTCGTTCTTTACATTAATTATACTGTGTTGTTTGCAGTTAAAATGTATATATATGTACGGCATGCGAAGGTGCCCCCTCAGGGCATTGGTTTCTGCTCGTATGTAGGAGAATTATTACTTCTGATTGATCGAGGTCCATGGTGTAGTGGATAGCATATCTGACCGGCAATCGGATGATCCCGGGTTCGATTCCCGGGTGGTACTTCATTTTTCATTTGTTCGTTCTCCCTCCTCATCTTGTGCGGAACGCTCTTCTACACAAGCGTCGTTCTTTACATATATATATATATATTATATATTATATATAGGGTGAACCAAATGTAGGTGGACAGTAATGATAACGTTTATTTGAGAATACATATTTAATTTTTTGTATACTATAATACAAATAAAATTTAAATAAATTTAGTTATAATATTAATATAATATACACAAACACCATAGTTATAATGAACACCATAGTTATATAATATAATATAACACAAACCGTATTCAACCTACTGTCCACCTACTTTTGGTTCACCGTGTATATATATATATATATATATAAGCTTTTCGGGCGATGATGGCCAGCCCTCCCTGTTAATATGAGTCCCGTACGCTTATGACTACATACATTTAAAACAATACTAAAAAATATGGAGACATACAAATACCTATTTGTGAAGAAGCATCCACCATAGTTACACTCAACAAGAAAACTTTGTCTTATCCCTTAACGCTTTTAGTGGTGGATGAGCAAGGGCCTACTCAGTGATGGGCAGTATCTAGATACATGTATCGCCGATACGTATCGATCGATACTTTTGTATCGGTATCGCTTTAGCTACTTGACAAAAGTATCGATTTATCGGTATCGCTAAGGTCAATTTTCTTAAATGTATCGAAAAAATCGATACTTCGATACATCGATACATTAATAAGAATTTTTAAATATTTAAATAGATGTTATAAAGTGGATGACAATAAAAGGCAAATTTAATATTAACATTGTCAAAAAGAAGGTTCAAGAAATGTTGGTTAATGCTGTTAAGAGCCTCAGCGAGCAGACCCCCCAGCAACAACTAAGTGATGCTGCATCTGACGGAAGTGCAGATGATTTCTTCTGTTATGAGTCTGCTTCCACTAATGTCTCTGCAACCCAAGATTCCACTGAGATGGAAGTTTTACAGTATCTGGGTGACGGAAGTCATTCTCTCCAATCTCTGAGGCAGTACCCAGGAATTCTACGGGTCTTCCTGAAGTATAACACACCACTACCATCCTCTGCTCCTGTAGAACGGTTGTTTAGTTTGGCTGGTCACATTCACGCTCCAAAAAGGAATAGACTGTCTGACCAGATGTTTAGCCAGCTGGTATTTTTGAAGGGTAATAGTAATTACTTTTAATTGTTAGTGTAATATTTTCAGTCATTCATGTATCCTACAAAATTAAAACATACTTTCATTAAATAAAGCAATTGTTTTTATTTACGTCTATAAAACCCATTAATGTCATTGATTTTACTTACAGTGCGTACAAATTACTAGTATAAACAATAATATCTAATACCTACATATTAAATGAATAATTATAAAAATATACCGGCGATACATGTATCGGTATCGGTATCGCGTAAGACATCTAGAAAGTATCGGCGTATCGGTATCGCCTAAGACGTTCTTCATGTATCGGTATCGCTTTAGCGATTTTCATGTATCGATGCCCATCACTGGGCCTACTCTACTAGGCCGTGATTGGATTGATGCTTTGAAAATGCCTCGTGACAAAATTTTGCCAAAGGGTCGGGCAGATGTGCACACACTCGCATATCCGTCGGACATAGACTCATTGTTAATGGAATTTTCTTCTCTTTTTGGGCCTGAAGTAGGCAAACTAAAAGACCATCAGGTCTGCATAGAGGTAGACCATAATGTAACTCCAAAATTTTGTAAGGCTCGTTCAATTGCACATGAGTAGTATAGCCGCAAAAGGGGAGAGTGCAAGAATGTTGCAAGTGATGACGTAATGTTGCAAAGGGGGGTGGGGGTTGTTGTAAAGGGGGTGGGGGTTGCAAAAAAAATAAAAAATAAAAAAAATAAAAATAAAAAATACCCCAAAGGGCCCTTTGTTGCCAACCTAGGTTGCAAGGGGCATGCAACTTGGGGGCCTCCCCCAAGCTATTCCCCCCAAAGGGCCAGAGAGAAAGGAGGAGAGGTGTTCACCTGGCAGGAGCCAAGTGCATATTAAGACTTCAGCCGAGTAGGCGTTGTTTTATAGGCTCCTAATCAGCCAGAATCAGCCAGTTGACTGAGCCAAGGGGGGGGGTACACCTGAAGGAGAGAGAGACGCCTGAAGGAGAGAGAGAGACCTGAAGGAGAGAGAGAGACGCCTGTAGGAGAGAGAGAGAGAGAGAGAGACGCCTGAAGGAGAGAGAGAGAGAGAGACACCTGAAGGAGAGAGAGAGAGGAGTTCTCCCCCAAGTTATTTTCGTTTTCCTAACCTAAGAGGCCACTAAGGGGTTTTACAAAAGGGCCTGAAAGAGAAGGACCAGAGGTCCTTGCTCGGCTGGGAGCCGAGCTGGAATGAGTCTTTCTTCAACTTCTCGGTCTTTTATAAGCCTCTATTCGGGCTGAGTTGCCAGATAGCGCAATGTGTTCAGTTGCCAGATAGCGCCATGTATCCCAGAAATATTAATCATCCATTGTGTACCACAATTGAATCCAATTAAATTCTGTTTATTAAATAAATACACACTCAATCTTTATTAATTGCATGCCTTTCCAGTTTTTTTGCAATGATCGGATTGCTCTTGCTAGATATATATTATTATGCTATATATATATATATACACACATTCTTTTAAACGTCTTATGTTAGGTATATATATATATATATATATTATTTATTTTTCATATTATACATTTAATTTTAGTTTAACGTTTAGAAGCAAATTTAACATTAACTTGAACTTCATTGAACTTGAAGTTAAACTTTTCGAAACAAATAACATAGTTTACCACACATAATTCGAAAACGTCATAATAGAAAATAATTAATTTTATGGTTAACTAGTTTATTTCGTTTACTATAATTATATATATACAGTAGGGTGGATCGATTTTACATTTTTTTCGATTTCCATATTCTAATAGAGACAAAAACTTGCGCATGCATGAGAAAATAGCCTCTGCAAAATCTTAGCTTCATAGGTAATCATCTTCTGCCCCCGGCAGAGCGATGAAAATCATATTTTAGTAGTCAAAAACGTATTTTTAAACCCTAGCCTAGAGTCATAAAATTTTGCGTGTGTGTTATTTCATGCCTAAGCAACGATATAAATGCTATGGGAAATATAAATGCATTATTTAAGACAAAGAGCCGATCTGAAAATATGTATATTATACATATTTTCAGATCGGCTCTTTGTCTTAAATAATGCATTTATATATATCTCCCATTGCATTTATATCGTTGCTTAGGCATGAAATAACACACACGAAAAATTTTATGACTCTAGGCTAGGGTTTAAAAATACGTTTTTGACTACTAAAATATGATTTTCATCGCTCTGCCGGGGGCAGAAGATGATTACCTATTAAGCTAAGATTTTGCAGAGGCTAGTTTCTCATGCATGCGCAAGTTTTTGTCTCTATTAGAATATGGAAATCGAAAAAAATGTAAAATCGATCCACCCTAATATACAGTCTTTTAAACAGCTTATGATATATATATATATATATATCTGAACTCTTTCAGCTAAAGAAGCCTTATGTATAGAATTGGTTGTGTAATAGCTGATATTAAACTCTCAACATGTTCTGAAAAGCACGGCTTATAATCTCCTTCCCCATATCCGTACAAAAATGCCACTTCAAGACATTATTGTATAGAAATAAGGTAACACAAGTACTACAAGAAATAAATCCTAAAATAATTATATAAGACCGAAGTAATGGTCTGACGTTGGGGTGAATCCAATTAAACTCTGTTTATAAACATTCGAATATCAGTGGGGAAAAACGAACGGAAATGAAAATTCATGAAACAATTCGACGATCGTCATTCCCCAAACCCCGTATGTATATATATATATATATATATATATATATATATATATATATGTATATATATATATAATATCTAAGTTGTATCGAGATGAAAATTTACGAAACACACGAGTCTCATTCCATGCGAAAAAAATTGAAACAATATGAAAATTTACGAAACAAGTCAATTAAAAGTTGAAATTAGCCAAAACACAATCCGTTAGAGGGAAGGAATTCCGAGAATCTGCCCAACTTGATTGACCATAATTTACCTTTCTCCTAGACAGATAGAGAGAGAGAGAGAGAGAGAGAGAGAGAGTTTTGTTCAAATAACGGGATATGCTTGTATCTTTTGCCAGCCAAAAGTTTTATAAGAAACACCAAATAATTGTCCCCTAGCGCAATTGGAAAGGTTTTCACCCCACCTTAGACCCACAGTTTAACATTAGAAAATTCTGAAACCTGACTCAGTGCCAAAAGTTTTATAAGAAACACCAAATAATTGTCCCCTAGCGCAATTGGAAAAGTTTTCACCCCACCTTAGACCCACAGTTTAACATTAGAAAATTCTGAAACCTGACTCAGTGCCAAAAGTTTTATAAGAAACACCAAATAATTGTCCCCTAGCGCAATTGGAAAGGTTTTCACCCCACCTTAGACCCACAGTTTAACATTAGAAAATTCTGAAACCTGACTCAGTGCCAAAAGTTTTATAAGAAACACCAAATAATTGTCCCCTAGCGCAATTGGAAAGGTTTTCACCCCACCTTAGACCCACAGTTTAACATTAGAAAATTCTGAAACCGGACTCAGTATCAAAAGTTCTATAAGAAACCAAATAATTTTCGTCATCCCCTAGCGCAATTTGAATTGGAAAGGTTTTCACCCCACCTTAGACCCACAGTTTAACATTAGAAAATTCTGAAACCTGATTCAGTATCAAAAGTTCTATAACACCAAATAATTTTCGTTGTCCCCTAGTGCAATTTCTCGCCGAATTGGAAAGGTTTTCACTCCGCCTTAGACCCACAGTTTAACGTGGATTCAGAAATACATCTCGTCGATTGCTCACTATTTCATCGAGATAATTAAAGCTCAGGACCTGCATTGTCTATAAGATCTGTGGCGCGTGGAGCCTTCAGAAGAGGTGCCAGATACCATTGTATACATTATCATGGAGAGCTGACAGATACCATTGCTCAGGTACACAGTTGACAGATTGTACCATTTATTTTCTTAAAAGTTGGTTTAGAATTCCGCTAGTAGGTTTACAAGGCGTAACATGATGTAATTAACCAAAAGAATTAAGTAAAACATCATTGCATCATTCTGTTTATTATAAATATATAGAAAATAAATATACATTTGAATGATAATAGAAATGAGGAATATGCATATAATCCGTCAATATAACAGTACAGGACACACACACACACACACACACACACACACACAATTATGGCGATATATAGAAATAAATATACATTTCAATAATAATAGAAATATGCATATAATCCTTCAATATATCAGTACAGGAGAAATATCACACAAATATATAAATACATTTCACTTTTTTTTTTTTTTTCAAAATACTAAACTCGCACTTAATCGAGTTTACAATTACATCATTATTGCTCTGCATTACGCAGTATATACAGTTTAATAATATTTCACCGCTTTAAGTATAGGGAAACCTGTACTCGATATGAAGGGCTTTCATATCGTTCAGTACTATTTTTGTTCCCACTTTACAACCGGATGGTAAGTCATCTTTAAATACGTCTAGAATACAATCAAAAGCACGCACAAAGAGTTCATCGTTAGTGACATTATTAAACACAAGTTTATAAACACGCTTTTCCAATCGAGGGTTTATTTCTACCGACCCGAGCTTTTCAATCGTGAACACGTCTTCACTCAACATAGCGGCAATTGAAATAATCTTCTAAATCGTTACGACAACTGCGCGTTATATAAAGAAATAGTTCTTCAGGATAATTTTCACGAACTAGGCACATTTTATAATGTTTTACTAAACATCTTCACACACCGGCGCACTATTTGAGAGGAACATATGCTCATATTTTTCCTTTCTGCCCATCAAACGATACTCATCTCTAAAGTCTGTTAAAAACTCACGCAGGGCACTAGCCACAACCTCACTACGAACCTCGTCATGATATACATTAATATAGTGATAAAATACTTAAGATTGTCCATGATCACGAGATTCACATTTTCAGTCGTAGGGTATGAGTAATCGACATGGTGTAGCATGACGTAATGCCGCTTGTCACACCACCCATCCGCAAGACTCATTATCCATACCTGCTGCTTCTCTTCTGCACGCGTTGTTTCTTTTACTTCACGGTATATGTGAGACTTTGTAAAGTTTAGCTCTGCAGCATACTTCAGCACATCGTCAGTGCAACGATGGAGGGTGGGGGTTGTTGCAAAGGGGGAGGGGTTGTTGCAAAGGGTGGTGGTGGTTGTTGCAAGGGGGTGGGGGTGTTGCAAAGGGGGGTGGGGGTTGCAAAAAAAAGAAAAAAGAAAAACAATTCCCCCAAAGGGGGATGCTGCAGGTGCAACAAGGAAAACTTGGAGGCGGCGTTATCCCCCAAGAGAAAGAAGGAGGAGAGAAAGGAGGAGGAGGAGAGGTGTTCACCTGGCAGGAGCCAAGTGCACATTAAGACTTCAGCCGAGTAGGCGTTGCTTTATAGGCTCCTAATCAGCCAGTTGGCTGTAAATGGCTTGAGTTGCCAGATACCTCTTTTTAGCGATACCATTGTATACATTATTATAGACTCCTAATCAGCCAGTTGGCTGTAAATGGCTTGAGTTGCCAGATACCTCTTTTTAGCGATACCATTGTATACATTATTATAGACTCCTAATCAGCCAGTTGGCTGTAAATGGCTTGAGTTGCCAGATACCTCTTTTTAGCAGTATTATTGTATACATTATTATATACGCCTAATCAGCCAGTTGGCTGTAAATGGCTTGAGTTGCCAGATAGCGCCATGTATTCTCTAATCGAAGACTGAGTTGCCAGATACCATTGTATACACTATTATAGACTCCTAATCAGCCAGTTGGCTTAGAAGGCTTAAATATTGCCAGATACCGCAATACCACTGTATACATTATTATATTTCTTAAAAGAATACCGGTAGTAGAAGGCATAACAATTAAGTAAAACAACATTGCATCATTCTGTTTATTATAAATATATAGAAAATAAATATACATTTCAATTGAGGAATATGCATATAACAGTACAGGAAATATATACACACAATTATGGATATATATAAAATAAAATATACATTTCAAATAAATATACACTTCAATAGAAATATGTACATAACAGTACAGGAGAAATATCACGCAAAAATATATATATATATATATATAAATACAATTCAATAGAAATATGCGTATAATCAGTACAGGAGAAATGTCAAGCAAAATATATATATAAATACAATTAACTTTTTTTCAAAATACTAAACTCGGTCTTAATCGAGTTTACAATTACATCATTATTGCTCTGCATTACGCAGTATATGCGGCTTAATAATATTTCACCGCTTAAAGTTTAGGGAAACCTGTACTCGATATGAAGGGCTTTCATATCGTTTCAGTACTATTTTGTTCCCACTTTACAACCGTTTGGTAAGTCATCTTTAAATACGTCTATAATACAATCAAAATCACGCACAAAGAGTTCATCGTTAGCTACATTATTAAACACAAGTTTATAAACACGCTTTTCCAATCGAGGGTTTATTTCTACCGACTCGAGCTTTTCAATCGTGAACTCACTCAACATAGCGGCAATTGAAATAATCTTCTAAATCGTTACGACAACTGCGCGTTATATAAAGAAATAGTTCTTCAGGGTGAACGGTGTAGGTGAGCTCAGCCTTGTACCGATCAATTGCTTTGTACCAAAGTTCATGGTATTTCAAAGAGTCTAAACTTTTTAAATAAACGTCCAGCTCTAGACCATTCTCACCAGCCCTACACTCGGTAAACCCATCGAGCAGAGCGGTGTAGGCGTATTCAAGTACTGTATCAAAATAAAGCATGTCCGTAACACGCGCGTCTAATATAGGTTTCAGTTTACGGAATCCGACGATTTCAAACATTCTGTCGAGGATGAAACGGTTTCGCGTAGGAACAAGAGCGTTATTATCAGAAGCATTCTTCCACATCAGCCGTATATCAATGCACGGCCGTTCGTTATTTATACACAACGTACATACAACGGCGTATGAGGGTGCGTCACTAATCTGCTCTCTTCTTGTACCTACGTTAGCAGGTATTTTATAACGATCTTCACTCCACTTCTCAACTATCACAAAGATTCTATTCATCTCCTCGATACTTAAATAAATCCGTTTGTTTGTCGGTCTACATTCCGTTTCCAGTACATAGCTAATGGTACCGGAATTACGCCTCAACACGCGCAACGATTTCGTCACGGACACATCGTACGAGGCGTTGAGAATGCTGCTCAAAGGAAGTTCCATCGTATTCGAGGAGCGCACGTCCACTCGGCTCAAGCTCTGAGATAACTATGAGCCGTGTGAGGCACGCAGGTAGGCAGGAATGGTTCGACGGGCGGCTGACTCGATGATACGTGAATGGGCATGTTCGTATGACCGCGAGTCGAATTGTTGTACATATTTCGGTACAAGAATATCACTACCAGCCTACGCACCAGACAGTTTGGATAAGAACTAGGAACATTTTATGTTTTACTGAACATCTCCACACTCCGGCTCACTATTTGAGAGGAACATATGTTCATATTTTTCCTTTCTGCCCATCAAACGATACTCGTCTCTAAACTCTGTTAAAAATTCACGCAGGGCACTAGCAACAACCTCACTACGAACCTCATCATGATATACGTTAATATAGTGATAAAAATACTTAAGATTGTCCATGATCACGAGATTCACATTTTCAGTCGTAGGGTATGAGTAATCGACATGGTGTAGCATGACGTAATACCGCTTGTCACACCACCCATCAGCAAGACTCATTATCCATACCTGCTGCTTCTCTTCTGCACGCGTTGTTTCTTTTACTTCACGGTGTATGTGAGACTTTATAAAGTTTAGCTCTGCAGTATACTTCAGCACATCGTCTGTGCAACGAAAGCCTTCAACGGTCTCACCAGAACATCCGTAGAGTATTTGTACATCTTGGAACTTCGCACAATCCAATGTGTTTTTAAAAGAGGCATAGGAGGGAGGAATAGGAAGTTTTTCGGTATCCACCACATCCTGGCACTTTACTGAATACCATTTCGTAAACGTTGTACAAGCAATATTAAAGGTAGCCATTTGAATACACGTCTGATCTGAATACACGTCTGATCTCTCGGGCTTACTGCGGTCGACTGACCACGCAGAGACTCCCAGATAGTAGCATGACTCACGGTCTTACAGTGGGCGGAGCTTAGAACTTTCACCTACACACACACACACACACACACACACACACACACACACAAAGGGGAAAGTGAAACGCTATTTGAAACATGATTTATTTAACAAACGAGATATTCAAGTTATATATATTTACAAATACGATTTAATAAACGAGATAGTCAAGTTATATATATATATATATATATATATATATATATATATATTTACAAATAGATACGATTATATACAAGACGTGTGAGTTAGAAGCATCATTGGTATCCAAAGGGTACGGTATCATAGGTACCAGGTAACTGGTAACCTATAGGAAACGTTACCAGTTACCTGGTACCTATGATACCGTACCCTTTGGATACCAATGATGCTTCTAACTCACACGTCTTGTATATAATCGTATCTATTTGTAAATATATATATATATATATATATATAACTTGACTATCTCGTTTATTAAATCGTATTTGTAAATATATATAACTTGAATATCTCGTTTGTTAAATAAATCATGTTTCAAATAGCGTTTCACTTTCCCCTTTGTGTGTGTGTGTGTGTGTGTGTGTGTGTGTGTGTGTGTGTGTGTAGGTGAAAGTTCTAAGCTCCGCCCACTGTAAGACCGTGAGTCATGCTACTATCTGGGAGTCTCTGCGTGGTCAGTCGACCGCAGTAAGCCCGAGAGATCAGACGTGTATTCAGATCAGACGTGTATTCAAATGGCTACCTTTAATATTGCTTGTACAACGTTTACGAAATGGTATTCAGTAAAGTGCCAGGATGTGGTGGATACCGAAAAACTTCCTATTCCTCCCTCCTATGCCTCTTTTAAAAACACATTGGATTGTGCGAAGTTCCAAGATGTACAAATACTCTACGGATGTTCTGGTGAGACCGTTGAAGGCTTTCGTTGCACAGACGATGTGCTGAAGTATACTGCAGAGCTAAACTTTATAAAGTCTCACATACACCGTGAAGTAAAAGAAACAACGCGTGCAGAAGAGAAGCAGCAGGTATGGATAATGAGTCTTGCTGATGGGTGGTGTGACAAGCGGTATTACGTCATGCTACACCATGTCGATTACTCATACCCTACGACTGAAAATGTGAATCTCGTGATCATGGACAATCTTAAGTATTTTTATCACTATATTAACGTATATCATGATGAGGTTCGTAGTGAGGTTGTTGCTAGTGCCCTGCGTGAATTTTTAACAGAGTTTAGAGACGAGTATCGTTTGATGGGCAGAAAGGAAAAATATGAACATATGTTCCTCTCAAATAGTGAGCCGGAGTGTGGAGATGTTCAGTAAAACATAAAATGTTCCTAGTTCTTATCCAAACTGTCTGGTGCGTAGGCTGGTAGTGATATTCTTGTACCGAAATATGTACAACAATTCGACTCGCGGTCATACGAACATGCCCATTCACGTATCATCGAGTCAGCCGCCCGTCGAACCATTCCTGCCTACCTGCGTGCCTCACACGGCTCATAGTTATCTCAGAGCTTGAGCCGAGTGGACGTGCGCTCCTCGAATACGATGGAACTTCCTTTGAGCAGCATTCTCAACGCCTCGTACGATGTGTCCGTGACGAAATCGTTGCGCGTGTTCAAGCGTAATTCCGGTACCATTAGCTCTGTACTGGAAACGGAATGTAGACCGACAAACAAACGGGTTTATTTAAGTATCGAGGAGATGAATAGAATCTTTGTGATAGTTGAGAAGTGGAGTGAAGATCGTTATAAAATACCTGCTAACGTAGGTACAAGAAGAGAGCAGATTAGTGACGCACCCTCATACGCCGTTGTATGTACGTTGTGTATAAATAACGAACGGCCGTGCATTGATATACGGCTGATGTGGAAGAATGCTTCTGATAATAACGCTCTTGTTCCTACGCGAAACCGTTTCATCCTCGACAGAATGTTTGAAATCGTCGGATTCCGTAAACTGAAACCTATATTAGACGCGCGTGTTACGGACATGCTTTATTTTGATACAGTACTTGAATACGCCTACACCGCTCTGCTCGATGGGTTTACCGAGTGTAGGGCTGGTGAGAATGGTCTAGAGCTGGACGTTTATTTAAAAAGTTTAGACTCTTTGAAATACCATGAACTTTGGTACAAAGCAATTGATCGGTACAAGGCTGAGCTCACCTACACCGTTCACCCTGAAGAACTATTTCTTTATATAACGCGCAGTTGTCGTAACGATTTAGAAGATTATTTCAATTGCCGCTATGTTGAGTGAGTTCACGATTGAAAAGCTCGAGTCGGTAGAAATAAACCCTCGATTGGAAAAGCGTGTTTATAAACTTGTGTTTAATAATGTAGCTAACGATGAACTCTTTGTGCGTGCTTTTGATTGTATTATAGACGTATTTAAAGATGACTTACCAAACGGTTGTAAAGTGGGAACAAAAATAGTACTGAACGATATGAAAGCCCTTCATATCGAGTACAGGTTTCCCTATACTTTAAGCGGTGAAATATTATTAAGCCGCATATACTGCGTAATGCAGAGCAATAATGATGTAATTGTAAACTCGATTAAGACCGAGTTTAGTATTTTGAAAAAAAGTTAATTGTATTTATATATATATTTTGCTTGACATTTCTCCTGTACTGATTATACGCATATTTCTATTGAATTGTATTTATATATATATATATATATATATTTTGCGTGATATTTCTCCTGTACTGTTATGTACATATTTCTATTGAAGTGTATATTTATTTGAAATGTATATTTTATTTTATATATATCCATAATTGTGTGTATATATTTCCTGTACTGTTATATGCATATTCCTCAATTGAAATGTATATTTATTTTCTATATATTTATAATAAACAGAATGATGCAATGTTGTTTTACTTAATTGTTATGCCTTCTACTACCGGTATTCTTTTAAGAAATATAATAATGTATACAGTGGTATTGCGGTATCTGGCAATATTTAAGCCTTCTAAGCCAACTGGCTGATTAGGAGTCTATAATAGTGTATACAATGGTATCTGGCAACTCAGTCTTCGATTAGAGAATACATGGCGCTATCTGGCAACTCAAGCCATTTACAGCCAACTGGCTGATTAGGCGTATATAATAATGTATACAATAATACTGCTAAAAAGAGGTATCTGGCAACTCAAGCCATTTACAGCCAACTGGCTGATTAGGAGTCTATAATAATGTATACAATGGTATCGCTAAAAAGAGGTATCTGGCAACTCAAGCCATTTACAGCCAACTGGCTGATTAGGAGTCTATAATAATGTATACAATGGTATCGCTAAAAAGAGGTATCTGGCAACTCAAGCCATTTACAGCCAACTGGCTGATTAGGAGCCTATAAAGCAACGCCTACTCGGCTGAAGTCTTAATGTGCACTTGGCTCCTGCCAGGTGAACACCTCTCCTCCTCCTCCTTTCTCTCCTCCTTCTTTCTCTTGGGGGATAACGCCGCCTCCAAGTTTTCCTTGTTGCACCTGCAGCATCCCCCCTTTGGGGGAATTTTTTTTCTTTTTTTGCAACCCCCACCCCCCTTTGCAACACCCCCACCCCTTGCAACAACCCCATCCCCTTTGCAACATTACATAATAACTTGCAACATTCTTGCACTCTCCCCTTTTGCGGCTATACTACTCACATGCACTGTGGGAGAAAGGAGGTTTAGGAATTGATAGGCTACTCAAAGATAAAATTATCGAACCAGTCACACACACTAAGTGGGCTGCCCCGGTAGTTCTTGTACTAAAACCTGACAAGTCAGTGCGGTTATGTGGGGATTACCGTTTAACAGCAAATAGAGCAGTTCTTTTAGATTACTACCAGATACCCAAGTCTGATGAATTATTTAGCTCTCTTGCTGGGGGTAAATATTTCACAAAACTAGATATGTCCCTAGATATGCTCAACTAAGTTTAGATGAAAATTCTAAAGAGCTAACTATCATAAATACGCACCGAGGCTTATATAGGTACAATAGGCTATGCTATGGAATAGCATCGGCTCCGGGTATTTTTCAGAGAACACTGGACCAAGTTCTAGGTCAAAGTCCGAGTGTATTTTGTTTTCTAGATGATGTCCTCATTTCAGGTTCATCTAGAAAAAGAACACCTAACTAGATTAACCACAGTTCTAAAAAGATTCCAGGATGCCGGACTTAAGCTAAAGAAAGAAAAGTGTTCTTGGGTCACTAATATTTGGGGTTCCGCATAGATGCCTCAGGCATTCTTTAACGGTGGATAAACTGGAAGCAATAAAAAATGCACCATCTCCACAAAACATTACACAGTTACAAGCTTATTTAGGTCTCCTAAACTTTTATAGGAAAGTTTGCCTAATGCATCGACTTTCCTTGAACCCCTAAATAAGTTATTACGATCTGGAGAACAGTAGAGATGGGAGAAAACCCAAAATAAAGCATTTGAGGCTTTCAAGGACGTATACTAAAGTCCACTTTCCTAGTGCATTATGATCCTAAACTTCCTCTCGTAGTTTCAGCAAATAGCAGTTCTTATGGAATTGGGGCAGTGTTAGCTCACCACATTGATGGTTTAGATAGGCCTATCTGTTTTGCTTCTAGAACACTAACTGAGACTGAAAGTCGATATGCACAACTTGAACGTGAAGCCTTAATTGTAAGGGTCAAATTTATTATTTGACCTTACGTAGATAATTAATTAATTAAATGCCAAGGTCACCAGCGCCCAAATACTGGATTGGCATCCGGCACTGAGGCGCAAAAAATAGTTTTTAATAAAAGCAAAAAAAAGGAAGGAAGGAAGGATTATAAAATTGTCAATATGAATTTTGTATTTTATTAACAACAATTAATAAGCTATGTGCAACAATTATTGGTAAATGCAAAAAGGATTTTTACCCATAACAACTAGGGTTGGATGTATATAAATGTGAAATTAAATAATGGTACCAGTCGTTGCCAATACGTTTTTTCACTCAACGATTTTACTAACAAACTAAAAAATCCTTAAAAGTAAACTCAAATCTAGTCACACCATGTATTAAAAATTAAATTGTTTAAAAGGCACAAAATATATTTTATATTTGCTTTGAACTTCTTTAATAATTGTACTTTAATTTTCATTTAAACTTCCATTCATTGGACGCTCAAGAATTAAAATCAATCACTGGACATGTTTAACTGGACACTCAATTTGTATTTATTTATTTAGATTTAAAATATTTCATTTGTGCCAATTTTTATTAATAAAAGATAATCCTGTGGTGCAAGGCACTACAGGTACTGCCCCCCAAAAGCATGGTTGGCGGGGGTAAAAAAAATATGAGGCATTGTCCAGCTTCGGGTTGGGGGGCTCTATTTGGACCAGAGGGTGGTCCTCGTCTTGAAGAGCTTCTCTCTCTCGTTCCCTGGCATGGATGATGCTGTTTGCGGCGTGCGTGATTTTTTGATTGTATATAAATGTGGATATCTTTGTTCATACTTGGCCAGACAAATCTAGTCGCAATTAATTCTTGGGTAGCTTTAATTCCTGGGTGAGAAAGGGAATGAAGTTCAGCAAAAACAGCTCTTCGCGTCCCTTGTGGGACCAACGGTCGAATATGCTGTCGAGACGTCACACAAAATTTGCAAGTCTGACTTGGGTTCAACTGGTAAAGAGCGGAATTGCAACGAAGTAGGTGAATTAATAAGAGCCTGAGTTCTGTATCTGTGGACTGAGCCTCAGCCATCTCTGAAAGGTTGATGTGTGAGAGTCCAGGATCAGAAATTGATGCGATGCGAGATAGAGCATCCGGCACAACATTCAAAGAACCTGAAATGTGTCGAATGTCTGACGTAAATTGGAGGATAAAATCAAGGTGTCATCTCTCAATAGGAGCACGAGAGTCTGATTAAGAATGGAGAGCAAATATTAACGGACGATGATCCATAAAAATGCTGAAGTCACGTCCTTCCAGGAATGGCCTGAAATGACGGATGGAGAGGTATACCGCCAGCAACTCTCGACCAAAAGTGCTGTACCTCATTTGTGAAGATGAAAGCTTGCGTGAAAAGAATGCGAGGGGTTCCCAAACGCCTGAAACAAGCTGCTGGAGCACTCCTGACACTGCAACGTCAGAGGCATCAGTGGCTAAGTTCAGAGGAGCGTCTGGTTGAAGATGAACAAGGCATGTGGCGTTTGCTATAGCCTCTTTTGCTTGTGAAAAAGCATTGATAGCTTCGGGGTTCCACAAAACTGCAGTGGATCTGCCCCCTTTTTGATTGGCGAAGAAGAGGTTATGGGTGCAAGAATGTTTGCACACTGAGGAATGAAGCGATGGTAGAAATTTACCATCCCTAGGAAGCGACGAGTTGCGTCTGGTTGAAGATGAACAAGGCATGTAGCTTTTGCTATAGCCTCTTTTGCTTGTGAAAAAGCATTGGTAGCTTCGGGGTTCCACAAAACTGCAGTGGATCTGCCTCCTTTTTGATTGGCGAAGAAGAGAGGTTATGGGTGAAAGAATGTTTGCACACACAGGAATGAAGCGATGGTAGAAATTGACCATCCCTAGAAAGCGACGAAGTTGCTGAAGCAGTGAGGTTGTTGCTGAAGCAGTGAGGTTGTTGCTGAAGCAGTGACGTTGTTGTTGGTCATTGTGGCTATTAGATTGTTACAGAGGTACCAAAAAAAAAAAATTAAAATGTGTCAAAACTTAATAATGCGTCAACAAATACTGTTGAATGCGAATAATGGCTTCAGGTAAGCTTGGTTGAGTATGAGACTCAACTGGAGTTGCGATGAGTGCTGGTAACAAAAAGTTACATAAATTTTTTTTTTTCTTTTATGATGTGGCCCGATATTAGCAGAAAAATAGTCTGTGTATAGGCTGTTTGCAGAATATGGGTAAATTTGCACAAAAAAAAAAAACTCGAGAGAAAATGCAGTTCAGATGGCTTAAAAAAAAATATGAAAAAAAAAATTTGTAACGTAAAGCTGGAGAATTTCTGCTAAATTCTAAAAAATTTTTTAGCAAAGAGTAGCTAGACTTGACAATAAAAAAGGAAAATTTGGGCAAAAATTGGTAAAAACAATGTTTTGCAAATATTTTCACCAAAATGGTAAAAAAAATCTTCGGAAATAGTAAAATGTTAAAGAATTCTTGAAGATGAATGATGAATAATGAAAATTAATCTTGCGGCCAAAAATAAAAAATGCAGATTTCATAAAAAGCCAAATAAATTTTTGAATTTTTTTTGCGGAAATTACAGTGTTTTTGGTCACTCCGGGGTCACCAATTGTAAGGGTCAAATTTATTATTTGACCTTCCGTAGATAATTAATTAAATGCCAAGGTCACCAGCGCCCAAATACTGGATTGACATCCGGCACTGAGGCACAAAAATAGTTTTTAATAAAAGCAAAAAAAAGGAAGGAAGGATTATAAAATTGTCAATATGAATTTTGTATTTTATTACAATTAATAAGCTATGTGCAACAATTATTGGTAAATGCAAAAAGGATTTTTACCCGTAACAACTAGGGTTGAATGTATACAAATGCGAAATTAAATAATGGTACCAGTTAGCTAATATATAACAATCTGTAACTAATAATCTGCAACTAATACTAATAGCTACAATGACAACCTCGTCAAGAAGAAAGCTTTCTTGCTGAGTTATTTTGCTTGTATAGAACGGGCGGTAAAACTTGGCGTCCCTTGTGTTGTCGTTGCCAATACGTTTTTTCACTCAACGATTTTACTAACAAACTAAAAAATCCTTAAAAGTAAACTTAAATCTAGTCACACCATGTATTAAAAATTAAATTGTTTAAAAGGCACAAAATATATTTTATATTTGCTTTGAACTTCTTTAATAATTGCACTTTAATTTTCATTTAAACTTCCATTCATTGGACGCTCAAGAATTCAAGTCAATCACTGGACATGTTTAACTGGACACTCAATTTGTATTTATTTATTTAGATTTAAAATATTTCATTTGTGCCAATTTTCATTAATAAAAGATAATCCTGTGGTGCAAGGCACTACACCTTAGCCTTAATATTTGCAGTAAAAAAATTTATTTCTATCTATGGGGTCATGAATTCAAACTAATTACTGACCATAAGCCTCTTTTAGTTTATTTTCACCTAATAAAAATATTTCAGTTATGGTGTCAGGTAGGATTCAATGATGGGCACTGATTCTACAAGCCTATAAATTTGACTTAGTACATCGGTCAGGCAACCTTCTAGGTACGGCTGATGCTCTTAGTAGGTTGCCTTTAGAAAATCCAAATGAATGCGTACCTATACCTACAGAATGGGTTCACATGGTAGAGTTTTTGGAATCCACTCCAGTAACTGCAGTACAGATAGAGCAGTGGACAAAATCAGACCCTATTCTGTCTAGGGTCATCCATTACTGCTCAGATGGTTGGCCTACTAAGTTTGAGAGTGAATTACAGCCTTTTTATCAACGTGAGTCTGGACTCTCGATCCAAAATGGCTGTCTCTTATGGGGCCACATAGTGAGAACTCCGAATGAAGACAGGTAGAATTTAGTGAAGGATCTTTACGCTGAACACATGGGTGCAACAAAAATGAAAGAGCTGGCGAGAGCTTATTTCTGGTGGCCCGGTTTAGATGGAGAACTCGAATCATTGGTTCGTTCCTGTCAAAACTGCCTATAGAACAGAGATCTCCCAAGGAAAAGTCCACTTCATCCGTGAGAATGGCCTACTACACCTTGGCATAGGATCTATGTTGACTATGCAGATCCTATAAATAATACCTATTTCCTAGTCATTGTGGACGCCTACTCTAAGTGAGTAGAAAATTTTCCAACAACTACCACGACTTCGGGTGTTACTATTCGCTTACTCCGTTCGTGTTTCGCTCGATGGTGTTTACCCGTAGTTCTGGTTTCTGACAATGGTATTTGTTTTACCAGTGAGGAATTTCGTTCTTTTGTCCCCCTAAATGGCATTAGACATGTCCGGTCTTGTTTTTCACCCGTCTACTTACGGTCTCGCGGAAAACATGGTCCGTACTTTCAAGTCGGCCTTGCGTCATCCTCATGGGGAGGAAAAAACTCATGATTGGCAGGGGAATTCGTTCAGTTTTCGATCTGTTACGTCCAAGCAACGAGTTTTACGTCATCAGGAAAAGCAGAAGTTGTACCGTGACACTAAAAAAAGGAGAGTTATAGAAGCGCAACCTCATGATCCAGTTATGATTCGCAATTATGGAGCTGGACCAAAGCGCTAACTTGAAGACGGTCGTTCTATTAAACGCTATCAGGACCAGATATTGGAACGTGAATTGCAGGATGACCAGAGTCTTCCGGAAGAGAGAGACCCGATCCTCTGGAAAATGATTCAATTCGCCGGCCTATGCAGGTTGCACCTATTCCTACTACATCAACCCGGCTCCGCAGGTCGTCTAAGGTCTCTCACCCCCCTGACAGACTAAACTTGTAGGGGAGGAGTGAGGTGACGTATATATATATATATATATAAATAAATGTGAACAAGACAAAATAATTTCCATAAAACCTATTCAGTAAAAGCAAATTTTAAAAAGACTAAAAGAAGAGGGTTAAATTCAAAGTTATAAAAATTTACATATAAAATTAACCAGAAATTTAAAAAGCTATTTTTAAATTACATATAGTAAATTTGAAATTAGTACACTGGAATAATTAACACTAATACAATGGAATAATTAACACTACGAACCTTTCAATGCTGGTTCCGAGGCACGAGTAATTTAAAACAAAACAAAACAGGAAACAAGCTATGGGTTGGGCGGTTGGAGTTATAAGTTAGGGGAGGGGGGATTATAAAAAATTGGGGAGGGGGAGGGGAGTTGGGGAGGGGGGTTTATAAAAAATTTAGAGGGACAGCTGAGGAATCCACGTTTAGAGAAGGGGTCAATGTTTTAATATAAAGAGATTCCAAAATTCTAAGTGAGTTAGGACAAGAATTACAACCGAGAATTTTAAAATTATCTAAAGTGACATCAGTTTTACATTTTATACTGTGTTCCCGAATACTGGAGGCTTCTTTTTTATTTAAAATTTTACCTGTTCGGCAACTTATTCCCATATGCGAATAAAATCTAGTCCTGAGGAACGTTTCGAGCAATACGCTCATCATCAGGCTAGATAATAACAATATGAAATTAGAATCAATAAATAAATGTGAACAAGACAAAATAATTTCCATAAAACCTATTCATATATATATATATATATATATATTATATATATATACTAGTCCTACTTTACTAATTTAGAAGTTATAGACATTACCCCTAACTGATATAATAATTGGACAACTTCCTGCTTAAAATAGTCACTTTAGAAACATCACCAAATTAAACTTAGCACCAACGATTTAGTCAGATACAAAACTGCATCTCTTTTGTTCATCCCAAATCAACGAACAGACCGCGTTCCACTGTTTATCTTTTTGTGTTGCCATTCAGCTTTCTTTTAGTGACTTTTTCCTTTAGTGACTTTGACTATATATATATATATATATATATATATATATATATATAGATATATATATAGTCAAAGTCACTAAAGGAAAAAGTCACTAAAAGAAAGCTGAATGGCAACACAAAAAGATAAACAGTGGAACGCGGTCTGTTCGTTGATTTGGGATGAACAAAAGAGATGCAGTTTTGTATCTGACTAAATCGTTGGTGCTAAGTTTAATTTGGTGATGTTTCTAAAGTGACTATTTTAAGCAGGAAGTTGTCCAATTATTATATCAGTTAGGGGTAATGTCTATAACTTCTAAATTAGTAAAGTAGGACTAGTAGTAGGTCGTTTGTGGGACGCTGGCATCTATGGCAGGCCCTAAAGAAGATCTAAATCAAAGCACCTGTAAGTACCTTTATTGTTATTTAAATAACTTAATAACTGGCGGGGTCTAATACCCCCCTTCCACGTTATTACACAAACAAACACTTTATTTCAGACTGAACAGGTACAAACATTATACAAGAGGTCCATAGAAGATTAAGAGATAGTTGTCTGGAGCACTGACTAAGTAAGCCAGTGAATCACTGTGTATAATGAACATACAAATTGCCTACGCCAATGCTTCCAGATTTCAGATTTATAAAATATATCGGAGACCAGTCCACTAACCATGGCTTCTATTATTTTACCGACTGATTCACCAACCTAAGTGATAAATCTAAATACAAAATTGCGAATGACACTGGCACAATTAGGCACTTTATTGACTACAAACAGCATACTGACACTAGAAGGAGCACCATTTACAAATCTTGGAGTCCTTAATAAACTCCTAAAAGTAGTATTATATGCAACATATAATTTCCTTAAATTATACATCTTGTAGTTCCACCACAAATGAGCTATATACATTGGAGTACAAAAAGTTTTGAACAAAATCAACTTAATATCTAATGTACATATATGAAATTTTCTAACCAAAGTATTTCCCTGAGTATATAATTGTCTACATTGCCTTAGAATATCAGTCATCTGAAAGACTATCCGTTAGTATGTGGCCAAGATACTTAGTCTGGGTTACTTCTGACAGCACCATACCATTCAATTGAAATTCAGGAAATTTTATATACTTGTAGGCCTTGGTCCTCATAATCATAACATGACGTTTATCAGGATTATATTTTATGTCGTTATCCTTTCCATACATTTCACCCACCTTCAAAAGTGTGCTGAGCCCTTTTACAGATGGAGAAATAAGAACTAGATCATCTGCATACATCAGATGATTAACAATCATTGTACCAATATAGCAGTCTATTTTACAGGTGTTCAGCACAACAGATAGATTATCCATATAAACATTGAATAAGTAGGGGGATAGTATCCTCCCTGCCTGACACAATTGGTCTCAGAGAATGGCTCTGAATTAACCCCACCCCATCTTACAATCATTGTCTGGTGATTATACCAGAATATTAATATACGGACCAAGTAACCAGCTACATTACGATTTACAAGTTTCATGAATAATTTGTCATGATTAACACGATCAAATGCTTTAGAGGCATCCAGGAAACACAAAAATACATTAGCATCTAGAGTTTGGTATTTACAGACCATTTCCTTCAAGGCATACACACACATATCAGTACTGTGTTTCTTTTTTAAACCAAATTGGTTATCACTAGTATACAGGTAACATTCAAGTCTATTAATGTGTGCATATTCAAACACCTAAGACCAATGGTAAGCTGGACCCGGTTCGCACCGGTTCGCGCGAACCGGTTGTTAAAATCTTTTTGAAAATAAGAACCGGTTGTTAACTTTTTTGCTGGACGCTGAAGAGATCATAGATGTACTGATATTTATGTTTTGCCTAATAATTCATTATTGCTAAAGTTGACTGAGCAATTTAATTTTAACTATGTAGATAATATGATTCATCGGTTTTTATTAAATAATTCTTCTTTTCTGATTTCATTAGAAACGTCTATTTCTCTAATTAACTATACTAATTAATTGTCATGCAGTTATTAATACCTAGCTGAATCATAAAATGCAGACACTTAAAAAAAGGCAAATAGCGAGATAATTAATTTAATTAAAATTGCGAAAGGGTGGGGTGGGAAGGGTTGTCAATTTTTATTGCCGAATTCAGAATTTTTTATACAGAACCTGGTGGTTAAAATTTTGGCAGCTTAGCGAACCGGTTGTTAAAATTTTGGCAGCTCACCACTGCCTAAGACATAATACTGGCCAAGGCCATTGGTCTAGAGTCATCTTCACTGTTGATTTTACCCTTTTTATCTTTTAGTGTTGGCACCAAAACAACGGATAACATTGTATTCGGCAAAACACCATGTATGAGTAAACCTGTAAAGCACAAAGCTAACAGAGACACTAATCTGTCACTACTAAATTTCAGATGTTCAGCAGAAATGCCATCAATACCACATGATTTGTTACAATCTAAACATTTTATGGCCTGTTTAGTTTAACATTACTGCTCTTATGTACAGAGTTGAATAACTCACTGTGGTGTTCCTTCCATAATTTGACTATATTTTCAGTCCCAGTTACATTTTCAATATTAGCAAGGAGATACATTGCAGTATTATTCATTGTTTTAATTCGTCCCAAAAGTTTCTTGGATTCTTACTGGTAAGCTTTCTAGCCAGAGCATCCCTGCTTAACTCATCCTCATGGTTTTTTATATACCTTAATGCATATTTGAACCTGGCATTAGCCCTCTGGTTTTGTTGTAATACAGGGCTTTGCCTTGGCTTCCCTTGTTCACACCACATTTAAAAAGCATCTCTGGATGTATTATGAAGTTCAGCCACATAATCGCTCCAGCCAGCTCTACATGTGCATCAGGCGTACAAATACAATGATCCAACCATGAGGTGGTTCGCCAAGGTGTCCGGAATTTTCATCGTGGGAAATATCATCGTCGGAAAGATCATCGCCGGATAGATCATCGTGCGGAAATATCATCGTGCGGAAATATCATCGTGCGGAAATATCATCGTGCGGAAATATCATCGTGCTGAAATATCATCGTGTGGAAGGATCATCGTCAGTGATAAGTTAATTAAAAATTATACTTTTATTAAGAATAACTTCTATATGTATAAGTAAATTTAGTAAGTAAATTTAGTATTTAGTAAATAGAAAATCGAACAGGAAATTGGTTTATTTAATTCACGATTGGTTAGGTTAGGTCGTGATATTTTCGTTAGTTAGCCTTATAAGGCTAACTAAAGAAGGCTGGGGGGCCCTGATCTTCAGGTGATCCAATAGTTCTTTAACGACAACTTTTTTATTGATTCATTTCTTAAAGAAGAAATTGCCTAAAATTAAAAAAAAAATAAGTAACTTTTGACTAGTGATTCTAATAATTTGGCCAGGGTCTATATATAAGTTATTAAATGATTAATGATCTTATTCTCAATCCCTCGTAACCCATAAATAAAAAAGGACAATCCCAAAATATGTAATTCATAACATCGATCATAAAATTCAAAAAGACTTATTCAACAACTTTTCATCAATTTTATTTTTGTTTTTATTATTATTGGCTCGTAATGGTAATTCCGGTGTCCAGAATTTTCATCGTGGGAAATATCATCGTCGGAAAGATCATCGTCGGATGTACTAACAAACGCCACAAGAAAATAGAGGCTAACTACAACTTCATATACACACATTCTCTACCGAAATGGCCGGTTTCCTTAACTTAACTTTAACTTATATAACTTATCACTGATGATGATCCTTCCACACGATGATCTTTCCACACAATGATATTTCCGCACGATGATATTTCCGCACGATGATATTTCCGCACGATGATCTTTCCACACGATGATCTTTCCGACGATGATCTTTCCGACGATGATATTTCCCACGATGAAAATTCCGGGAATCGTGTGCCAATTATCACAAACATAAGTAAAGCTATCACCAAGAAGACTACAAACAACTTTTATATTTATAAGGAAATTTCAGACAATTAAGCACTTTTTCATCTCAGAAGAAGTTTCTGAAAGTTTCTGGTAGACTGCTTCATAATCAATAGCTTTCAGCATGTCCACTTTGACTGAACAAATAAGTAGTGCTTCCATAACTTTATGTCCTAGAAGTAAACGAAGACGACTCTTGATAAAACGTAATTTTGAAAAGACTCTTTCACATGATACTACTGTGCATGACAAGGTTAGCGCTGTTCTTAGACATGTGTATAAACGATTGTAACTCCTGCACTGGTAGTGGTACTCAATGAGAAGTTGAAGAATACATCCCAAGCAATTCGAACACCTGTCCTTGCAGAATGGCGGAGTAACAATCAGGACTGTGTGGGGACCGGTTCGGTCCGGTTGTTAAATTTTGATTGGATTACCGAACCGTTTGTTTGTTTTTAACAAATATTTAACAGTCGGTAAAAATTTATCTTGAAATTTGAAATTTGTCAGTCAGTCTTGATGAATTTTGCGAATGCTAATGATGCCCGGGATTTGTCTCGTTCACAATTGTATTTTTGTGAATTATAGCTTTAGTTTACAATGTCACATTTGATGTTACATTCGTTGCCTGCCATTACAATGATTTTTATTTCATTGTGAAATTTTTAGAAAGTATTTATGAAAAGATCGATCGAACAACTGCATAATAAGCAAAGCTGGCTTGCTGGCTGGAACTGAAACATGTGGTTGAGTCAGCCGGACTAGGACATGTAAACATTAGATTAGAGACTTTACCAGCGTGTGTAATTATGTACGTATGTGTATGTACGATTATTTGCATGTATGTATATTAGCACACACATCATAATATCATACTGCTATACAGGGCCGGATTAACCATTAAGCAAAATAAGCCCGTGCTTAGGGCATCAAGGGAAGCGGGGCACCACAGAAATTTTCCATTGTCGGATTTACCATGGATTTATTATACTATTATAATCGCGGCTTATAGCCTATAAGCTGTTGAAAACTGAATTAAATATATTCATATATAGTATTTATTTTTTTCATTGTTTGAATTTGTAGTGAACAACAACCCTTTTGAGAGAATAAATATATTTCGTTGTAATCACACACTTTACGCTTTGCGTTATTATTTTGTTTATATCAAATCTTTGAGCGCCATATTAAAAATACATATAGATTAAATATTTTCGTGTGCTATAGTAAATGTAAAAACAAGATTCAGTCATGCTGAACTTTATAAAATAATTGTAGAAGACAATATTGAGTGTGCCTTCCCAAATGTAGAAATTGCCTTTCGTATATTTTTAACATTAATGGTCACAAATTGCTCAGCTGAGCGTTCATTTTCTCAGTTGAAGTATATTAAAAATACCAACAGAACAACTATGCAACAAGGCAGGCTGGATGCCTTATCTCTACTAAGTATAGAAGCAGATGTGTTACGTAAGATTAGTTTTGAGGATCTGATCAAAGACTTTGCAATTAAAAAAAGTAGGAGAAAACTTTTCAAATATAAATGAAGTGGAAGTATACAAAAATAAACATTATTTTCCATCTTACTGTAAGTTTTGTTTCATTTCAAAAAATAAAATTTTATTTTATGGTTTATTTTTGTTTATATTTTGAATTACATATATATGGGGCACCAAAATCTTTTAAGTGCTTAGGGCCTCTAAAGGTCTTAATCCGGCCCTGCTGCTATATAAGGGACAAGCAAATGCAGAGGGAAAGAGAGAGAGAGATATGCACGCACACAAGTCAATCGGTGCTAAGGATAGTCTAAACATGAGAATTCGGGATCTTGTTAGCGTGTATATTTATGTATGTATGTGTGCATAAATATATACATGTATATTTATATGTATACTAAACACCTCACAATTTATGTATAGCAAAGGCTGTCGAAACAGAACAACGGCAGACAAGAAGAGTAGGCTATGCAGCAGGGATAATGGTTCTCTCTCTCTCTCTCTCTCTCTCTCTCTCTCTCTCTCTCTCTCTCTCTCTCACACACACACACACACACACACACACACATTGCGAGTCGCGACTTAGACAGAATAGTTGTCTAGACTGCATGCGTCAGTGTGTGTCGCTAGTGTTGAGCTCAAGGTCAAAGTGATCGTGTTGTTGACGTGAACTTGTACTGAGACGGACAGTATTAATTTCGTTCAGTTTGCCATTTCTAGCATCTAAAACAGTACTGTTTTACATGAATTATTCTTTAAGAAAATACTGTACCCTAATAACTTGTAATCAAAATGAGGAGACAGACTCTGTTTCCAGTTTTTAAACAAAAACAACAGAAAACAACAGATGTGAAAAATGAAGATAAAGCCACCACCATTCAAACTTCGTCCACTTCTAGCAGGACAGAAGGGGTTGGGTACGATTGGTCCAATACCAATTAGTCCAATACCGATTAGTCCATTTGGTATAATTGGTCTAAAGGACGATTGGTCTAATGACGATTGGTCCAATACCAATTAATATAATTGGTCTAAAGGACGATTCGTCGAAAGACGTTTGGTCTAAATACTATAATTAGTCTAATAATTATATACTGTATGTATTTATTATATTATGTATATATATATGTATATATTATGCATCTATAAATGTATGTATAGTATCTAAAAATATATGAAAAAAATGACAAAAATATTTCTGTTTATATATTGTTTGGAAAATGACATTCACATACAGCTCCCACTTGAAAGCCAATTGACTCAGTAACATCCAAACAACCAACCATCTATGTGACGTCATGTGGTATTCATGTAGGCTATGCATCGGCTGTGCTTTGGCTGACTCGTTAGTAGTCGCAACTTTTGGTTCACCTAACCTAATCTAACCTAACCTAACAATGGTGTAATACGTTCTCGTTTATATATATTACCAAGTTATATTTTATATACGTTAACGGGTGTATTAGACGAATCGTTTTTAGACCAATTATACCAAATTATACCAATCGGTATTGGACCAATCGTCCTTTAGACCAATTATACCAAATGGACCAATCGGTATTAGACCACTCGTCATTAGACCAATCGTCAGGAACCGGGACAGAAGTCATGCAAATATCGGAAAAAAACTAGTGACTGTTGTTTATGGCTCGAATGATAGTTCATCGCCATCACCGACAGTTCAAGAACACAAAGTGTTGCCAGAATGTTGGTCCAATAAACAGTTTGAATATTTTAAGGAACAGTATGCATGGTTAGAGGTGCAAAATAAAAAAACTAGGCCGCAAACCATGCTCAACAGTAGGCTCTCTTGGTATAGAAAAAGCAAAGCATGTGCATGTAGCTTTTCAATGGAAAAACTGTTCGGTAGTTGCAAGTGGAACAACAAAAGAAACTCAGCAGGCATCTCTAAGAAAGAAAATAAAAGAACATTCATTATCAGGTGCTCATTTAAAGGTCACAAAGATATTAGAAGAAGCCCCCAAAAATGTACTGTCATCAGTAATTGACACAATGAACAGTAAAGCTCTAGATACCACTGTTAATATTTTTAATGTGGTTTACAGTTTAGTAAGGAGAAATAGGCCTATGTTTGACATTGATGATGCACTCGAGTTCCAAAAGAAAAATGGAGTGGACGTTGGCAATTGTCTCCATTCTCGATTTTCGGCAACTAGAATATATGAACACATAGCAGCTCAAATGAAAAAAACACTGTTTTCCAACATAGTCAAGGAAGAAGCTAAAGTATGCATAATCATTGATGAAGCATCAACAATAGCTAAGAAAAGTATTAGTAATTTATTTACGCTGTGAAGTGCAATCTGCAGATGAGCCATTAACCATTTTTGTCGATTTGAAGGAACTATCATCTACGACTGCAAGCAGCATATTTGAAACTTTAATTGAACGTTTAAAAAACTATGGATTTGACAAAGAATACTTGTTCAGAAATCTCATAGCTTTTTGTTCAGATGGTGCCAGTCCAATGCTGGGAAGGCACTCAGGAGTAGCAGCAGAGCTGACAGAGTTATTTCCAAATATCATAATCTGGCATTGTTTAAATCATCGCTTACAGCTAGCGCTGGATGATTCTGTGAATGATATAAATCAAGTGATTCATTACAAATTATTCTTGGACAAACTTTATTCCATCTATCATCAGTCAAACAAAAACCAAGCAGAGCTAAATGATATTGCAAAAGATTTAGGGATAGAAATTATCAAAATGGGGCGTCTCCTGGGTCCTCGCTGGGCAGCCAGCAGTGTGAGAACAGCTAAAGCAGTCTGGAGAGCGTATCCAGCTTTATATTCCCATTTTTATAGAAATTCAAACCTGGTTGGAATGGCAAAAAAAAAATGAGTAACCCAAAGTTTTTGTATGACTTAGCTCTGATCATTGATATTCTGGAGGAAGTTGCCTTGTTATCTAGTGCTTTCCAAGCACGTTCTACAACATTTCAGAAAGCAGATAAACTTGTAAGACGTACAATAAGAGCACTATCAGCTCTTAAAGAAAATTTGGGGTGCCATGAAACAGAAGTTGAGCAATTAATCCAGTCTGAAGCGTTTAAACACATTCAGTTTCAAGACAGCCAACGTATCAGTTCAAATACTGCAGGACTGCCTAGAAATCAGCTGATTCAGAGTGTAGTTGACAAAATGACAGCCAGGCTTTTATCTACAAGTCATTTCAATTTGAAGCAAGTTACTCAAAGTCGGTTTCACTGTGAGGACCTCCTAGCACTTTTTGATTTACTGGAACCAACATCTTGGAAATGATGAAATCTTATCGCCAGGGCTGGAAGGTGAAAAAAAGATAAGGCAGTTGAATGAACTCATAAAATTTGAAATCGACATCAATGACTTTCGGGATTTTGTTGATTCAAATGTAGAATCAAAGAATATTCCTCTTCTACCTATCATTGCTAAAGCTAAGAAAATAATGAGCACAATTGCTATTAGCAGCGCGGAAGCAGAACGAGACTTTAGTGTTATGAACGATATTGCGAAAGCGGAAAGAAGCAAACTTTCTGTTAATCATATTTCCAGTATGATGACAATAAAAATACTAGGAAAGCCTGTAGCAGGCTGGGATGTTGTGTCATATGTCAAAACTTGGCTAAGAAGTCATCGTCAAGCTGATGATACTAGAGTTCGTGAGAAAACTGATACTCAACCATCGCAGAACGGACTGGCTATATGGAAACTTCTTGAATAAGACAGCATGATTGAGAAGGTAAATTTATATCTAAATTTTTTTTAATTTTTTCAGAATTTTATAGAAAAATATAGATAGTATCACAAGCAGTGGTCGTTTCAATATATATTTATTTTTTGATGAAAAAATAGTATATTTTTAGATAATTATGTCATTAGTGAGTATAAAGAATATGTTAAATAATTTCTGCCAAAATGTTACAAAATGCTGTTTGGAAAAGCTAAAATGCGTTGGCTTCCGGGGCTCCGCCCCGGACCCCGCTGGGGGAGCTACCGCTCATCCCAGACCCCCTAGCTTAATAACTTGCGCCATTGACGCTCGCCGATTTACACCCGTATCTGTATCAGAACCGGTTGTTAAGAAATTGGCAGCACACCCCTGGTTACAATAGAAGGATGTTCCGTTTCATCTTCATCATCACTTTTCTCCTGGGGATCTGATTCTAGGATGGGTTTCTGAAGCGTTTGGTGAACTTATGCAAAGTGAACTAATTCATGCTTCAGCTCTAATTCATCCACCTCTGCTAGTTCAGCAAGGCATTTCATTGAAAATGAATTTACATTTGCATCAATAACCCGTTTGTAATTGTTGGGGTTGAGATACCAAAGTTCCTTGTAGAGTGCCGAATTTCTTTCACTGAATCTGGATGATATTTCTTGACTCAAACGATCATTGACTGGAAGATAAACATCTAATCTGAATCTTTCAATCAGATCAGTAAACCGGGTCTCTGGTGTTGATTCATCGAAAAAGCGACGCCTCTTGCGGGATATCGTTGTATAGTAGTTGGAAAATTTTCTTGAAGAACGACATCGAAATCAAGATTCTCATCTTCATCAATAAGTTGCTGCACTTGCTGTCGGAACTCTATTGCCTTCTGAAGTTTCTCATCAAACTTCAACCGGTCGTTTGTGATTATGCTCATTTCATAATCAACTAGCCCAACTGCTTGAGTGAGATCCAACGTTCCAACCCATGTGTCTGTAAGTACTTTGTTACAGGTTCGCAGGTTTTGAGCAATTGCTTGAGAATTATGGCAGTAAGGAGCGAACGAAAGGTTATCCAGTTAGTCAGTAGACCATTACTGAGACTTTTAGTTGTACACGTACTCTCCGGCTCAGTGCTCAACTCCCACAAAGTTCCAATGAGAATGAAATAGCTTTTTGGTTCGTTGCAAATTCTTGTAATGGCTTTGTAAGATGACCACCATCGTGTTTTCCCCAATTTCACCAGCTTTTTAAGTTTGGCAGATCCTGTGCAATGTTTATTGACCCAATTTTTTCCAAACGTCAATCCTTCTTGAGCTGTTATTGAAGAAGGTACACGTTTGTTGAAGCAATCCAAGAAGATTACGACATTCCTTAACATCACAGAAAACAGGAGCGGTGACAAGATTTTGCTGATGGGCAAATCCCCATACAAAATATCCTGATGGCACATAGTCGCGGTAGTACTTCACAACACCGATGTTTTCAGACGTATTCGCTGAAGCACCATCCAATGACAATCCAATTGGATTAGTGATTTCCAGACCGAGTCTCTGAAGTTTTTCACTGAGCAGCTTCCATAATACTTCGCCCTTGCCAGAAGTTATTACCTCACACCCTAAAAGTCGTTCTTGAACTTTTCCATCCTTGTTGACGAACCGTACTACAACATTCATCTGGTCTGTCCCAGATACATCAACAGTTCCATCCATCATTACACCGTACTTCTTGTTACAATCTGTACTGATAATCTTTACAATTTTTTCTTGGATCAGATGAGCCAGAATCATAAGAAGGGTATTAATAGTTGATTTACTAATGAAGGTAACAAAATTCCCTCTACCCTTCTTTTGTGCTATGCCTTTTTCAGCAAAATGAGACACATGAGACGAAAGTAGCGGGTCATACTTGCTTAACAATAATACCAACTCCAGGAAGTTCCATGACGCTTGTTTGTGTCCAGTAGGTCACGCGCACTTTCGGAGCACCCGCGATAAAGCAATCCCTGAGCTGAGAGAAATTTGGTGATATCATTGATGCGATTCAGAATCTGACGGTTCTTTTCCACTTTTTGACAAGATATCATTTCTACGGCTTGCTGCCATCCCGAAGTCAGTGAAATGTCTTTCCCTTGCAGACATCGGAAGTACACATCAGAAGCGTCACAATGTTGCTGAGAAACCTCATGTCATTTTACCAATTGGCTGGCTCGACGGAAATGCTCTTTACCAAGTCCACGCACAAAATCGTTTGAGCGGTTTGTAGAAAAACAACCACAAATTCTGCAAAACAGTTTGTTATCGACATATGATAGCCATTTCCGTTGGATATTGTCATCATCATTTTCACTCTGGAAATAGATTTCACGATTGAAAGGGCTGGTGAGGAGGCGTAACTAATAGTACCAGTACCAGTTTAGCCTCACGTGTTGAGGCTTTGTCTTCCTTCGGAGTGGCAACATCAGATGCAATACTGTCGTCATCACAGACAATATCACCCCTAGACAGCATCAGACTTGCGTTGTCAATACTTTCTGGGCCCCTTTCTCCGTCAGAGACTGATCGCTGACTAGTTGCAGACAAGGGGGCAAAGCAGAGTTTCTTCTGGCTTTGATCAGAACCTGCAGCATGAAGGTCTCTTCTACATTTTTCCTTTCGGAATTGAGAACCGCTTTTTCGTTTTTTCAATTTATCCATAGCACACCAATAACCTCGAAAAAAACACACGTTATATATATATATATATATATATATATATTATATATATAATATATATGGATTAAAGATCCCACGAAAACAGTTAAAATATATTTAAAACTATGCCTCTCTTTTGAAAAAACCCCAGAGTTTCCCAAATAAAAAAGATTAGACATGTCTATAGTGCATCAAGGTTAGGCGGCAGATTAAATTGTTTGTAATCTGTGTTGTTTCTATGCATAATGAAATATAAGACGTATAAAAGAAGTTGGATTATTTTGTTAGGCTTGATATTCATATTTGCATTGAAATTATATTTTTGTTTAACATATAAAATATCAGAAAATATCGGAAATAAAAAAAAATAAAAATATCCTGTGTATACTGGATTGTTAAAAATGTCAAACGGTTTTATAGACGTATTAAAGCTGGAAAATAACCTAAGATTCAAAATCAACGCATTTGAAAATCCTATTAAATAAAAAATCCCAGTCTCAAACCTAGAAATGGCTGACCTATACCAGAAATTCACCAGAAATTCAAGCAAACAAACAAATAATAAGTATCAAGTAAGAGAAACCGAATATTATTAAGGTTACCTTAAAAAACAGTACCAGGATTTTGGTTTATGTTGAAGGCTAGGTTTTATCTTAATTTATCTTAGTTTAAAAATTAAACAAAAAAGTTCAAAAAAGTTTTTGGTTGCATACTTTTTCAATATATTTATGTAGATTTTATTGACTGCATAAAAATTATATATTTCTGTGTGTTTTATGTAGCATAAAATTTTCAAAAAATTTAAAATATTATTTTTTTTTCAAGGATATTTTACATAATTCATGAGTTGAATGAGTCACAAAACAATATACTCGTATATACACACTTTTTTTAATCATAACGACGTACATAAAAGACATTTTCATATAGAATTTTTACACAAACAATGTAAATTTATGGAATTTTTATTGACTTTTAATGTAACTCTCTAAAAATAAGTACATTTTATTGAGTTTCATTTTTACTAGGGTGCCGTGGGCGGGTGAGGAAAGTACTCCGCATAGAGGAGGTAGACGAGAAGGGCGCATAATTGAGGTGGGCGACGCGACGGGGGCGCATGTGCCATGGTACAATGGCACTATGGCAAGTCCGACACTGACACAAACACATTCTAAGTCCTATTTCATATATAGGCGCAACACATTCTAAGTCCTATTTCACATATAGGCCTAACACCATACTCGTATCCCCGATCACCTTGGAGATAGGTCCAACATTCTGGATTTATTTCTTTCCTCTCATCCTTTTTCTTACTCTGTGAAACTTTTTTCTACGTTGGACTCCTCCGACCATAATCTTATATCTGTTTCCTGTCCCATTGCTCCAATTCGGCCTTTGGATATTCTCAAGAGGAGGCGCCTTGGCACTTTGGTGCCGCTGATTGGGAGGCCCTTAGACAGTACTTCTGTGATTTCCCATGGAATGATTATTGCTTCCGTGGCCGAGGCCCTTCCGAGCGTGCTGAGCGCATCACAGAGGTAATTCTCTCGGGCATGGAGGCATATATTCTATATTCTATTCCTACTACTAATGCAAAATAACCTTGTTTAACTTTATTTGGTCTAATGCTATCCGCAACAAAGAGGAGACTTTCAGAAGGTACCGTCTCTCCAACTCCTGACTCTCACTCAGCTCATAATTCTGCCCAGAATCGTGCAAAATCTGTTCTTCGACTCGCCAAAAAATCGTTCATCAGACAAAAAATGTGAAAACCTATCCAATTATAATTCTTCTCACTCTTTCTGGCATTTATGTAAGAACCTCTTCAACAACTTTACTTCCTCTTCTTTCCCTCTTCTTTTCCATTCTGACGGCTCAGGTGCCGTCTCTTCTCGTGACAAAGCTGAACTCTTCGCTCAAACTTCCCCTTACAACTCAACCCTGGACGATTCCGGTGCTGTTCCTCCATCTCCTCCTCCCTCAGACCTTATTATGTCTGAAATTAGAATCTCTTCTAAATGTTTTTTCTGTCCTATCTGGGCTCAACATTAGGAAGGCGTACGGTCCTGATGGTGTTCCTCCTGTTGTTCTTAAGAACTGTGCTTCTGTGCTGACACTTTGCCAAGGCAAACTTTCATCTTTGTTTCTCATCTGGTACTTTTCCTTTCTGCTGGAAGTTCGCTTTCATTCAGCCTGCCCCAAAGAAGGGTGACCACTCTCAACCCTCCAACTATCATCCAATTGCTTTGATTTCTTGCTTTTCCAAAGTTTTTTAATCTATCCTTAATAGTGAGGTGATGTGTGTGTGTGTGTGTGTATATATATATATATATATATATATATATATATATATATATATATATATATATATATATATATGTGTGTGGTGTGTGTGTGTGTAAAAATGAACCATAAATAATTCCCATATTCCTATACTATCATATTCTTCATGTAATGCTTGTATTCATTTATATAGTTCTTGTATCCATTTTAAAATTCATGTGTTTATATGGTTCATGTATTTATATAATTCTGTATATTCTTATATATTTAACTTTATATAATGCCTATATTCATATGTATGTACGTGCGTGTATTCATTTTTACATAAGGACCAAAATCGCCCAACGCGAGTTTCGATAAAAATTTTGATTTGCGTTCTACTTTTGCCAAATAATTGGTAACCTGTTCTTTTTTAAAATCTCATAATCATTTTTTTAGATTTCGCTTAATAAGGAATCCTGCTTAAGCTTTGCAATGTTCATATTTTGTATACATTCTCTTTCGTTATGAAAGATGAGATCATGTCTTGCCTAAGCATTTAAATTGTACATCTTAAACCTTAAAATTTTACTCATATGCATATTTTAGTGTAAAGATGCATAGTCCGATTTCCACTTTTAGTTAACTTGGCAGATCATGATAACATCAGATCTGAAAAGTCGCGGTTTAAGATAAAAATATAGTTTCATCTTCAAATATTTTGTTTACTCGTTCAAGCCTTACCACAGCTAAAAAATTTACTTTATTTTCGAATATTGTGCAAAAATAATGCAGCCTTTTTAGCATTTAATAATAATGATGTTAGCAGCTTTGGGGTATATAAACTCAGTAAAAATCTTCCATTGTCATTCAGAAGCTAATTCAGAGGCTGAGCACTACTTGTACATTTTAGCAGTAAATTACAGTAAAAGATAGTCTTTATCTTATCCTTCGAGCCTTGCTCTCTTCAGAAGAACTTGGTCAGAGAATTTTAGTAAGTCTACTAGAATCCTCCGAGCCACTATAGAAGAACTCGGAGAGTAATATAGAAGAAAACTACTACAAGTCACACATCCGTTGCTGCCACCTAACTAGAACCCCCGTGTCTTGAGGACACGTCTCTAAGGATTTCGCCATAGGAATCTTGTTAAGTACAGAACTCTTTTTTAAATAATCTCTAAACATTTGAAAAGTCAGTATTATTAACAGTTAATATTTAGTATTGAGCCAGAATTAACACAAAACACAGTGAACACTTCAGACACGAGTGATACATTTTTTTTTATTGAAAACAGTATTTTCACAGAATTACTGTCACAGAATTAAAATTCACAGTTAATGTCACAGAGTTATTTTCATTATTATAGTTAGTATAGTATAATTTTATTTAATGTACCAAACATAGTATTATCATACCTTCACGTACATTCGAGTGAAATCTTGTTTACATTTTTCTATTTTGCTTGCAATTTTTTCAAATTCTCCCCTAGTTAGGCAAATTATTGTGCATTTATTTAATGTGTACTTTTTTAGATAGGTAGTTAGGAAAACCCCTTAAGTGATCATTCCATAAATTAAGATCGGTCAAGCGCTCTCTGACATCGAAAATTTCCCTACACCCATTTTTCCACCTACCCCGCGCCCTTCAAACATACTCCCAAACACACAAACTTCAGATCCAGAACAAGCCAATATGTCTCAGTCTCAAACCCCCGCCCCAGCGTACATTAACTTAGGCAGACTAGTAAACCTTCCCCATACTGTTTTAATTTTTAAGGGAACCATAAATAATCACTTTGTTGAACCACGCGTAAGACCTTGGATTGAGTCTTTAGAGCAACATTTCTTACGCGAAAACATCACCGATGATGATATAAAAATTAGGGAAGCAAAAAGATTTATCGACCCTAAAGAAGGGAATGCTCATGACACAGTCACCTACGTCCCATCAATTAGCGAAGTTACAACATGGGACAACTTTAAACAAAACTTAGAATTTTTTAAAGAAATAACACTTGCACAACCCTTAGCCACGTTAGAAGCAGTCTTCCAAGCTAAATGGAAGAAAGAGGAACATGAAGATTTAAACAATTTTATTACACGAACACAAACTTGTAGGAGAAGCCCTCCGTGCCGCTGAAAATGCGTGTGGCATTACTTCCACTTCGAAACAAAGAAATCTAATAGTAGCAACAACCATTTACCAAAACCTATCCGGAGCATCTAAAAAAAAGTTTCAGGAGTTTTTAAATGTTGACAAACCTGTAAGTGTAGCCATAAACAAAACACGGGAACATTACCCCGATTTAGCAAACCAGAACTACCGAAAGGGTAGAAAAACCCCTGTACATTACATTCAGCAGCAGCAACCACAACACCAACAGCAACAGCAACAACAACAACCCTATAAATCGAGGCCAATGCAGGGAACACCACCCCAGAAACAAGTCCCCCAAAACCCAGAATACACGCCCTCCTCCACAGTGTTTTAACTGCGATAGCTTGGGCACATGATAAGTCAGTGCAATTATTCCCCTTATTGCTCCCACTGTCACGAACATGGCCATCGCCGTGGCGATCGCCAAAAGTGTGCTGATAAAGCCCCTGCAGGGTATAGACCCCACTTTCAGAAACCAAACCACCCACGTTCCCAAAACGTATCCCAAAAGTCCTCCAATCCCCAGAAACCAGTCCATTCCCAGTCTCAGTCGAACCACCAACTCAAGAGATTACGACCACAGGGTCAACCACACTCGTACCCCATGTACAAACCCCAGTACAACCAGCAAGGCAGCTAGTTCGGTACGTAGAAGTACCCGCAGAAGAATCATTTTCCCCAGAGTACAGTTTTCAAGAACACCCTCCAGCGTATGGTAATCCCATAGAATATGACCCAGGTCCCCCCATAGAAGACAATTCGAGCCCTTTTTTAGACCCTACATTGGAGGCGGCAGTTCAACCCCCTCCCTCCTAAATTACAGTAATGAACCCAGATACGCACACAAACTCCCCATCAGGATAATAGGTGCGGACCTCCTAGATTTAATATTAAATTGTAGCATTGATAACCAAGATTTAACTGCTCTCCTAGATACAGAAGCACACGCGACGTTAATTAAGAAACAATGTGTAGATGAATTATTAGAGAGTACAAATTACAAATATGAACTTAAGGCACCATCCTGACAACTCAGAGGAGTTACGGGCACACCCATACCTACGTACGGAGAAATTGAGTTATATTTAGAAGTTGGAAACGCGGTATACCCCGCGAAATGTTGTATAGTGGACACAGTCGCCACCTTTCAGACAGATATCCTACTAGGTATGGAGTTTTTTAACCGGAATCAATAGAAGATTTACCCAGCCGGAAAGTTAGTAAAGTGTCGAAATAGGACACACCATCTCCGTGAGATGCTTAATGCTAATAGAATTAGTTCAGTTCAGATTTCCGAAAGACATAGGAAACCCCCTCCAATTGATGGCAGTTCAAGTCAGCCGGTTGCATCCAGAGGGACAACGCTCCAGAAATCAGACCCCAGGGTAATCAGTTCCAGTTGTTGAATCCAGTTGGATCAACATAGTCAGTTTCCAGTCAGTCAGTTTCCAGTCAGTCAGTTTCCAGTCAGTCAGTTTCCAGTCAGCCAGTTTCCAGTCAGCCAGTTTCCAGTCAGCCAGTTTCCAGTCAGCCAGTTTCAGTTCAGCCAGCTTCATTTCAGCCAGCTTCATTTCAGCCAATAAGGCAAATTTTAGTCGCCGAACCAGAGTCAGATTCACAATTTTTCATATGCCCTACCGAGCATGTAACAGTAGCACCTTATGAGAAGATTTGTTTCCTAGCAAAAGTAGTCGACAGTCAAGGAAAATTATTAGAGTCAGGGCGTACTCTGATTACAGAGAAAAGTAATTTAAAAAGAGATGTTCTTATTGCCCAAGCCCTTAGTCAGAGTCAGAATTCAGCTATCCCTGTTGTTTGTTTAAACAAAGGAAAAAGCCCTATAGAATTAACTTCAAATCAGAAAATAGGAACTGTTTCCACAGTAGAAGTAAATTCAGATTTCTCCACCAGTACGATAAATCGTGTTTCCAGTTCCTTAGCGTTAAACCCTTCAGTGTTAAAAGAAGAATATAAGAAATGTCTGGAACACTCCCTTCAGGAGTCACCAGCCTTACGGGATCCCAAACTAATGGAATCACTTCTCGATTTCCTGATAAGAAATAGAGATGTGATTGCCCTAAAAGGAGATCCTTTGGGTCGAACTAATTTGGTCCCTTTTGATATCAAGCTGGAACCCAATTCCAAACCCATTTTCATTCCCCCCTATCGGGTTCCACATTCCCAATTAGTCACTATTGAGGAACACATCACGGACATGTTGGAGCAGGATGTCATTCAGCCTTCAGCTAGTCCCTGGTCCGCTCCTATGATTGTCGTCTCCAAATCTCCAAAAAGGACGGAACATCTCGCCCTTGTATAGATTTTAGACGCCTGAACAACATTACCATCCCAGACCGTTTCCCGATTCCAAACATGCAGGAAACAATTCTGAACGTAGGGAAAGCGAACTTTTTTTCATCCCTCGATTTAGCATCGGGTTATTGGCAAATGGAGGTCAGTCCCGAATCTCGGGCATTGACTGCTTTCTCCACTAACCGAGGCCATTACGAATTCCAGGTTTTACCTTTCGGAGTCCGAAATGGGCCTGCTAATTTCTCGAGGTTGATGAATATAGTCCTTTCCGACCTATTAGGTGTCGAAGCTCTCGTTTATCTTGATATTATCGTTTACAGTTCGGACATAAAAACACACTTTCAACGTCTTCAGAATGTGCTATCACGCTTGAAAAAAGCACACCTAAAACTGAAACTTGCAAAGTGCAACTTTTTACAAGAGTCCCTGGTATACCTAGGATTTTTACTATCATCCACAGGGATTAAACCTGACCCAGCCAAACTCGAAGCGCTGGAACGGTACCCTGTACCCAAAACCATCGACGACGCCCGTGCATTTATTGGTTTTGTCGGATTCTATCGTAATTTTATCCCACAATTTTCAAATATTGCTAAACTCATTACTAATTTGTTCCAGAAAAATTCGAAATTTAACTGGGAATCCGATCACCAACATGCCTTTGAAACTTTAGTTAATAAACTAACCTGTCATCCCATCTTACAATATCCTGATTACACAAGACCCTTCATCATAGCCACAGATGCTTCCTCCTATGGACTAGGAGCCGTCCTGTTACAGGACGTAGATGGTGTGGAATTACCCATTGCTTATGCCAGTCAACTTCTCTCTGCACCTCAACGGAATTATTCCGCTATGGACCGAGAGGCCCTAGCGGTATATTGGGCTTTGAAAAAATTCCGAAATATCGTCTATGGCTACGATGTAACCATCAAGACTGACCATAAGCCACTCGCCTACCTCTTCAAGGACAAGTTACTTGAAGGACGGTTGAGTAGATGGGCTCTGTTGATTCAGGACTTTGCGGCAAAAATCGTATACAAACCGGGAAAACTGCAAGTTATTCCAGACGGATTGTCGAGACTCAAGCCCGACGCCCAAGTGAATAAAATAGGAATTCCCTGTGTTCGACTACGAGTGTCTGCAATACTCCCAACAACAGGACCAACACCCCAAACCTTCGGGCGCGCCTGGAACAAAAGGAACCATCGAAGGTAAAAGAACAGTACAACCTCAAAGATGGGCTCGTACATTTCAGGAACGAAGATGGAAACGACCTCGTGGAGATACCAAAGGATCTCGTCGATATAGCCATTGGACTTTGTCACGACTCACCTTTGTATGGACACATGGGGCCGGATCGCACCATCAAGAGTCTTTTGGAGCGATACCATTTTCCCGAGATGAACAGAAAGGTACAGAATACATCGCCGAATGTCCGTCGTGTTTAAAGCATAAGGGCAACGTACCATCCACAGCTCCGATGCATAAATATCCAGTATGCCAAAGGCCCTGGCAAAGAACTGGAATGGATATACTGGGACCATTTCCCAAAACATCAAAGGGAAATCAGTACATCATTGTGTTTACGGACCACTTCTCGCGTTACAGCGAAGTAGCCGCCATTCCAGACCAGACCTCGGAAACTGTGGCAAGAGCCCTAGTGGAACGCGTCATCCAAAATCATACCACTCCTTCCATCCTAATCTCGGATAACGCCCTTAGTTTCACTTCCAAACTGTTCGAGTCACTCTGTAACATGTGTAAAATTAAAAATACACACATTGTGGCATACCATCCGCAGGCAAACGGCTTAGTGGAAAGGCACAATCGAAAGATCTTAGAAGCCCTTCGCCACGTTGTCGATGCATCCTCCCGTACATGGGATGATTCCTTTCCCATGGTACAAACAGCCATCAACAATGGCTATAATGTGTCCATCGGGGACACCCCTCATTTCGTCCTCTATCAATACGACAAGCGTCTACCTTTTGATTTGCCCGACCAAATCGACCCGGCCGTTCTAACATCTTCCGAGATGGCAGAAGCAAATCAGCAATTAGCTGAACGATCTTTCAAGATTTTTGACATAATCCGCTATGCCCTAGACCAGCGCTGTCCAACTTACGGCCCGCGGGCCGCATGCGGTCCTCGGTATGGAATTTTGCCAAATTTCACTTCTGAATTTTCTTCCCTATTTTGTCATTTCTAGTAGGGAGAACAACATTCAGCGTGTTCCTAAGTCGTATTAACCAACAATGTATGATTATAGGCAACATCTTGGCCGCGCTTTATAGAAGTTGGACAGCACTGCCCTAGACCAACGAAACCAACAGATGGAGCAAGAGCAACATAGGCGTCATCCCCGTCAACGGACTATAATCGTCGGTATGCGATGTTATTTGAAGAGCGTGAAACCGCCAGGTGCTCATCGCAGGTCATATCCAAAATGGGATGGCCCATATAGGATTATGAAAAACCTCGGAAAAAATCGTTATGAAATCCTCGACCTCCGGGATCATTCCAAACTAAAGATCATTCACGCTGACAATTTGAAGATAGCTTCCGAACACCTTCCCAAAAACAGCTGCCAGGCGTTCGAGCCGCCTATCCTTCAAAAGGTCAAGGTATTAATAAATCGAGCAGGGATCAAAAAACCGAAATGGTCACCGCGGGAACCACTACCCATGACGAAGATTGGTACCTCGTAATACCACCAGTACTCGAGCCAATCTCTGAACAAGAGGAGGCCCCAGAGCCAAGTGTCCCATCGGACCCAGACCCTGGAGAAACCCCTTCGAGAGGATCACTCAGTGGAACTCCACCATCTCCTCCAACTCCACCATCTCCTCTGTCACCACCCTCACCGATTGATGATCGACGCACGGACCCTACATACCGCCCGCAAATGCATCAACCACGTGAACTAGAACCTTCACATAAGAAACGAACCCGCTCAGAATCCGAGCTTAACGGTCGACCCCCATTGCCACCAAAATGAGGCTGACCCCTTCGCCCACAAACACAAGTATCCACACAGCCACCCCCAGCTCCGTATAACCTAAGGCGTAGAAATGAATAAAATTGTCCCCCTTATAATTTTCCAAATTATTTACTCTTGTAGCCCTAGCATTAAAATTTCTACCGGAGTTGTTATAGAAAAACTTGCAGAAGGTAATTTTTTGAAAGGGCACGCAGACCTTTATATAAATTTGCAACCCCCTGCTAGAATTAAAATCAATCTCCTTCAGATACAAACCCAATTAAAAACGTTTGAAAGTAAAGTCCAGAATTCTTTCCAAGGAAAAGATCAGATTAGTCGCGTTCTGTTAGAAAATACCCTCGAAAATATTCAAACTACAGCACGCGCCCTATCAGAAATATTAGCCTTACCATGGATACAAACTGAAACTAAAAACTCGGAAAACTTTAACCAAAGAAGTAAAAGGGGACTGATAGATATAGGAGGGAAACTGTTCAAAGGTTTATTGGATTAGCAACCGAAGAAGATATTAAAAGAATCGAATTCAAATTGAATCTCTTCGCGCGAAATCGACAGTATAATGGACACATGTTAGAACAAACTATTAGGTCACTACACGAAAACAATCGCTTCCTCCACTCCCTTTCGGACAGATTCACATACCTTGAATCCATGTTAGCTCAATACAAAGAACACAAAAGATATCTAAATTAATAGAGATAATTAACCTACAAGTAACCCTAATCGATAAATACTTACGACGAATAACTACGATTCATTCCAAGGTTTTGCGTGCAACCCAGCTAGCCCATGGAAAAATCACTCTTTCCACCCTAATACCATGGGAAACACTTCAGTCCTTGATTCACACCGCCCAGACACAATTAAAATTATCACCCATATTCCCACTCAACCACACTAATTACCCTCAATTTCTAGAATACACCTGGACTGTACATGGACCACGCCCCTACACATATTTCATAATTATACCATTTTTCGATGTCCTCACTTACGACGTATATAAATTTCACCCTTTCACAACACCCTACCAAAACAACTCTAATGTCTATCGATTGTATTTACCCACTGCACCACCTTACCTTTTCCTCACCAAAGATCTATCAGCCTATTCTATGATGTCAGATAGCGACGTCCGGCATTGCCGATTCCCGCAACCAAATAAACAACTCGTTTGCCCTCCACCAAACCAGTTATTCTTCCAACTACTAGGCCTTGCTTTATCGACTTAATTCGTGACCGGCATGCCCCGGTATGTTCATTTAAAAAATTTCATTCCCCTAAAACCGTCCAACTACGAATTGGACCAGACATGGGTTTCTCTCGCGAACAGGACTGCCGCTACTCTCGAGTGTCCGTCAAATTATTCCCTCATCACAATCCCTATGGTTATTCGGCTACCAATTGGTTGCTCCTTGCGTTCAAAAACCCTCCAAATATACAACCCGTACAAGGTTACCATTAATAACTCATACCCCTTCCCGTCGCAAATTAAATTTAAACCCGTCATAGAGATCTTAAATCTCTCCATAAAACCTGTAACCATCCTACCCGAGCTACATGCCCCTGAATAGAATGATCAATTGAGTCGGTTTAAAATTTCGGATGATAACCAAAACAACCTCTTACAAATATTACAACCTGTTACAATTTCCTCAACATCTGCCGTTAGTATCATTATTGTATGTGCTATTATCCTCGGTATATTTGTGGTGAAAAGATCGTTCTGGGAACAAAGAAAAGCAAGAGACACCGAGCGACATGAAACTATTTATGCACGACCAAGAGTGCGTACCCAGACCACGTGAACTAGACTTAACCACCCGACTTATGTTGTGTATATAAATCTGTATTATAAAACCCATAGTTATCATCTAATTAGCATTAGTTAGGATGTTACATTATTATATTAATATCATTCTAGAGGGGAGAGCCCTGTAAAAATGAACCATAAATAATTCCCATATTCCTATACTATCATATTCTTCATGTAATTCTTGTATTCATTTATATAGTTCTTGTATCCATTTTAAAATTCATGTGTTTATATGGTTCATGTATTTATATAATCCTGTATATTCTTATATATTTAACTTTATATAATGCCTATATTCATATGTATGTACGTACGTGTATTCATTTTTACATAAGAACCAAAATCGCCCAACGCGAGTTTCGATAAAATTTTTGATTTGCTTTCTACTTTGCCAAATAATTGGTGACTTATTCTTTTTTAAAATCTCATAATCATTTTTTTAGATTTCGCCTGATAAGGAATCCTGCTTAAGCTTTGCAGTGTTAATATTTTGTATACATTCTCTTTCGTTATAAAAGATGAGATCATGTCTTGCCTAAGCATTTAAATTGTACATCTTAAACCTTAAAATTTTAATCATATGCATATTTTAGTGTAAAGATGCATAGTCCGATTTCCACTTTTAGTTAACTTGGCAGATCATGATAACATCAGATCTGAAAAGTCGCGGTTTAAGATAAAAATATAGTTTCATCTTCAAATATTTTGTTTACTCGTTCAAGCCTTACCACAGCTAAAAAATTTACTTTATTTTCGAATATTGTGCAAAAATAATGCAGCCTTTTTAGCATTTAATAATAATGATGTTAGCAGTTTTGGTGTATATAAACCTCAGTAAAAATCTTCCATTGTCATTCAGAAGCTAATTGAGAGGCTAAGCACTACTTGTATATTTTAGCAGTAAATTACAGTAAAAGATAGTCTTTATCTTATCCTTCGAGCCTTGTTCTCTTCAGAAGAACTTAGTCATTAAACTTTCCGGATACGCTATAAGAAGAGTCCGGAATCTTCAGAAAATTTTAGTAAGTCTACCAGAGTCCTTCGAGCCACAATAGAAGAACTCGGAGAGTAATATAGAAGAAAACTACTACAAGTCACACATCCGTTGCTGCCACCTAACTAGAACCCCCGTCGACTTCGAACCAACCCAGGCCATAGACGGAGGGGTTAACATACATACATACATATATATATATATATATATATATATATATATATATATCATACTTTGTGGCGATTTTAATTTCCCATTTATAAAATACAAAAAAGTGGGTAGAAATATATTTATACAGCAAGATAAGGGGGGCACAAGAGAGGGCCAGGAGCAAGCAAGAATGCTGATGGCTCTCACAAACGAGTTTATGTTGACACAGGAGATAACAGAAAATACCAGGAAAAATAACTGCCTAGATCTGGTATTCACAAATAACACGAACTTGATTGCGGATATAAAAATAACTCCAACTATTATCTCAGACCACAATATAGTCGAGTTATCAACAAATATGGAGATAACTTTAAAAGACAATATACATACGGAAGGAAGAAGCAAATTTGGGGCTTTTAAATTAAACTCCAAGACCATAAATTGGGAAGAAATCAGATTACACATGGCTTAAATATAGTGGAGAACAGTTTTCGAGAATAAAACAACTGAGGAAATGCTAACAACCTTGGAAGAAAAGACGCTGAGAATTTTGGAAAAATATGCTCCGAAAGCACAGCTAAAAGGAAAGAGGAACTGGCTAGAGAGGCAAAAGAGAAGAATATTCCGCAAAAGAAAGAGAGTAGCGACGAAGTTAGCTAATTGCGGAGACAACAATGCCACGAAAGAAATACAAGAAAAATTGGAGAGAATCGATTGGGAAATACAAACTCTGATGAGGGCCATACAGAGAGGGAAGAGGAAAAGGCGGTAGAAGCAATAAAGGAAAATCCAAAATACTTCTACAGCTATGTGAAAAGGAAAACAAAAACGCGCGCTACTATCGGGCCCTTTAGGAATGGAAATAATGAACTAACAGACGATCTAAAAGAAATATCTGAAACATTGAGAGTCCAGTATGAATCGATATTCAGTACCCCAAAGAGTGACAAAGCGATACTTGACATAGAGGCATTCTTCAAAGAGAAATTGCAAGGAGAATGTATAACAGACTTTGATTTTATCCCAGAAGATGTAGTGACAGCTATAGGACAACTGAAATCAAATTCAGCTGCAGGTCCGGACAAATGGAACGCACTATTAATTAAAAACTGTAAAAATGAAATACCTACACCCTTATACTGGCTATGGAGAAGATCCCTAGACACTGGGGAAATACCGAGCATCTTGAAAAGAGCAAACATCGTCCCTATATATAAATGAGGAGATAGATCTCAAGCAAAGAACTATAGACCAGTGTCCTTGACATCCCACCTCACCAAAATTTTTGAAAGAATTGTCAGAGAGAAAATCTATGACTTCTTGGAGACATTGGAAAGATTCAACAAAAATCAACACGGATTCCAATCAGGAAGATCATGCCTATCACAACTTACAGAGCATTATAACAATATCCTAGATGCACTTGAAGGCAATGGAAACTATGATGTCATATACACGGATTTTGCTAAAGCTTTCGACAAATGCGATCATGGAATAATAGCACATAAAATTAAACATATAGGAATAACAGGCAAAGTGGGAAAATGGATCTACAACTTCCTCAGAAATCGACCACAGGTGGTCAAAATTCAAGGTATATCATCATCAGAATCAGAAGTACGCAGCTCAGTACCACTGTTATTATTATTTTATTTTTATTTTTTTGGGGGGAGGATTCAAAATCACAGCTGAGCCGTGAACGGCCAAGCTCTGAAGGGCCAGTTCAACCTACAGCCCAAGTTAAGCTAGATTAAAAACTTACGGACTTGGAGGTCCTGTTAGGTCCTACCTCAGGGTTGCTGACTCGATGTAAGCCTACCTTAGCCTCATTTGTATGAATTTAAGATAAAAAACAAAAGGGGCACTATTTATGGTCTACTTTCTAAACCTTGCAACAACAACACAACCTGCACTATTGCACGATGCAACAATCTTGTATCTAAACAACCAAACTGAATTGCAAGAGAGCTCTCTATAAGACCACACCCTGTAAATACCGCATTCCACAAACGAGTAGAAAAGACGCGCAGCGGCCCAAAAAATGATGCCACAAGAGTGCCCAAAGAATGATGCCACAAGAGCCCAAAAATGCTAGCTCTAAATTAAGTGAATTTTTCACTAACCTTACAATTATGAGATGGATATATATATATACACATCTTAACTTAATATATACAAGCAATGCTGCATCACTCAGCTTAGTTATCATATCGCCTTGGGACAACAATGGTTCTTCCTCTTCTAGATTTTCTAACACTTCCCACCGAAGAGGCATTGTTGTCATTACCTTCTGCAAGTTTAGCCAAGCCTTCTCCATGAGGCTGTAACTCAAATGTTTCATCTTGACTATCCGTGTTTTTCCTGATTTCTAAAGCAAAGAGTTTTTGTATAGGTCTCTTTAATTTTCCTCCTGAAATCTTTACCAGTGCAGACCTAACTAAATTGTCTTTGCCAACAAACAACTCTTCAATTATGCCAAGCTTCCAGCATTGCCTTGGTCTTTCATTCCCAATCATTACCACTTCTCCCACCTTGATACAATTTGCATTGGAGCCCTTTACATTGCCTGGTGGGTAATAATTGAGTTCTGGCAAGTATTCCATCTGCTACCTATTCTATAACTGATCTTGTAGCTCTTCAAGGTACCTGAACCTTCTGGTTAACTCTCCGTGAGTGCTCTGGATAGGCTGCAAGTCTTCTGGCACACAGGGGCTTGATGTTAATCGTTTACCACAAAGAAAGTGATTTGGTGTCAATGGCTCTGCATCCTGCATACTGTTATAAACAAAAGTGATAGGCCTACTGTTCACCATTGCTTCTACTTACACAAAACAGTGCAGAATTCTTCTTTGCTCAAATGAGCATTAGCTAAAAGTTTCTTTAATGGGCACTTTACACTTCTCACTAGCCTTTCCCAAAATCCTCCCCACCATGGTGCTCTCTCAACAATAAACTCCCACTGTACCCCTTGGTGTGAAAAGTATGATTGGAATCCGTCCTCTTTTAGCAAGGACCAAACTTGTTGGAGTTCCTTTGTAGCCTTTTTGAAGGTTTTTGCATTATCCGATATGATTTTATTTGGGAAACCCCTTCTGTTCACAAACCTTTTAAAGGGCAAAAGAAATATCATACATCACTACTTAAGTTGCTTACCAACTCCAAATGGATTGCTCTGGTGGTAGCACATGTGAAAAGACATAACCTTTGTTAGACTCCCCTTGCTCATACACATAGACTGGACCTGCGAAGTCTACTCCCGCTACATCAAATGGGGCAGTATAGACACACCGTTCTCTTGGAAGTGGAGCCACCTTTTCATAATAAGGCTTTGCACTCCAACGCTTGCAAACCACACATTTATGCAGGACTTTTTTTACTACTTGTCTAATTTTGGGAATCCAAAACTGTTGTCTGATCTCTATTATCACTTTTCTAACTCCAGCATGTAACAACTTATGATGAGTATCCAGGATCAAAAGTTCCACAAAGTGCCCCCCAGAAGGTAGCAAACTTGGATGTCTTTTCTTCTCTGGAAGCCCAGAAAACTGTAGTCTACCTCCTACTCTCAATAAATCCTGATCCAAAAACACATACAAACCCTTGAGAGCAGAATGTGTTGGTAGAACATGTATTGGATGGCTGATGAGCAATTCCCTCTCTTCACCAAATTTTTCCTTCTGCACATATACCACCCAGTATTGCCTGGCTTGCTGAATCTTCTTACTGTTCAGAATTCCTTCCCTTCTTGTTTCTCCCTTAATATTGTTGGTAAATCTATATACCCATGCTGTCACTCTTAACAACCTTTTCAGACTGCTAATGTCCTCAATCCTCAACATGGGGTCCTGCTGCATAACTTGACAACTGTTCACAGTGCATTTTCTCATTTCACTCACCCATTCTTCTTGAGCCTGGCATTCTCCTACAATAGGCTGATTAGGCCAGTTTTCGCTTCCAAGTTTTAGCCACTCTGGCCCATTCCACCACAAACTTGAATGTGCAAGATCTTTCACTGAAATTCCTCGTGTTGATAAATCAGCTGGGTTTTGGGTGCCTGGACAATGCTTCCATTGCTTGGGATGTGTGTGTGCTTGAATTTCCTCCACCCTATTGGCAACAAATGGTTTCCATTGCCTTGCCTGGCTTCTTAACCAGTGCCAAACTATAGTGGAGTCTGTCCAATAATAGCTTGGAATTTCATAGAGGGCGAAAGACTTTTGCACTGTAACTGCAAGCCGACTAACAATAACTGCACCCATCAATTACAACCTTGGAACAGAAAGCCTTTTCAAAGGTGCTACTCTGCTCTTTGCAGCAACCAACCTGCAACTTACTTCTTCTTTCAATGTGCCTCTTATATAAATATAAGTTGCATAGGCTTCCTCACTTGCATCACAAAAGATGTGCAGCTCCAAACTGTCTGGACTATTGTTCAACTCTCCAAAGTACCATCTTGGGATTTCAATGTCTCCAAGATGTGCCAATTCTTTGAACCAATATTTCCGTCTTACCACCATATGATCAGATAACTCTTGGTCCCAACCAAGTCCAATTTCCCAGAGGCTCTGAAACCAAATTTTTTACTTTATCACAAATGGAGCCAGGAATCCAAGAGGATGAAAGACCTTTGAAGCCAAACTAAGAGCTGTACGTTTTGTCCACCTTGTCTCATTCTCAGCACAGCTCTACTAAAGATTTCCCATTGAAGGTAAACAAATCCTCTCCTTGCTGCCAAACAATGCCTAGCACTTTTGCGTCTATTGCCCACAACTCGTTAATACCAGAATCCTCAATACTTTCTGCTGCATCACAGGACTGACTCATAAACTCTTGTAATTGAGAATGATTGGTCTGCCATTTTCTGAGCTCCATGCCAGCCTTCCTCATTATAGCTCTAGCCTCCATGAATATCTGTTTAGCCATTTCTGTATTATCCACGGAACACAGCAAATCATCAACATAAAAATTTTTCCTTATGTGTTACTTCAGAATATTTCTTAAAATAGTACTGCATAGTAGCTGCCAACAGAAATGGACTAGAGCTGAGGCCAAACAACACTGACTTCATTCTATATGCTTGAACCTTAGGTTCATTTTCCAACAAGTCTTTCATATCCACCCACAGATACCTTACTACATCTCTGTCCTCTGGTTTTAACTTTATCCGCAAAAAGGCTTGCTTCACATTTGCAGTCATTGCTACTCTACCAAACCTGAATCTCAGTAACAAGGAGAATAAATCTGCATTTAAATTTGGCCCAGCATCCAAACAGTCATTCAAGGACACACCACCTTTGTCCTTGGCTGAGGCATCAAAAACTACCCTCAGTTTGGTGGTAGTTTTGTCTCGCCGTACCACTGCTGGGTGTGGGAGATAATGTGCCTCCTGGCTCACCAGCTCACCTTGCACCCTTTCAGCATAGCCCTCCCTTACATAGCTTAGGATGGCCTCATTGTATTCAATTAACAGCTCCTCATTTTTTCTTAGCCTGAACAATGAAGTCTCCAACCTCCGATTAGCTAGCTGAAGGTTTGAACCGGGTTCGCAAGAATCCTTCCAAGGGAGGCCAACTTCATAGCAACCATCTCTAAACCCAATCCCTTTTTCAAATTGCTCTAAAACATCACTGTTCACTGTACTTGTCTGTGTGTCCTTTATGCCAATGGATTCAAGTTCCCCAAACGCTTTCAAATGCCTTTCCAAACCATGGCTGTTCTCCTCAATCCTAACAAAAAGAGCTTTAACCTCCATTTCATTGCAATAGCTACCATGTAGCATCCAGCCTAGCTTACTTTTAATAGCTACCGGGCTTCGAGATGTGCGGACAATATTATCAGTGATGAAGTCCCAATAATAGTCAGCTCCAATCAAAAGACTAATATCTTCTATTCCTTCAAACTTATTATTGCCCAAATTAATTCCTTTAACTTGCAATTCTTGGACACATGCCATATCTAAACAAGTAGTGACTGGAGCACAAAGTTCCTCAATCTCTACAGCTTGGACCTTGATAGTGGGACTTTGTGGTAACAACCCCTTAACCAAAACTTCTACCTTCTTAACTTTGGTTCGGTTTTGAACGGAACCCCCAAACGCAGAAATTCTTAAATTTTCCCTCTTAAGTTCTTTAAACTTAAATTTTCTGGAAATTCTGGTCTTAATAAAGCTACACTGGCTACCACTCTCAAACAACACTCTTACAGTAGCTTCTCCATCATTCCCAATTAATAAGGCTGCAGCTGTTTGCAATAAACCCCTTACTTTTACTCCCTTTCATAGCAGTGGCATGTGCCACTGATGTCTCTACTTCTTGGGTAGGCCTACTAGGAGTGTTTCCACACAATAATGGCTGATGCCTGCCATGACATTTTTTGCACAAAATTTTAAACTTACAAAACCTTGCTCTGCGACCTTTCAAAAAACATTTAAAACATGCTGTGGACTTGGTTACCCTGTCCTTTCTCTCCTCAAAAGGTAAAGCCTCAGCCACCTCACATTTATATGACTTGTGGTTGCTTTCGCAAAATATGCATTCCTTGATTCCCTTTAATTTATTCTCAGAGGATGCATGTAGAGCTGACACTGTACCTGAGCTATTCCTTTTTGTAGAAACCTTGGTGCTGTGCCTGCCTTTGTCCCCTTGTTTAACATCCCACTGTGCAAACTCATTCCTCTCGTCTTGCTAATTCTGTGCTTAAAAGACTTAACATCTGCTGAAGGGGATGTACACATGTTCTGTAGAGTGTCCCCTACTTAATTCAAGCAAAATTGAGCTAGGCAATTTAGACTCCAGTATAGTGACCAACATTATACCATACCTTTCTATTCCTACACCCAAGTTGTCCAGGGACCTAGTTCTAACTTCAAATTCATCATATAACTGCCGTAACTCCTTGACACTATTGGGATTATTAACAGGAGGTATAGCTAAAAGTTCACGGAGGTGGCTTTTAATTAAGATCTCTGGCTTACAAAACCGTTTCTTTAATATATCACAAGCCACATTATAATTAGCCTCTGTTAATGCTAATCCTGCTATTGTCTTTGCTGCCTCCCATTCCAAGAGGGACTGCAAATAATTAAACTTCTCCACCGCACTTAACACTTGACTAGAATGAACTGCTGATTGAAAACTGTCTGCCCATCCTTGCCATTCCTGAATACCCCCAGAAAATGTTTTGAGTACAAGCCTCGGTAATTGAACTGCAGATATGTTAACCTTAACTTCACAAACACCATTTGTTGAAGGTTGTGTTTTATTATTAGACCTGGTCTCTAACTGTACTGAGCTGCTAAACTCTTTTGCTCGTGGCATATTTTAATTATATCATCAATAATCTCTTCAAAGTAAATTATGTTATTTTCTATTTCATCCTCTTCTATAAAAGCCTCAATTTTAACATTTACTTCACTTAGAGCAACCTTTTTAATTTCTAATATGGAAAGCTGCGCAGTCACCAGAGATGGGCAAGATCACCAACTTTGGTGATCTTGAAGATCAAGATCAGATCACCAGAAAAATGTGATCTTGAAGATCAAGATCAGATCACCAGAAAAATGTGATCTTGAAGATCCAGATCAAGATCGTGATCTTGAAGATCACTTCTCAAGATCACTTTTTAAGATCACTTTTATATGAATTGAAAAAAGTTGTACTCTTGTAGAGTAAACAAAAACAAATTATTTTGTTAATCACTCCTGAAAAGTATCACTCCTAATACTCCCCTGAGGGCTGAGGCAATACAAGCATCGCATCCTACCCATGTCACCTGATCTAAACCACGGGGATTGACGATTCCCCTTTCAGTTTTCAGGTGGTAAACTTAAAACTTAGTATTATCATAACTTATCAGCAAAGAAAAAAACTATTAAATGACCTACATATAGTTTTTAGTTCTATTTTTCTCAATTCTCATTTCACCAGGTCCATAACCCATATCAATGAATGGTCAGCATATATAAGTAAACATTTTTTACATAGAATTTAATTTTACAGTTTTACTGCAGTACGCAATTACTGACAATATAAGGGTAAAAACCGCAAGTTAAGAGTGTTAATTTAATGTTCAACCGCTGTAAACATTTGCTTTCAGCAAAACCAATTGTTCAAAGTTACCATCCGAGAGACGACTTCGTTTGGGGCTATGAACCATGCCAGCAAACGAAAACAACCGTTCCACTGGTGCAGAGGAAGGTAGCGTGGTGTTATACCTCTTGAAGATCTTCTTTATAGCAGGATACCTATCTAAAGAGTCGAGTGCCTTACTGGTGTCCTGCAAATAATGAGGACTTCCAAGTCTTCCTTGTTGTTAGGAGCAGAGAATGAGCCGTCCATAGTTCTGAAGAAATCGTCTTCAGATGATGAGTCTGAGTTCACCGAACTATTACCACTGCTGTCAGAATTACAATTTCTTACAGCCATTTGCAGCTTGTCTTTTACTTGAGACTTGATTGCTTCATGATCGCCGAAATTAGGCCCTTGCAACAATGATATCCATCTAAGTTTGAAATACGGATGAGATACTGAGGCCAAAACGGCATCAGTTACCTCGGGGCTCAACGACAAAAAATGACCAAATCTGGCATTGAAGCCAGAGACGACTGCTGCCAGTAATGGCATGCAGTGTCTCAAGCGCAGGTCGTTTGGTTGGATAGGCTCCAATCTTGCGAGGGCATTTGAGTCACTAGGACTGTTGGAAGAAGACAACCGTAGTAGCATTCTTTCTCTGCCTGTAATTTGTTGAGGGCTGCTGCAATTGGTTTTAGAACAGACAAATATTCTGAAATAAATTCCAATTCATTGTCTTTGAGGATGGGTAGATTCAGTTCTTCAAGAGCTACATTCACGTCGTTCTTATGTTTATATATTTGGCTTAATGAGTCGTACATTGAGTTCCATCGGGTGACGCATGGGTACCTAAATTGGACGCCAGTTATTTCCTGTATTTTTCTGCTGACTTGGGTTTACCAGCAGCATCCACAGCGCCGAACATTTTCCCATTGCAGAATGCTTTATCTTCTTAGTCCAGGTGAATTCAGTCCTTTATCTGCATCAGTTGTTGCTACAAGTTCAAGTGTGGGAGGCACATCGAATATGGGATGATAGTTCACTGACTCCTCTCCATGCTCTCCTGAATGTTCAGGAAAGTTGCTGATGATAACCTCTTCATCTGAATCTTTTTCATCATCATCTTCATCTGCATCATCTTCATCAATGTCGTCAGTACGATTCTGAACACGAACACCGAACTCTTTAAAGCATTTCACCATGTTCAATGCATTGTCGGTGACTGTAGATACAACTTTTCTATAAGAAACCATGCTCCGAGTTGATCCTGTCCAATATTCCAGCAATTTATCAAAGCTATGTGTTCCACGAAATCTTCGGCATGCCAGTGCAGCTGATCCTCGCGACAAGTCATCATTGATCTGTAATGTAAGAATATAAAATCAATGTTTGTATGAACATTTTTTTAAGCTTAATTTAATAATATTGGTTAGACACGCACCAGCTAAACTGCGCCACCAAACATTGAAGAGAAGAACTATGTGATATAAAGGAGGCAATTCAGCGATGAGTCGCCTACCATACCACCACATCAGTGACCCATCCCATAAGAGCAAAATGTGGAAGAGTCCATATTCACAGCCTGTGAATATGGACTCTTCCACATTTTGCTGTGAATCAGACACAATGACAGATGACAGAATCAGTGAATTAGTGTGAAATTACTGTGAATCACAGCAAAATGAAGACTCACCAAATTAATGAATGAGGAACACATGTCGAATAATTGAAAAGATTATACTATAAGTCTATCAGACTATCACCAATGGTCAATTTATCAATTATATAAAAATAATACACTAAATCAATAGCATACCCAATGCGCAGTGACTCCCATGAAACTGCGGTGATTAGTTGACCATATGTCGCATGTAACACACACATGGTCAACTGCTGCCAGTTTTGCTTGTATGTCTTCCTTCATTGTACTGGTTGTTGTTGCAAGAGATCTAGCCAGGGTGCGTCTAGATGGCACCTGAACAGCCGGGTTGACGTCTGAAAAAAATATTTAAAAATTAAAACAAATACAATAGATTAGCTATGGAAAAAATATCAAAATATTTAGCTAGGCTAGCGATAGTCTAATGTTCATACAAATAATATGATTAATTATTTTAATCAGATATTAGCTATGGAAAAAATAGCAAAATATTTGAGTTATACTAACATGAAAGAAGATCCTTAAAATCATGTAGTTCAACTAGGCTCAATGGTAGGAGCCCATTAGCCACAAGCGAGAGAATCTTCTTTTCAAGGATATCCTTGCATATTGGTGGTCCTGGTTTTTGCTTGGAAATGTGGAACATGCTTAGTGTTGACTGCTTGGCAATTTTGGCAGGGCCAGCATTGCTGCCGCTGGCATCTTCTTCTTTAGCTGGACGCTTGCGAGATTTCTTCTCCGATTCATATTCACCCAAAAGATCCGAATGTAGTTTCTGCACAAGAAAATAAATTATTATCATGCGGAGTGACTTCTTGAACACCCTGTATAATATTTATCAGAGTATCAAACTTCTAGTTGAAATTAATACTTAACAAGATTCTAAAATTTTGTTATCTTTAACTAAAATTATTTTCACCATGATCAGTGCATTTTTATCCTATGTTAAATTGAAAGCCGAATTTCGTCCTTCAGTAACTAAATAGGAGAAATTACAGACATGGATCAGACAGAGAGAAAGACAGATACACCTGGCGTTTTATTATAGTTGGATATCGGCAGTTTTTAATGTATTTACTAGTCCATAATCTATTAATATCTGAAGTGCACAATATATTCAAATGGACGTCTATGTAAATGTAGCATTAGTCTTGTATAGCACCAGACTGGTGCCACCAGTCACTTAAAATATGACTTGAACCATTATGTTAATGTTGCTACTTACTACTTAGTTACTAAGTAGTACTAACCCTGAGGTGCCTCAGAAGATTGCTTGTTGAGTCGAGGCCAGCAGACAGAATTGTAGTTTTCTTTGTACACTGCCTACAAATAACTTTGATACTGTTTCCAGTTTTTTCGACAATTTGAAAATATTTTCCGTTCAATAGCACAGATTGATCCTTATTACCAACATTGTTATCTAAATATATTGAATACTGTTCTGGTGACAACCTAGAATATTTGGTTCCCTTGGGAGCCTGTTGAAGTTGTAAAATTGCACTCATTATTAAAAAATTCAATCTGTAAATAAAATATGTTTAGAATTAATTTATTATGAATACGGACCTATAGGCTATATTTTATGCCTATATATAATAATATATTAATAGAACACTTTTAACATAATTGCACAGTAAATTACACTTTTTACGAGCCTAAATTCCACAGCAACTACACCTTCCATGAGCCCACGCATGACGCAAGTCACCCAACTAACAGAAAACATAAACAGTCGGTGTTGAACAAAGTTGCCACCAGATGTCGCTTGGACAAAAAACAAATGACATTCGCATAGCGGCATATTTAAGAATCTGAAATTAAAAGTGATCTTGAAGTCTAAAGTGATCTTCAAGATCAAGATCACAAGAAATAAAGTGATCTTAGATCAAGATCAAGATCACCATAATAAAAGTGATCTTCAAGATCAAGATCAGATCACGATCTTGATCTTCAAGATCACGATCTGATCTTGAAGATCAAGATCGTGCCCATCTCTGGCAGTCACTAAGCTTAAATCCTCTTGCTCTATGACAGAATCTATAGTGGCAATGACCTTTGTAATTAGACCTTTGTAGGCGCTTCTCCTTTTTTTAAACTTGTTCAATTCAGCTGCACTCATCTTCAATGCAAACAACAATTGGGCTCAATGCCAAATAAGCTGAATTGGCAAAAATACTTAACCAAACTGATCGAACGCAAATTTTGCTTTTTTCAGATAAACTGAATTGCTTGGTTGGGGTACTGACCAACCACCAGTATGGAATACCAAATTTTCCACCCAAGTAACTGGCGCACCGAAGTCTGCAACCTTCGCCTACGAATAATAAACCAAAATTAACCAAATCGGTAAAAATGTAGGCCCAAAACAACGACAGACGAGTGGCCAAGTTTTGCAATTGGGCGACCAAACTTTCTACCCTGGGACCTTAACTCAATAATAAACCAAAATTAACCAAACCGGTAAAAATGTAGGCCCAAAACAACGACAGAAGAGTGGCCAAGTTTCGCAATTGGGCGACCAAACTTTCTACCCTGGGACCTTAACTCAATTACAATTATGCTCAACCCGTCTAGGCCTAACTTGGGCTACAATTTGCACAATCAGAACTTTGCCGAAAAATAGACACTGACTCAGTCTTGGGCTAGAATGCGGTTCGAAGGACCATATTATTATTATTATTTTTTTTTCGTTCAAAATCCCAGCTGAGCAGTGAACGGCCAAGCTCTGAAGGGCCAGTTCAACCTACAGCCCAAGTTAAGCTGGATTAAAAACTTACGGACTTGGAGGTTCTGTTAGGTCCTACCTCAGGGTTGCTGACTCGATGTGGGCCAACCTTAGGCCTCAGTTGTATGAATTTAAGATAAAAAACAAAAGGGGCACTATTTATGGTCTTCTTTCTAAACCTTGCAACAACAACAACAACCTGCACTATTGCACGATGCAACAATCTTGTATCTAAACAACCAAACTGAATTGCAAGAGAGCTCTCTATAAGACCACACCCTGTAAGTATCGCATTCCACAAACGAGTAGAAAAGACGCGCAGCGCCCCAAAAAAATGGTGCCACAAGAGTGCCCAAACAATAATGCCACAAGAGCCCAAAAATGCTAGCTCTAAATTAAGTGAATTTTTCACTAACCTTACACTTATGAGATGGATATATATACACCTTAACTTAATTTATACAAGCAATGCTGCATCAATCAGCTTAGTGATCATATCGCCTTGGGACAACAATGGTTCTTCCTCTTCTAGATTTTCTAACAACCACAAGATACAGTGCTGGCCCCACTCCTGTTCATTATCATGCTACCTGACATAAACAGTGGAGTAAACAGCAACAGTATAGTAACATCATTTGCGGACGATACAAAGATCAGCAGAAAAATCAGTGATGCAAACGAAGTAGAAGCCTTGCAGAGAGACACAAACAAAATCTACAAATGGTCAGAAGACAACAATATGACATTTAACACCAAGAAATTTCAGCTCTTGAGATATGGTAGAAATACGGAACTTAAAAAGACTACATATTATGCTCCAGATAGGCAAGAAATTCAGAGAAGCACGAAAGCGGTCGACTTGGGGGTAATAATGACCGATGATGCCAAATTCGAGACACAAAATCAGATAGCAATAAACAAAACAAAAAGAGTCGCGGGACAGGTACTAAGAACGTTCAAAAGGAGGGACAAGACAGTAATGATTTGCCTGCTGAAAAACACTGATCATACCAAAACTTGAATACTGCTCAGTTTTGACGTCCCCATATAAAAAGGAAGAAATTAATAAGCTAGAAGAAACGCAGACACATTTCACAGCCAAAATTGATGGCTGCAAAGAACTCAACTACTGGGAAAGACTACGCAAACTAAATCTGTATTCCCTGGAAAGAAGAAGAGAGAGGTATACCATAATCTACATATGGAAAATTATCGAAAAACTGGTACCAAACCTCAAACAAAACCCAATTACCATCAAGACAACGCTGGAAAATAGGAAAGGCAGAATGTGTAGTGTTCCCAAATTAAAGGCCCGACAAGGGACCTCCTCAACTCTGAAGGAAAATAGCTTGGTTGTCAGGGGGCCAAGAATTTTCAACCAGCTTCGAAAGGACCTCAGAAACATTACAGGGGTCAAAGTTGAAGTCTTCAAGAGAAGACTAGATGCCTGGCTCAGGACGGTACCAGATGAGCTGAGTGTACCTGGCTATGTACGATGGAGAGCGCAAAAGAGCAATTCGCTCCTCCACCAAGCCAGGACTAGAGGCGGGGCCACCAACTTGACCTTCGTGTGAAAAAAGACCGACGCACGGAACCCAAACAACGTTAACAAGGTGTATATATATTAGGGTGGGGTGAAAATTTTTTCAACTATTGCTTCACTGGTAATAAGGTGGATTGAAGGGTGATAAAAAAGAATATGAGAATTAAAAAATTTTCAATTCATCCTAAGTACTCCATTCCCCCCCCCCCCCCCCCCAAAATGGCCGCCAGCCAGTCATTATACGCTTCATAATTCGAAAAGTATTCTTTTCACAAAAACGTTTGCTGAAGCAAAAATTGTTTATTTCACATTTTCTACCTCATACAAATGTTTCAGATGTTTAATGAAACTTTTTATTTTTCAGGTTTTTGTTGGATTTGGAATTGGTAATTTCTGATAATTAGTAACAAATATGGCTTCTGCTTCAAACATTAGAGCTACAAGGAGTCAATCAAAACCACATTTTGTATTTGGAACCGCACAAGAGCTTCATCCTCTTACAACATTGCCAACAAATAAACAGGTGGGCCAATACCATGTTCTTTTAAAAGAAGCCACTTCAGTGACTTCACATAACTCTGATATTTTCAACAAAATTACTGAAGATATACTCTGTATTTGGAGAAAAGCTTCAATTCCTACAATAGCTGACAAATCAGTTTATATCAAATTAAAGCGGTTCATCGGCAAAGCAAACGATCTTAGTAGATCAAAAAGTAGTGTCAAAATGAGAGAAAATTTTAATGACACCTTGGAAGAATTATTCGATATCAGTGCCTGTAAATGCCCTTTTATCTTCCATCACAACTTTGGCTGTCCTGAGAGCTACGAAGATATTCACATAAGATGCACCTGTCGAAAAGAACTGAAGTTACCAAAAGAAGAGCTTCTGTTTTTACAGGATCAGCGATCGACGCGTACAATGATAAAGTCATGACAAAAAGAATTTAAAAAATACAGTCTAGGAAATTGCGGAGAAGAAGAAGGAATGGTTGAAAGAAGAAGAGAAATGAAGGACTCTCATATTTTAGCCGAAATAGAGTGTTTTTCAGATGTAGAGAGTACTTCCACACAATATGAATTAGACCCACATCAGAGTGAATTAGACTATGAGTCAATTGCCATACAAGGTCAAATGAGACTTCCATTGCCTACTGTAGCGATGAAAGCCGATAGATTTGGAATTTCAGATCAAGCAGCAGCAGCTGCTTTGGCTTCAGCTGCTTTAGGCGATTATGGAACAATCACTAAAGAAGATAGTACGCTTTTGATTGACAAGAACAAAATCCGACGGGAAAGAGAGAAAATTAGAAAAAGTTTGGTGATGGAGAGTAAAGCTAATCCTGCTGTCATATCTGCTATATTTTTTTGACGGCAGAAAGGACAAGACTTTGGTGAAGGTGAAGAAAGGAAACAAATGGTACAGAGACTCCATTAGAGAGGAACACTATGTTTTGGTGTCTGAGCCAGGAAATGAATATTTAACCCATGTAGTTCCTTCTTCTGGTAAAGCTCAAGATATAGCTGATAGTTTGTTCTTCTTTCAAGAGTCAGCTACTGTATTAATGAGAGCATTCGTCTCATAGGATGTGACAGTACAAATACCAACACAAGTGCCAAGGGTGGGATCATCCACCTAATAGAAAAAACTAAAGAAACCGTTACAATGGAGCATTTGTATGCTGCATACAAATGAACTTCCTCTTCGACACTTATTTGAACATTTTGATGGTAAAACAAAAGGTCCAACATGTTTCACTGGGAAAATCGTAGTAGCATTGAAAGAATGTGAAAAACTGCCTGCAGTCAATTTCAAACAATTAGAGAAGGCATTGATTTAACACACATATCAGAAGAGGTTATCGATGATCTTAGCCAAGATCAATAGTATTTGTACAAAATTATTGTGGCTATAAGAAGTGGAAATGTCCCAAAAGATTTGGAAAATACAAAACCCGGACCGCTGAACCATTCTCGATGGCTGACATTAATTAGCAAATCGTGTCTGCCGCCTATATATTGCAGAGAAAACTCCTTCATTGGCTCTTTATTCAATAATTTTCTTCATTGTTACAAATTATGGACCAAGCTGGTTCGATACCAAGAGTAGACCATATATATGGAACGGACCACATCACATATTTAGAGCAATTAAAAGATTTCATCTTCTTCCAAAGGATGTTCAGAATGTAGTGAAGCCTTACATTGCTAGAAACGCATATTTTGCTCATTGCGAAAATGTTCTGATAGCAATGTTATCAGATACATCAGAACAAAAACGAAACAGAGCAGTTGATTTCATCATGAACATTAGAACAAAGACGGAAAATGTGACCAAAATCAGAGAATTTAAGGTTCCTGAGATAAATTTCAACGCAAACGCATGGGATGATATTATTTACTGGTCAAAAGAAATGCTGACTGAACCTCCCCTCACTATGGCGCTCACAAATATTGAACTCAATGCACTTAGGGTTAAAAACTGTCCCCACCCAATTATCCACTTCATTCACAAAGTGTCGAGAGGGCAATAAAACTTGTCACCGATGCGGCCTCATCTGTATATTCCCAAGAATCCCGTGATGGATTTATAAGAGCAAGAATTAGGTCTCGTTCATTGCTGCCATGTATGGAAACCAAGAAAGAAATGACTTCACTTTTTGACAATTAGCTTTTAATTAGAGACTGAAATAATTTACCAAAATTTCATAAATGTATAAACACTTCACGATTTTTGAAAAGGGATCTTTTTGGAAGTGTATTGATTATATGTTTCTGTAATTGTGGTAATAAAATGTCAATTTCTCTCGTTGATTAGTGTTGTTGTAGATTATAGTTTGAATATTCAAAATTATATAAGGTTATTAACTATTATCAAAGTAATATACTTCGGTCATCAAAGAATTTTTCATTTATTTAGAAAAAAGTGATTTATTTGTAATATTTACCGAGGTAAATTTTGATAAAATTTAAAATTGAGAAAATAATTTATAAAAGGGCACTTTCTAATGTATGTTTTTATTTTGAATCATTTTTATTGTATAGTGTCTTTTAATTGGATGCATATTTTTCAAGTTATAAACATTTATATGTTTGACTAGCGGCCATTTTGTTTTTCTCAAAAATGTGCTAGTAGGGCAAAATTGATTTTTCTTTTATATCACTTTATGTCATCTATAGAACCCAATACAGCAAATTATAAGTGAAGCAAATAAATATTCCACAAAGAATTGCGTTTCACCCCAACCCTAATATATATATATATATATATAACGGGTGTGCCATAAAAAAAGGGGGTACATTTTAAAAAGGCTATAAAATCAACATTTGTCATTTAATTTTAATAAAACTTCTACACAATAAAACATATGTATTTATCTATATGCAAACAAATTTTCAGACTAAAATATCAAATAATTTAAATTCTATCAACATTTAACAAGAGTATGATTTTTCTACTTAACATGCAAAAATTATTAAACCTTTTTAATATTTTTTATAAAAATAATTTTTAACGTAAAATTTACCTGAAATTATTAAAAAAATTGTTCGAAATGCTTTCCCTCCATTTCAATAACTTTTTTATTCTTGGCCGGAATTCATCTATGGCTCAATTTACTTGTTCCTGTGGAAGCTCTTCCCATTTTCGAATGATGATCCCGCGTAAATGAGCGACATCTTTTATCCTAGTCCTGTAGACTCGCTCTGCTAAGTTCTCCCATATTCCGGCCAAGAATAAAAAAGTTATTGAAATGGAAAGAAAGCATTTCGAACAATTTTTTTAATAATTTCAGGTAAATTTTAATAATTTTTGCATGTTAAGTAGAAAAATCATACTCTTTTGTTAAATGTTGATAGAATTTGAATTATTTGATATTTTAGTCTGAAAACGTGTTTGCTTATAGATAAATACATATGTTTTATTGTGTAGAAGTTTTATTAAAATTAAATGATAAATGTTGATTTTATAGCCTTTTTAAAAGTACCTTTTTTTCTGGCACACCCGTTATATATATATATATATATATATATATATGAAAATTATTTCACGAAAGTAACACGTGAAAAATATTTATGATGAATAAAACCACGAAGGAAAGGAAACACAAAAAGGTGCTCAAGCGCTTTCGTCTAATGACATCCTCAGGAACACTGAAGTACATAAAGGGTTACGGCCAATATATAGGTTACAGAAAGAAAAAATAAATAAATAAATAAATAACATACATACACACATACATATATATATATATATATATACATACATATATACACACACACACACACACATATATATATATATATATATATATATATATATATATATATATATATATATGCAATAAACGGAGAAGTAAAAATAAAAATTAAAAGATTAACAAAGAGGCATACAGATTTGTAAGGAAAAATATCGATTTTTAGCACAAGATCAAATGAATTATAAAAATACAAATTTATACTGGAAATCTGCCGGGTTTTAACACTTTGCCTTTTATAGTCAAGTTCCGATATATATAAAAATAAAATGAAAATTAAAAGTTAATAAAGTAGCATACAAGTTTACCAAAGATTTAGCGTCCTACCCTTTTTATCTAAATCTGTTTTGAAGGAATTCAAAACAACAGGATCGAGTTGAAAAAGACCTTTGCTTATGTTGAAGTTATTTGAAAGTTGGATAATGGCAGACTCAAGAATATTTCTATTAACAATGTTGCTAGAGTGGAATAAAACTGAAGTATTATTCCAATCAATACAGTGGGATAACTCTGACAAATGGACAAAAAGAGCACTGGACAACTGTCCTGTTCTAACGGAATATTGATGCTGTTTTATACGTGTGTGCAAATCCTTTCCCGTCTGACCTATGTAAAAGGAATCACATTGTTTACACCCAATTTTATAGATAATGCCTGAATTATTGGTAGGGCTATTTTTTACTATGATATTTTTCACAATATTGTTATATGAAAATACTACATTAATATCCAAAAGTTTAAGTACATTAGCAATGCCTAAAAAGCCCGGGAAAAATGGAAGTACTAAAATATTTTTTGACAAAGTACGAGTGTTATTATTGACACGATAGAAAGTTCGTTTTCCCTTGTTGAGACAAGATTCCATAAACGCAGATGGATAACACAGATCACTTCCAATACCGTTGATTTTTTCCAATTCGGCATCGATGTATTCCGGACTGGCGATCCTAAGGGCGCGGAGAAACATTGATGAAAAAATGGCCTTCTTAGTGGGGGTGTCATGTCCCGAGTAAAAGTGTACGTAGGACAAATTGTTTGTTGTTTTCCGATAGATACTAAACTTAAAACCTGGGCTTTCCCTATGTACACGCACATCCAAAAATGGGATTGAATTGGCTTGTTCCACTTCTAAAGTAAACTTAATGGAGGGGACTTGATCATTTAACTGAAGGAGGAAGTTATCCAGGTCACGATTCATGGGCCAGATACACCATAGTTATTATGGACAAAGTGGACTACATCGGAAAGATGAACGAGCTTCTCCAGGACCCCGCCACATACAGCAAACTTAGGAAGAACCCGCAGGATGACGTCATCAAATCATTTAATAGTGGCTTGAAATGCATTCTCAAAGATCATAAGGACTTAATTCCGCTTTTCATGTCCACTTCACCTTCTCTGCCCTACCTTTACGGTCTTATTAAAACCCACAAACCTGGCAACCCTATGCGCCCTATTATTAGCTCGGTGGGCTCTATTACTTATAAACTCTCCAAATGGCTTGTCAAAGTCTTGTCCCCCATTCTCGGAACTATCTCTGATTCACATGTAAAAAATTCCATGGATCTTACTGAAAAATTGAATAATGCACGTACTGAAACTAACGATAGATTGATCAGATTTGACGTTTGTTCATTGTTTACAAAAGTGCCGATTGATGATATGCTTGACTTTCTCTCCCAAGAATTACATAAGTATGACCTGCCACTACCTTCACACATTGTTTTGGAACTTATTAAGCTTTGCATCAAAGACTGTAAATTCACTTTCAATAACGAGTATTATCAACAAGTGTTTGGGATGGCCATGGGCAACCCCTTATCGCCCCTCCTCTCCAATATTTATATGGAGTTTTTCGAAATTACTTACATTCCGAGAATCCTGGGGGTTGGTATCCCTTGGTTGCGGTACGTCGACGATATTTTGTGTATCTGGCCCATGAATCGTGACCTGGATAACTTCCTCCTTCAGTTAAATGATCAAGTCCCCTCCATTAAGTTTACTTTAGAAGTGGAACAAGACAATTCAATCCCATTTTTGGATGTGCGTGTACATAGGGAAAGCCCAGGTTTTAAGTTTAGTATCTATCGGAAAACAACAAACAATTTGTCCTACGTACATTTTTACTCGGGACATGACACCCCCACTAAGAAGGTCATTTTTTCATCAATGTTTCTCCGCGCCCTTAGGATCGCCAGTCCGGAATACATCGATGCCGAATTGGAAAAAGTCAACGGTATTGGAAGTGATCTGTGTTATCCATCTGCGTTTATGGAATCTTGTCTCAACAAGGCAAAACGAACTTTCTATCGTGTCAATAATAACACTCGTACTTTGTCAAAAAATATTTTAGTACTTCCATTTTTACGGGCTTTTTAGGCATTGCTAATGTACTTAAACTTTTGGATATTAATGTAGTATTTTCATATAACAATATTGTGAAAAATATCATAGTAAAAAATAGCCCTACCAATAATTCAGGCATTATCTATAAAATTGGGTGTAAACAATGTGATTCCTTTTACATAGGTCAGACGGGAAAGGATTTGCACACACGTATAAAACAGCATCAATATTCCGTTAGAACAGGACAGTTGTCCAGTGCTCTTTTTGTCCATTTGTCAGAGTTATCCCACTGTATTGATTGGAATAATGCTTCAGTTTTATTCCACTCTAGCAACATTGTTAATAGAAATATTCTTGAGTCTGCCATTATCCAACTTTCAAATAACTTCAACATAAGCAAAGGTCTTTTTCAACTCGATCCTGTTGTTTTGAATTCCTTCAAAACAGATTTAGATAAAAAGGGTAGGACGCTAAATCTTTGGTAAACTTGTATGCTACTTTATTAACTTTTAATTTTCATTTTATTTATATATATATCGAAACTTGACTATAAAAGGCAAAGTGTTAAAACCCGGGCAGATTTCCAGTATAAATTTGTATTTTTATAATTCATTTGATCTTGTGCTAAAAATCGATATTTTTCCTTACAAATCTGTATGCCTCTTTGTTAATCCTTTAATTTTTATTTTTTTATTTTTACTTCTCCGTTTATTGCATATATATATATATATATATATATATATATATGTATGTGTGTATGTATGTTATTTATTTATTTTATTTTATTTTTTTTCTTTCTGTAACCTATATATAGGCCGTAACCCTTTATGTACTTCAGTGTTCCTGAGGATGTCATTAGACGAAAGCGCTTGAGCAACTTTTTGTGTTTCCTTTCCTTCGTGGTTTTATTCATCATATATATATATATATATAGTTTAAAATGGCAACACAAAGAGATAAACAGGCAGACGCGACCGGTTCGTTTATTGGGCTGACCTAAACAGCATGGATTTTTCTATCTGCAGCAATCGTTGATTCTAAGTTAAATTTGGTGATGCTTCGAAAGGGACAAATGTGTGATGAGGTTAAGTTGTCTAATTATTATTTCAGTTAGGGGTAATGTCTATACCTTCTAAATTAGTAAATTAGGACTAAGTTGGGCGAGGTTGGTTGAGGCTGGCACAAATGGTAGGCCCGAAAGAAGATCTAAATCAAAGCACCTGTACTATAAGTACCTTTTATGTCTATTTGATAACCTAATACCTAACGGGGTCTAACACCCCCACGTTATTACAGGATGAGATAAAGTTTTCTTGTTATGTGCAACTGTGATGTAGGCTTCTCCACAAATAGGTATTTGTATGTTGCCATATTTTTTAGTATTATTTTAGATTCCTGTAGTTTAGGTGTATTTTTGAAAGTTTTGTCAAAGACTGTCTTAGATATGACAGTTCGGGCAGCACCTGTATCTAGTTCTAGAGGAACTATAATTCCATTTAGGTTTACATCTAAAATATATGGATCCGTATTATCAACACTTTGCTTCTCATAAAATAGGTATTCCACTCCAATGTTCGAAGTATTTTCATTTGGAGAATTACCACTAGAAATGTTATAATTAGAATTTTCACCCTTGTTTTTTCTTGGAAAAACAAACTTTAGCTATGTGGCCTATTTTACTACAGTTTCGGTAAACTGCTTCTTTAAAAGGGCAGTTCTTCTTCCAATGGTGTTTTCCATACCCAGTGCATGGCTTGGGAGGCTTTTTCTCCTGTTTATAAGGGGTTCCAAAAAACCTTAGTCCCCCCATTTGCAGCTTACATGTTTACTTATATCGAAATAGTTTTTAGTGATTATAAAAATATAAAAAAATTCTTTATTTATTGCAGGTATTAAAATTAGTCTAGTTGATAAAGTGATAATATAATGGCTTCTCAATTAATTGGTGATTCGGAGAGGCAACGTGTGATAGATCGCATACGAGCAATAACATTTCGGGAAGCTCGTGATGCTGGAGCCACATTTATAACACGTTCATGGGTTGCCAAAAAGTTGCGAAGAAGTGAGGACTTCGTCAAAAGAAATTGGAATAAAACTTCGGATGAATGTGAAATGGATACAACCAAATCTGGGCGCCCAAATTTGCTACTCTCTCAGGAAACAAAGGACATCATTGAAAGCGGTACGCGTAAGCGGAAAAACAGCTGTGCTAAACTTTCTAGAGAGATCGAAGTGTTGAGAGGAAAGATCGTTAGTGGTGAGATCATTCGACTGTACCGTCATAGGCAAGGTTTAAAGCCTTGGCATGAACTTCCAAAGCCAAGAAAAACTCAACTTAACATCGATGACAGAATGTGGTTTGCCCATTATCTTGAAGATTGGGATGTGGATGATTTCATACCTTTAGCTGTCTCCGATGAATTTTATGTTTACGTAACACGTCGGCCTAACTACCAAAATGATCGAGTGTAGGCCACAACACCAGATGAAATCGATGACAATGAACATTATCGCGAATTATTAAAAAGTCCAGACTGTGTTGGTGTGTTTGTTTTGCTCACTGCAAAGAAGCTCATGTGGGTGTTGAAGCCAAATGGTCAGAGTTGGGATGGACAGTAATTTCGTGATATTATTCTATCCCAGCATGTCATTCCTTTTCTAAGAAAACCCAAACAATGCTATGGATGTCGATCAGGTCACACTTCTGCACGATAAGGTCCCCTTCTTTAAGGCATTAGCCACTCAACAGTTGTTGCGGAACCATGAGATCGATTTCTTTGGAAATGAAGAATGGCCAGGAAATTCTCCTGACCTGAACGTCTGTAAACACATTGGATCAGTTATAAAGGACAAGGTTGAATGTCTCTTGTTTCAAGAACCTGCAGCAAATCGATTTTCGAAGGATACAATGACGCAACACATTGAAACTGTTTTAGCAAATTTTCGTAACGATCAAGATCTATTCACGTCACCTTTGGCAAGCTACCCAAAGCGAATTCAGGCTGTCTTGGAAGCTGGCGGGAACACCAAGTTTTAATTGTTTCTCATTAAATACAGGATGATTAAATTCTCTTTTGTAAGGTATGTTTAGTTTTACTGTACCTCTAATGGTTTAGGCCATGGGCGGGGGGGGGGGGCTAAGGTTTATTGGAGCCCCGTAGTTCGAATTAGTAGGTTTAGTCGTATTTGCTGCATACTTTTTATTTGCTTGTCTAGTAGGCTGATTAGGTCTGCCAGACCTAGAAGATTTAAAGCTATTTACTTGTTGGGCCTTACTAGTGTGACTGCCAAAAGCTCTAGCATCTTTAGCAGCTGCTTCTCTAGCCGCAGCTACTTCTACAGCCTGACTAAAAGATAGATCCTGTATAGCTAATAGGGCTCTCTGGGTAGGCTCCTCTTTGAGACCCATTACAAACCTATTTCTTAGCATTTCGTCTAATTTGTCCCCAAAATTACAGGTACGGGCATAGGCTTTTATACCGCAACAAACTCTCCAATGCTTTCATTAGCAGTCCGATGCCTAGAATAAAATTTAAAACGTTCATAGATGAGAATCACTCGTGGTTTGTAGTGATTGGTTAGGGCCTGTACCAATTCACTGTAGGTGCAAGTTTCCGGTGCTTTAGGAGCAACTAGGTCCGTGACTAAGCTAAAAGTTTTAGGGCCTATTATAGTTAGGAAAGCAGGTACTTTCTTAGTGGCATAAGCTTCGAAGTCCTCCTCAGAGTCTTCGTTGGGACTTGCATGACCAATTACCCACATGCTATGAACAAAACCAATTTAGGCCAAATAACGTGAAGTAGGTTAGGGTGGGTTTAAATTTGATTAAGTTACTCCCCAGTTAGGGCTGAATAGGAAATTATAATAGAGTTAGTACTGAATAGAAATTAGTATTAGAGTTAGGCCGAGTCTATGAAATAGACATAAAAGGTATTTACAGGTGCTTTGATTTAGATTTTCTTTCGGGCCTACCATTTTTGCCAGCCTCAACCAACCTCGACCAACTTAGTCCAAAAGGACCTAAATAGCCTGTCCAGTAACTTTCATGGGATAGGGGAGGCAGGGCCGGATTAAGGCCAACTGATGCCCTAAGCACAGCCCAACAATGGTTCCCCCTCGACCCTTCCATTGTCTAACTGACAAGACATTAAGACTCAATAAGTGCTGAATGTAAAATAATAGATTAAAAATTCAGTTTTCTTCCAGGCCATCCCCGAGGCCAGACCCCACAACTATATTAAATATAATCTGTTTTTTAATTTTATTTATTTAACACTAAATAGCAGTAAGCAATATAAGCAAATTATTTACTTATAACTAGGGCAACAGGAAAAATGCAAATTTTCAACACTTTTTTATTAATTTTTTAAAAAACTGTTATAAGGGAAAAATGCAAATACAAAAATTTATTGAAAACGATTCTTTCTACAGAAATCGATGTTGGTGGTCAATTTTTGAAAAAAGAAATTCTAATGAAGAAATATTATTTGTACGAAACAAAACATCTTTTATTCCATTACTTTCTAACCTTGAAGATACATAGCATTTCAACATACTTGGATCAAAAGATGCAAAATAATGCTTAGTGTTGCCTACTTATAACTTTATTTATACTTTAAAAAGTTTTCTCTGTGGTGCCCCCTTCCCTTGGTGCCCTAAGCACGTGCTTATTTTGCTTAATGGTTAATCCAGGCCTGAGGGGAGGCCACCAGAGATAAACAAGATCGTCTCCTTGTAGGCCACCCACCTGGTGGGGTAGCTATTCTATGGAGGTTGGGGTATGGGAAAAATATTAGTGAATTAAAACTTGGTTTGAATTGGCTAAATGGAATAGAAATTTGTGTAGACAATAAAAAAATTGTAATTCTATGTATCTATATGCCTTTTCAGGCAGTTGATAATGAAGAAGATTACCTCATTAACTTGGGGCAGGTCAGCAGTATTAATGATGAGTTGGATACATGTGTAGCTATTATTGGTGACTTTAATGCTAATGTGCTTACTGATAATTCTTTGTGTAGCAACCACTTAAAAGCCTTCTGTGAAAATACTAACTTGACCCTTTCATTCATGAGTAGTCTTCCTGGTGATAGCTTTACTTTATTAGTGATAGTTGGCACACCACCTCATGGTTGGATCATTGTATTTGTATACCTGATGCAAATCAGGCAGTTCTGAATATGGCAGTTTTGTACTCCTATGCTAATTTTGACCACATGACCCTATTAATTGAGTTTGACATTAATTGTATTCCAATGCTATCACAGGTAAATGTTACACGTAAAGCGAAGTTAGACTGGTCCAAAGTTGATGATGAGGGCAAACAACAGTATTGTAATAAGTCTGATGTATTGCTAAGTAATATATCTATCCCCAATGATGCTCTAGCTTGTCAGGATGTAAACTGTAGAATTCAAACACATATTTTGGCATTTAAAGATATGTATGAACAAATTGTTTCCTCTCTCAATAATGCTAGTCTACACTTAAATACCTTTAGAAGAAAAAATTATATATGTAGACCTGGCTGGAGCGATTATGTGGCTGACCCTCATAATGCATCCAGAGATGCTTTTTTAATGTGGTATGAACAAGGGAAGCCACGGCAAGGCCCTGTATTACAACAAAAACAGAGGGCTAATGCCAGGTTCAAGTATGCATTAAGATATATAAAATACCATGAGGATGAGTTAAGTAGGGATGCTCTGGCTAGAAAGCTTGCCAGTAAGAATCCAAGAAACTTTTGGGATGAATTAAAAGTAATGAATAATAGTGCAATGTATCTCCCTGCTAATATTGAAAATGTAACTGGAACTGAGAATATTGTCAAATTATGGAAGGAACACTACAGTGAGTTATTCAACTCTGTACATAAGAACAATAATGTTAAACTAAACAGGCCATAAAATGTTTAGATTGTAACAAATCATGTGGTATTGATGGTGTTTCTGCTGAACATCTGAAATTTAGTAGTGACAGATTAGTGTCTCTGTTAGCTTTGTGCTTTACAGGTTTACTTATACATGGTGTTTTGCCGAATACAATGTTATCCGTTGTTTTGGTGCCAACACTAAAAGATAAAAAGGGTAAAATCAACAGTGAAGATGACTCTAGACCAGGGGTGGGGAACCCTTGGCACGCGTGCCAAACGTGGCACGCCAACGACTTTTTTCCGGCACGCGATTCCCCGGGCTCACCTTAAAAAAAATTAAATAAATAAATATCCAAATTCTTCGCTGAGTTTTATATTTTAACTTAATGTTTTCTGCTAAAAAATGGTAAAGATTAACTTCTGTTTAATATATTATGTAGGTAAAATAACATTTTATTTTCTCTGTAATTTTTATGTATTATTCATAAGGGATTAAGAATCAATAAAAGAATATCTTTAATTTTATTTTCTTTCATTATGCTTTAGTCAAGTAAAACGATTATGAGATTGGGCACTGTAATGTATTGGGAAAACTTGAAAAAACTTATGGCTGATTGATCTGATATATAAAAAACAAAAAAAAATCAGAATTATTGTTTACTCTTTTGCTGATGTTAAAAATTGCGTTTTTAAATTGTGTGGCTGTATATGGCAGCTATAATTACACTTAAAGGCTAATAAAAAATATCCACGCTATCAACAGGGTAGAACGACCTTCAAGTAAAAATTCCGTCACTAAATTTTACATTTATTCAATCTTACATGACTTACAATAATCACTCTTACAATATTCTTTGATTTTACCGCTCCAGTGTAATTTTTGATTATTTGAAAAGGTTCTCCCAATCCTTAAAAGGCACCAAATAATAATATGTTCCCCAAAATTTCGGTCGGCACGTGAAAAAATTTTGCATCAAAGATTTGACGATTTTGGCACGCTCACTTAAAAAGGTTGCCCACCCCTGCTCTAGACCAATGGCCTTGGCCAGTATTATGTCTTAGGTGTTTGAATATATACACATTAATAGACTTGAATGTTACCTGTATACTAGTGATAACCAATTTGGTTTCAAAAAGAAACACAGTACTGATATGTGTGTGTATGCCTTGAAGGAAATGGTCTGTAAATACCAAACTCTAGATGCTAATGTATTTTTGTGTTTCCTGGATGCCTCTAAAGCATTTGATCGTGTTAATCATGACAAATTACTCATGAAACTTGTAAATCGTAATGTAGCTGGTTACTTGGTCCGTATATTAATATTCTGGTATAATCACCAGACAATGATTGTAAGATGGGGTGGGGTTAATTCAGAGCCATTCTCTGAGACCAATTGTGTCAGGCAGGGAGGGATACTATCCCCCTACTTATTCAATGTTTATATGGATAATCTATCTGTTGTGCTGAACACCTGTAAAATAGGCTGCTATATTGGTACAATGATTGTTAATCATCTGATGTATGCAGATGATCTAGTTCTTATTTCTCCATCTGTAAAAGGGTTCAGCACACTTTTGAAGGTGTGTGAAAGGTATGGGAAGGATAACGACATAAAATATAATCCTGATAAAAGTCATGTTATGATTATGAGGACCAAGGCCTACAAGTATATAAAATTTCCTGAATTTCAATTGAATGGTATGGTGCTGTCAGAAGTAACCCAGACTAAGTATCTTGGCCACATACTAACGGATAGTCTTTCAGATGACTGTGATATTCTAAGTCCTAAGGCAATGTAGGCAATTATATGCTCAGGGAAATACTTTAGTTAGAAAATTTCATACGTGTACATTAGATGTTAAGTTGATTTTGTTCAAAACTTTTTGTACTCCAATGTATACAGCTCACTTGCGGTGGAACTACAGGATGTATAATTTGAGGAAATTATATGTTGCATATAATAATATTTTTAAGAGTTTATTAAGAACTCCAAGATTTGTAAATGGTGCTCCTTCTACTGTAGTGTCAGTATGCTGTTTGCAGTCAATAAGGTGCCTAACTGTGCCAGTGTCATTCACAATTTTGTATTTAGATTTATCGCTAGGTTTGGTGAGTCAGTCAAAATAAGATAATAGAAGCCATGGTTAGTGGACTGGTCTCCGATATATTTTATAAATCTGAAATCTGGAAGCATTGGCGAGGGCAATTTGTATGTTCATTATACACAGTGATTCACTGGCCTACTTAGTCAGTGCTCCAGACAACTATCTCTTAATCTTCTATGGACCTCTTGTATAATGTTTGTACCTGTTCAGTCTGAAATAAAGTGTTTGTGTTTGTTTGTTTGTTTGTACTAATTTAGAAGCTATAGACATTACCTCTAACTAAAATAATAATTAGACAACTTAACCTAATCACACATTTGTCACTTTCGAAGCATCACCAAATTTAACTTAGAATCAATGATTGCTGCAGATAGAAAAATCCATGCTGTTTAGGTCAGCCCACGAAACGAACCGGTCGCGTCTGCCTATTTATCTTTCTGCGTTGCCATTTAGTTTCCTTTCAGTGACTTCCCTTCAGTAACTTTTAGATTATATATAATATATATATATATATATATGAATAGAAACGACATAAGTGTTAAGGAACGTTTCTGCACACGAGGAGGAGAGATAACGAATAATGAAAAATGAGGCGAACCGCCCGGGAATCGAACCCAGGGCCTTCCAATTGCCGGTTGGACGCTCTACCATTATGCTACGGACCTCACTCAATCACAAATCGAAATTCTCCCACATAGGGCAGAAACCAATGCCCTGAGAGGAGAGGGCACCCTCGCAAATCGTGAATATGCGCATATAACTGCAATGACCGCGCAGTATATAAATGAATAGAAACGACATAAGTGTTAAGGAACGTTTCTGCACACGAGGAGGAGAGATAACGAATAATGAAAAATGAGGCAGTTATATGCGCATATTCACGATTTGCGAGGGTGCCCTCTCCTCTCAGGGCATTGGTTTCTGCCCTATGTGGGAGAATTTCGATTTGTGATTGAGTGAGGTCCGTAGCATAATGGTAGAGCGTCCAACCGGCAATTGGAAGGCCCTGGGTTCGATTCCCGGGCGGTTCGCCTCATTTTTCATTATTCGTTATCTCTCCTCCTCGTGTGCAGAAACGTTCCTTAACACTTATGTCGTTTCTATTCATTTATATACTGCGCGGTCATTGCAGTTATATATGCATATATATATATATATATATATATATATATATATATATATATATATATATATATATATGAGGGGTCGCGTGTCTTAAGGTACTTAAGCGCCACCATAGGCGAAAACGTGTTTTTGATGGATATCACTATTTTTACCCTCCCTCTATCGCGTGGTTTTGGTTATAATGACCTTACGACACTAGAAGTATGGTTGAAAACATTATGAAGCGAACTATTTTTTTCACCTCTCTCGCCAGCCAAAGGTTCACCCAAAGTTCGGCATAATAAGAAAATAAAAAAAATAAAAAAATATATATAAAATATGAAAATCTATTCCAAAAACTCGTCAACATCTTCATTAGCATACTTAGAACTCTAATTTAGCAAAAAATGAACGTTCTAGCTCAATTAATAACAGAGATACTATTGCAAGAATATTGTTGAACTTTGGAGGCGATTTCTGGCGAATTTTAATTTTGGCGCTTAGGTACCTTAAGACGCGGGACCCCTCATATATATATATATATATATATATATATATATATATATATATATATATATATATATGTCACCTGAGTTTCCTACCTCACAACCACTCTTTTTTCAAATTTATTACTACATTCCTGATTCCATGAGCCTTAGTTTTTTTCAACGAGTCTTTTGTGCTGTACGGTGTCATACGCTTTTTGAAAAAACTAAATACACTACAGCCAGGGCCGTTTCCTGGCATAAGCAGACTAAGCGGCCGCTTAGGGCCCCGCTGCTACTAGGGGGTCCCTAGACAGGCTCACAGGTCATAGCTCAGTGGGCAAGAATAGGAATATAGCTGAAGTTATTATTAATATTATTGTTATTATTATTATTATTATTATTGTCGTATTAATTAAAGTTTTTGTATGAGACAAATGTGATAAAACGGAGACAAACGAAACGTTTTGGTCGTTATGTGTAAATAACTATTGTGAGATCTTATTTCTATATTATTTAACTTTATTCTTACTATATGCTTATACTTTCCTAAATGCTTAATTTTTCTAGTATTGTAAAACGTTATTTTACTAATTTACTAATTAATAATGAGTAATTATTAAGAGATTTTGTAACACTTTAAACCCTAGGATTATTTTCGTTATGTTTTCAAGTTTATTAATTCTTTTCTCATCTTTTTCAGATAATGTGAATTTTGTTGGTTAAAACCTAAATGGTCTGATTATTTGAATGTATTTGATTAACGTTACAATTATAACAATTATTATTATTATTATTATTATTATTATTATCATCATTATTATCATGATTATTATTATTTAGCAGATTAGTTGTGGTTAACTAGATGTGACTTCGTGCATCTTGGAAAATGAAACGACATTATCCATCAGGAGCTGAAAAACGGAAAAAGAAGAAAATAGAGGAGGAGAAGCTTTCCAGTAGCACAGGTGAGATGTGCCACTTGTATATTCTTATGATTACAGTTCAGGCAATTAGGTTTGGTAGACCATCAAGCTAGGCAAGTGCTCAGGAATCGTGTAGAGTAAGCTAGTCTCTGTAATATTTATATTATTTCGAAATGTGAAATTTAATGGATCACATCACCTCAAATTCTGTTCACACAGATCAATTATCAAACAAGATAAGAAAGAGTATTTTAGCAAAAATTAACAGAATATGTAATGTTATGTTCTTCTCAGGAGCACTACTGAAATATTTGGAAAAGCCATCCTCAGCAAAGCCTGATGAGCATCATGAGCCAACAGCAGGACCATCCTCTATGCAACCTCAAACACCAGAAGTAGAGTCTGATGAACCAACAAGTGGCCCATCTTCTGTTCAGCTTCAAACACCACACACAGGCATTTCTACTGAGCAACAAGAACCAAGATCTGCTCCACCGCTTGATCCGTATGACTGGCCAGTTGTCCTGTCAGATGCCTTGAAGACAGATCTGGTGTCTCGACGACCATTTCAAATCAGTCCAGATTTCACATTCCCTAAAAGAGAGGACGGTAGAAGCGTTCATCACCATTACATGTACAGAACATTAATTAATGGGGAAAAAATAAAGCGAAGCTGGCTGATGTACTCTAGAAAGAATGATGCTCTTTATTGCTTCTGCTGCAAGTTGTTTTCAAGGAAGTCGTACAAACTAATTACGGATGGACTTTCAGACTGGATAAACATTGGTTCGCTTCTGAAAGGCCATGAAAATAGTTTAGAACATGCAGATAACATGGCAACATGGAAGGATCTGAAACTGCGGCTAAAAACTGGGAGGACCGTTGACCAAACTGAAAGTGGCCAATATAGTCATTCAAGTTACCTAGGAAACATCATTCAAAATGAGCTCATTGGGTCCATTAGTGGGAAGATCTTGGATGCCATTGGTGCAGAAATAAAACAAACTAAATATTACTCACTCATTTTAGACTGCACTCCAGACATAAGCCACCAAGAACAGATGTCGATTATTATCAGAACTGTTAAAATGGGTGAAGTACCAGAAATAAAAGATTACTTCTTGGGCTTTCTTGAGGCTTCAGAAAGTACAGGCCTGGGTTTATCAGTTCTGATTCTGAAGAGACTAGATGAACTGAATAGAGGCCCTGTTGGAAGTCAGAAACAATGCCACAGATGCCACAGCCAGGACTGAAGCACAAGCACTTGCAGAGGAGGTAGAGTTTTATCGCTTTCAGATTTGCACAGTAGTATGGTATGACATTCTTCATGCAGTTAACCATGTGAGCAAACTTCTGCAGTCTCCTACAATGCAATTTGATGTGGCAGTCAACTTCCTCACAAAAACAAAAGACTCACTCACCAGCTACAGAAACACAGGTTTTGTTGCAGCACAAGTCGTAGCAGGGACATATGTGAGGAAATGAATGTGGAGGCTGTGCTGAAGGAGAAGAGGCTCAGATCCACAAAAAAGCACTTTGCTTACGAAGCTCCTGACGAACCATTTAAAGAAGCCTTAAAGAGGCTGGAAGTAAAATTTTTCAATGTGGTGGTGGATTGTGTCATCGGGTCAATAAATGAGAGATTCAAAACATTAGATAATGTGAGGGACATATTTGGGGTTCTCCTAAACTTCACCACAATGAACAAGGAAGACTTGTCCTGCAAGTGTGAAAAGCTCTCTAAGATACTGAGCTCTGGAACTGACTCTGACATTGATGGAAGAGAACTGGCCCTCGAAATTAAGAACTTGCCGACTTTACCTTCACACAACATGACTGCATTGGAGCTTCTCTCCTTCATTCATCAGAAGCAACTGGAGGAACTATACCCCAATCTCTGGGTTGCACTAAGAATTGCCTGCACTCTACCTGTGACAGTAGCGTCAGCCGAGAGGAGCTTCTCTAAGATGAAGCTAATCAAGAACTATCTCAGATCATCAATGGGGCAGGATCGCCTCAGTGGCCTTGGCATCATAAGCATCAACCAGGACGTTGGCAGGGAGATTTCATATGATGATGTTAGTGATGATTTCGCCCAGAAAAAATCTAAGAGGCAAAAATTTTGAAGATACAAACTAGGGGTGCACCGATTAATCGGTATCGGTATCTGGCATGCCGATTATTTTCTTAATATCGGCCGATTAATCGGTATCGGCAAGCTTTGCATAGGTAGCGTCGACTGGGGCGAATTGGGCCACCAAATGGGAAATGATATCATATCACAATCACAACTGCCATTATAAGAACTAGATTGCCAATTCCACATAACACATATCACTAACTCACAGAGCTATATCAGTATGTACGGTATTTTAGTAACTACGGTATATCAAAATATATTTTAGTAACTATATCAGTATGTATTTTAGTAACTATATTAGTAATTATTTAAGTAACTGCAATAGTATGTATTTTAGTATCTATACCGGTATGTATGTATGTATGGATTTGTATGTATGGAGGCTATGTATGGACTTTTTATTATACCTAACGTAAATTTCCCCTACCTTATCAAGGTTTCCCTGTTCCCTTAAGGAACAAGAAAATCATGTGTAGATGCTTGCTCTATTTGCTATAATGTTATAAAATAGGGTACTATATTTTTGTTGTAAATGACCAACTATATTTTTGTTGTAAATAACCAAATAATGTTAAAAAACAATACTAATATTCAATCTTAAATGTATAAATTTAAAAACAAATTTGAAATAATTTTGAATGATTCAAGCTGATCAAGCAGTTATAAATAATGCTAAGCTTAAGAAAACCAGTTTAATAACACTTTCAATTTGTTATTCAAATTATTATCCAAAATGGCAAAAAAACAACTTCAAAAAGAACTACCGAGCCTACCATAAAAGGCTCAACAGACAATATCACAATCACATGTAGATACTTGCTTTTGTTATACACAGCCACAACTAACCAAGGAAATAATTTGCCATCCTTTATATAGGTACTATTTTCTCCCAAATCCGGAGTATTCCAGAATGTTCTGGAATCGTCTAGAATATTCTAAGACATTCTAGAAAGTTCCATAAGGTTCTGAAATATTCTAGAATTCTATAAAAAGCTGTAAAACAATCTAAAACTCTTAAAACTAAGAAAAAAGAAAATTCTCGAATATTCAGTGAATAATATTTTGGAGTATCAATAAAAAACTTTTATTAAAAAACAAAAAACAAGCTCACATCGCTAATTAAGTAATAAGTTTTTATTATAGTAAATAAAAGTAAATAATAAATAATATAATATTAATTAATATACATTACATCGGGTTATACTTATAATTTTTCTAAATTGATGCCGATTTCGGTATCGGCAAATTGGTATCGGCCGATTAATCGGTATCGGCAAAATTGAGGTATCGGTGCATCACTAATACAAACTGTTCTGTATAACTGTTAGCTATTAGCTATTACACGATTGTATCGTAGAGTTAGTAATTGTTTGGTAGTTGATAATTGCATTATTTTTTTATACATAGTTCTGTGTCATTTATTCTAAATAATGTATAAGCTAATTTTCAGGAATTTCATGAAGAGTATTTTTTCTTTGTCTTCTGAAAGTACATATTTGTTGTTTTGGACATATGTGTTTCATTAAAATTGTTTCATAATTGTTTTTTATTAACACAGCCATTTTTTGTATGTGTGTGCTGAGGTGATGTAGTAAGGCGTGAGTTGGTGGATGGAGGGGTGGGGCCTCAAAAGGTTATACTGCTTAGTGCCCCCTAATGGCTAGAAACGGCCCTGACTACAGCTACCGCCAGATGACTATCGTAAACTTCAACCACGCTTTGGAAAAATTCTAAAAGATTAGTTAAGCAAGATTTGTTTCGCCTAAAACCGTGCTCGATGTGGGCCTACCTTAGGCCTCAGTTGCATAAAATTAAGATAAAAAACAAAAGGGGCACTATTTATGGTCTTCTTTCTAAACCTTGCAACAGTCTTCTATCTAAACAACCAAACTGAATTGCAAGAGAGCTCTCTATAAGACCATGCCCTGTAAATGCCGCATTCAACAAACGAGTAGAAAGGACGCGCCAGTGCCCCCAAAAAATGATGCCGCAAGAGTGCCCAAACAATGATGCCACAAGAGCCCAAAAATGCTAGCTCTAAATTAAGTGAATTTTTCACTAATTTTACGATTATGAGATATATATATATATATATATATATATATACCTTACCTTACCTTACAAAGGTTCCACGTGATGATTTCTCATTTCGCGAAGGTCAAGCGTGTCGCCCCTCCTCTCGAGTTGGCCTGGTGAAGTAGTGAGTTGGATTCTTGCGCTCTCCACCTCACATAGCCAGGTACGCCCGGCTCATCGGGGATTGTTCTGAGCCAGGCGTCAAGTCTTCTTTTGAAGATTTCCACTGCAACTCCCTTCGTGTTTCTTAGGTCTTTGGGCAGCTGATTAAATAGTTTTGGTCCTCTCACTACAAAACTATTTTCTTTCAGGGTTAAGGATGTTCCCTGTCTCGCCTTCAATTTGGGAATACGACACAGTCTACCGTTTCTACCTTCCACCGTTGTTTGGGGAGTTTGGGGAGTTATGTATATATATACACACCTTACATTAAATATACAAGCAATGCTGCATCAATCAGCTTAGTCATCATATCACCTTGGGACAACAATGGCTATTCCTCTTCTAGATTTTCTAACACTAATTATCGATTCCAGTAGCTTACCTACAGCAGACGTTAAAATGATTGGCCTATAATTTCCCGCCGCACCTTTATTGCCTTTCTTAAAAATAGGTGTTACATTTGCTAACTTGAAATTATCTGCTACACATCCATCAGAAATAGACGCATTAAAAATCTTTGTTAACGGCACAACAATGTTTTGTTTTTATTCCTTTAGTTGTATAGGATATGTGGAATCCGGCCCCGGTGATTTCAGCATTTTTATTTTACAAATATAGTGCAGTACAGTAGTATGGGCGCAAAATGGGAGAGTGAAATCGCAATGTCGATCAATGTTGCAACGAGGTGATGGTGCAAAGGGGGGTATTGCAACAAGGGGAGGGGTTATGCAACAATGGGGTGGGGTTAGTCTCCACCAAGTTCCATGAAGCGGAGGGGGTTATGCAACAAGGGGGTAAGGGGGTAACCCAAGTTGCATGAAGAGGGAGCTTTAGGGGAGAAGCTGGGACGGCCTTACCCCAAAGGGGTATACCTAACCTAAGAGAGAGAAAGGAGGAGAGTCTTTGGGGAAAAAGATGGGACGGCCTAAAAGAGAGAGAGAGAGAGAAGAGAGAGAGAGAGAGGAGAGAGAGAGAGAGAGAGAGAATGTTTCGCATGGCTCCACCAGACGCATAATGAGAGCTCAAGGTACCAACATCTGTTATATAGAAGGTCGGGGGTTCCCAGAGAGCACTATTTATTTTAATTTATATATGGAGGGGTTATCAAGTGTTTAATTTATTTATTTATATATGGATGGTTTATATATGGTCTGGTCTTTCCATGTACAACAGTTATCAGAAAATTTTTGAAACAAGTAAAATGTCTTGCCAATTAAAAGAACTATGAGGGGATCCTTCCGGGCAACAATAAACTGAATATTTAATTTGTATATATTTAATGAATATTCAAACCAGTGTATTATTTTTAAAAAAATTTCACTTTAATCCATTCACCACCGGACCCCTTTATGTTGGTCAGAAATATATTATTTTCATATATGTGATAGATATGTGATAGATAAAAATTTTTTTATTGTTTGAAATACGAACTGGTGCACATTTGCACCATCAGCAGGTAATGAGGAATTTACGTTAGGAAGCAAATAGTGATATTTATTTTACAAAAACAAAACAAAGAAATAAATATACTAGTTATCCTTATATGAACCCGCTCTTCACGAATATAACATGGAAAACAATTTTTCAGTGACTATTATATTATTGCATAATAAAAATGTAATAGTGGCCATAAAATAAAATAAATTTAAAGAACTGGCAGCACTTACCTAAAAAGTAAGGTATATCTGGTTTTCCGCTAACGGTGCAGATCTGCACCAGAGATGTTTATGTCGTAATAATCCACTGATTTTCACGAAACTTTAGGATAACTCTGAGTACAACCTTCCCCAGCACTCTAACCTCAACAACTGACAAGGTCGTTCAACGTGTTAGTATAAAATAGCGCCAAAACGGAAATCAAAACATGTGTGAAATTGCGAATAAAAGGATAAATTTTAGATAATTACTAATAACATTTCAAATTATTTTTTTTCTAATTTTTTTCCTGTGAATATTTAGTGTATATAATGTTTTTATATAAGTAAAACGATATTTTCAGTAAGAAAAATATCTACCGAGTAACAATCAAATTAATTTGGTGCAGCATTTCTGCACCATCAGCGATTAATGGGTTTATATATATATATATATATATATAATATATATATATATATATATATATATATACATTTAACTGCAATGACCACGCAGTATATTAACGTATAGAAACGACGTAAGTATAGAGGAGTGTTCTGCACACGAGGAAGAGAAATAACAAACAAATGAAAAATAAGGCACCCGCGCAAATCGTGAATATGTACATTTAACTGCAATGACCACGCAGTATATTAACGTATAGAAACGACGTAAGTATAGAGGAGTGTTCTGCACACGAGGAAGAGAAATAACAAACAAATGAAAAATAAGGCACCCGCCCGGGAATCGAACCCAGGATCTTCCGATTGCCGGTCAGACGTGCTAACCACTACACTACGGAGCCACGATAGTCAGAAGTTGTAATTCTCCTACATAGGGCAGAAACCAATGCCTTGAGAGGGCACCCTCGCAAATCGTGAATATGTACATTTAACTGCAATGACCACGCAGTATATTAACGTATAGAAACGACGTGTGCAGAACACTCCTCTATACTTACGTCGTTTCTATACGTTAATATACTGCGTGGTCATTGCAGTTAAATGTACATATTCACGATTTGCGAGGGTGCCCTCTCAAGGCATTGGTTTCTGCCCTATGTAGGAGAATTACAACTTCTGACTATCGTGGCTCTGTAGTGTAGTGGTTAGCACGTCTGACCGGCAATCGGAAGATCCTGGGTTCGATTCCCGGGCGGGTGCCTTATTTTTCATTTGTTTGTTATTTCTCTTCCTCGTGTGCAGAACACTCCTCTATACTTACGTCGTTTCTATACGTTAATATACTGCGTGGTCATTGTAGTTAAATGTACATATTCACGATTTGCGAGGGTGCCCTCTCAAGGCATTGGTTTCTGCCCTATGTAGGAGAATTACAACTTCTGACTATCGTGGCTCCGTAGTGTAGTGGTTAGCACGTCTGACCGGCAATCGGAAGATCCAGGGTTCGATTCCCGGGCGGGTGCCTTATTTTTCATTTGTTCGTTATTTCTCTTCCTCGTGTGCAGAACACTCCTCTATACTTACGTCGTTTCTATACGTTAATATACTGCGTGGTCATTGCAGTTAAATGTACATATTCACGATTTGCGAGGGTGCCCTCTCAAGGCATTGGTTTCTGCCCTATGTAGGAGAATTACAACTTCTGACTATCGTGGCTCCGTAGTGTAGTGGTTAGCACGTCTGACCGGCAATCGGAAGATCCTGGGTTCGATTCCCGGGCGGGTGCCTTATTTTTCATTTGTTTGTTATTTCTCTTCCTCGTGTGCAGAACACTCCTCTATACTTACGTCGTTTCTATACGTTAATATACTGCGTGGTCATTGCAGTTAAATGTACATATTCACGATTTGCGAGGGTGCCCTCTCAAGGCATTGGTTTCTGCCCTATGTAGGAGAATTACAACTTCTGACTATCGTGGCTCCGTAGTGTAGTGGTTAGCACGTCTGACCGGCAATCGGAAGATCCTGGGTTCGATTCCCGGGCGGGTGCCTTATTTTTCATTTGTTTGTTATTTCTCTTCCTCGTGTGCAGAACACTCCTCTATACTTACGTCGTTTCTATATATATATATATATATATATATATACTGTACATATAGTGTCCCCTTTCCCCCACGTCGCTCTCTCCCCCAGCAACCTAGCTGAAAACCTTTTGTTCCACTTTTGGGGAGTTTGAGTTTAGACCATTCCATGTCTTAAATTATTAACTTCCCCCACCCCACCCTCCCGATCCCCATTCTCCATCTTCCACAAACATTTTAATAATGTCTCGCCTGTCCACACTAACAACTTACAACACCTTAATTTCTGTGATAGTTGGCGAACACTATTAAAAGATGATTTGTAGTGTTAATTATATTTACTTATCAACGCAGTTTACTGTAACACTTATTTAAGTGTGAATAAAATGAAATTTATATTAGGCATTTCAAAATGAATTTGGTTTAAACAGATGAAATGCGCCTGATTGAAATAAAGGTAGTCTAATTCTTATTTACAAGAGACGGTTAGGATCGAAGAAAAAAAAAGAAATATTGACTAGAACTCTCTCAACGTTTCAATAGAAAAGAAGAAGAAGCGATCTTCAATAGTCAGACCAGAGACTAAGCATTTATTGTACACAGTTTTGCATAATTAATGATAAACCAAAAACACCTCGCCAGAACCATAGTTACATAAGCATCTCAACTCTGATGCACAAAATTAGTAACATTCGTCAGTATCGGCTATTAAGAGCTGGGAAGGCAAGTAAACTGTATCATTGTCTTCTTATCTGCTCAAGAGTTGTTCGTTTCCCCATTTACTTTTAACGTGATTGACAAATGATTTTTAACGAGTTCTGTAAAGAATTATAAAAGATCAATTGACAGACTTGAAACTTTCATTCATTGAATACAAGACATTACAATTATACCTCCTTAAGACGTTTGAACTGTTAAGTCGAATGGCTATATATATAAAGTGGATCTTTAATGATGCCAAATTATTTTTTTCATTAATTTTCTCCTCTTTCTACCCATTCGCCAGGCTTTAATTAATCTTTTTCACTGATCATGACCTATAAACTCTCTCTCTCTCTCTCTCTCTCTCTCTCTCTCTCTCTCTCTCTCTCTCTCTCTCTCTCTCTCTCTCTCTCTCTCTCTCTCAATACTGAATAGAAGATTTGTCTGTTCCTGACAGAGGCAGGCAAAAAATGTTGGCACTATGAAATTCATCATTTCCAGTTTCTGGTGTGTGCGTAGGCAGCTGGGTATAAGTGAGGTCTCGAGTATGTGATAATTTACAGATGTAGTGGGTAACACTTTTGGTACCACTGAACATTAAAAAGATTATATTAAAAGTCGACACATTACACTGGGGAACAAATTTTAACTTTTTTTGTTTCTTGGACGTGGACAGGTCGTTCTTATAGGATTTTTTCCGGTGATTCCGAATATAGCCGTAGAATTTCTCTATCACCCAAGGTTACTGAGAAATTTGTATTTTAATATTTATTCAAAAAGTGTATAGAAGTTAGTAAAAATACTTCATAAAAATTATATTAGTGGCAGATTAGCATTTAAAATATTCTTCTTAAAACTTCTTTGTCACTGTTTTTCTCTTGTAGTTTTCATTAGGAGCTTCTCGCATCAATGTCGAGCAGTAATCAGCTAACATTGCCGGATCCCACCTCCCTTGGTAGCGTTTCTCCATAGCAGCTATATCTTGGTGGAACCTTTCTCCATGCTCATCGCTTACGTCGCCGAGGTTTTCAGGGAAGAAATCTAAATGGGGGTGCAAGAAATGAATTTTTAGTGACATATTACATCCCAATAACCTATATGCTTCAATCATGTCCTGCACTATTTTTTCATAGTTAGAGGCTTTGATGTTCCCTAGAAAATTTGTGACAACATTCTTCATGGCCTCCCATGCCACTTTTTCTTTTCCTCTCAAGGCATCATCAAACTTTTGATCTTTCATGAGCTCTCTGATTTGGGGACCAACAAAGATCCCTTCTTTTATCTTTGCATCGCTAAGTCGTGAAAACTTTTTCTTCAAATATTTGAATGCCTCATCTTCCTTGTTCATTGCTTTGACAAAATTTTTCATGATGCCAAGTTTGATCTGAAGTGGCGGTAAGTATATTTTCTTGGGGTCAACTAAGGGTTCATGAGACACATTCTTCAGTCCTGGGATACATTTTTAACGAAGTGGCCAATCCTTTACAAAATAATGCGAATCTCTGGCTCTGCTGTCCCATTCACAAAGGAAGCAGCAGAACTTCGTATAACCGAGCTGCATTCCCAGAAGAAGCGCGACGACTTTTAAATCCCCACATATATACCAACGAAACTGGTCATAATTAATCTGCTGAAGGATGAGTTTCATATTTTCGTAAGATTCCTTCATGTGGACAGCGTGCCCTAGAAGGAATGGAAGGGTATTTATTTCCATTGTGAAGTAGTACAACCTTGAGGCTTAGCTTCGAAGAGTCAATAAATAAACGCCAATCTTCAGATTTGTGCTCATGACCGAGAGCTAACAGCAGTCCATTTACATTATTACAGTAGCATAAACCACCTGACGAGGAGAAATACTGCATCAGATCTTTTTGGCGAGTGCGGAACGCCGATATGCTTGTATCTTTTGCCAGCAAATTCCATTCACGTAACCTGGAGCCCAATAATTCCGCTTTCTTTTTCGGAAGGTCCAAATCTCTCACGAGATCATTCAGCATAACCTGCGTTATCATACGTGGTTTATTTGATTCAGGTTGCTGAAAGTCTGTATCTTTAGTGTCATCAATTTCCATTGGTTCAACTTCAGACTCTTCATCCAGTGTCCATGACTTTGGGGGAATTGGAATTGGGTTATCATCGTCATGTAGTACTGGTCTCATGGCAGATGCAAGATTTGGGTATTGAATTTTATGTTTATTTTTGGCAGAGAATCCTGAAACGTTAGTCATACAAAAATAGCAATCCGTTAGGTGATCCTTGGGCTCTCTCCAAATCATTGGTATGGCAAATGGCATAGATTTGCGGGTACCTTTAATTCAACCCCTAAGAGTGACGGCACAGGAAATGCATGAGATATGAGGTGCCCAGGATTTGTCTTGGTCGCCTACCTTACATCCAAAATAAAGTTCGTAAGCCTTCTTCACGAGTGGGGTCATCGTCTTCCTCTGTGCCATTATGGTCAGTTCTCCACATACGTAGCAAAATGTATCTCTGGGATTAATACAGTTTCGATTCATGCTGGCGGAAAATTATTGAAATCACGGAAAACTTTTTGGAATGAAAAACCAATTTTTTCTATTATGAACAATTTTAAAATTTGAGCAAAACTTGAAAAAAAAATTCTTTCTTTTTATTAAAAATCTGTTTGTTTAAGTAGCTATATTTTTTTAATGCAAAAAATACTATTAAATATAGTTAACCTGGAAAAAAAAGAAAGTAAAATTAAATTAGTACACTTAATTTTAACTAATATTTTGGGAAAACTCTGAGTAAATGGAAATATTATTTTCTCGAAAACTATGGGTGACAGAAAACTTCTGAAACCATATTTGGAATCAGCATCAAAAGTTCTATAATAAACACCAAATAGTTTTCAAGAAACAAAAATGTTGTTCCCTAGTGTTATTTAGTACCTTCGTTAACCTTTGTTTTCCTCTCACAAACCCTGTCTCCTCTCTCAGCAATGCTAACCACTACACCGCCGAGATGCATTGTATATCCGTATAATCGTGTATATATATATATATATATATATATACACAGGGTGGGCCGAAAGTCTGGATCCATAGGAAAATATTTATTTTAATACATAAATTACAACAAATGGTAAATACTTAAAATGAATATCAACTTTAACTCGTAAATGCGTATCCGTGATACTGTACAGTGGTTCGTACTCCAGTATAAACAACAAATTATAACAAATGCTCAAATTGGCGGCCTCTGACATCGAGACACTTAGGGATGGAATTTATGATTTTTAATAATTCTTCGAATTGACGTTCTCGAGATGCGTGTTTCATTTGATAATCTTCTTGTTGACTTTACTGGACTATTCGTTAAAGTTTCACATACCATTGCAGAGGTATTTTCATCAGTTGCAGTTTTTGGACGACCAGAACGCCGTCGATCATGTACACTTCCTGTTTCTTTGAAACGTTTAAACAACTTGCCAACAGTCGCATGTGTTACTGGATGCTTATCAGGATATTTCCATTGAATTCGGTAGCAACGTCTCTGTGTGTAGCGCCCTGTCTTGCGTACATGAGCACAAGTTCTACCCGGTCTTCTGTTGTTAGATTCGAAGCCATTTCTGGGCTGAAATAGAAAAAGTATTTGAGTATTTATACTGGAGTACGAACTACTGTACAGTATCACGGATACGCATTTACGAGTTAAAGTTGATATTCATTTTAAGTATTTACCATTTGTTGTAATTTATGTATTAAAATAAATATTTTCCTATGGATCCAGACTTTCGGCCCACCCTGTATATATATATATATATATATATATATATATATATATATTATATATATATATATAATCTATTTTTATACAGGGTGTACATAAAGTCAGGATCTATTTTTGTGAAGCACTTGGAAATTATATGGAATTCAATCATAAAATGATAAAGTGGTAACATTTATTAAATAATTAAGAGTAGGATTCGACGTGACGCCCATCAGCATCCCTGCACAGCTCAAATCGTTCCGCAGCATTTCTAAACACATTCTGGAGCATTTGCGGGGTTATGTTATCTGCAGCAGTTCGTATACGTGTACGTAAGTTTTCAAGACTCGTAATCTTCGTCTGATAGACGTGCGATTTCATAAACCCCCATGCAAAGAAATCTAAAGGGGTTAAATCTGGTGATCTCGCTGGCCAAGGTCTGTTGCTTCCGCGTCCGATCCAGCGCTTTGGAAAACGTCCATTTAGATAATCCTGAACAATTTTGGCATAGTGACAAGGAGCACCATCATGTTGATAGACGACGGTACTAACAATCCTATCCCCGTCGTCTATCAACATGATGGTGCTCCTTGTCACTATGCCAAAATTGTTCAGGATTATCTAAATGGACGTTTTCCAAATCGCTGGATCGGACGCGGAAGCAACAGACCTTGGCCAGCGAGATCACCAGATTTAATCCCTTTAGATTTCTTTGCATGGGGCTTTATCAAATCGCACGTCCATCAGACGAAGATTACGAGTCTTGAAAACTTACGTACACGTATACGAACTGCTGCAGATAACATAACCCCGCAAATGCTCCAGAATGTGTTTAGAAATGCTGCGGAACGATTTGAGCTGTGCAGGGATACTGATGGGCGTCACGTCGAATCCTACTCTTAATTATTTAATAAATGTTACCACTTTATCATTTTATGATTGAATTCCATATAATTTCCAAGTGCTTCACAAAAATAGATCCTGACTTTATGTACACCCTGTATTTTAGCAGCACCAAAATCCAAATTTGAATTTAATTGTTACTCCTACTTTTTCTATATCGTATTTTCTTTAAGAATTTCCGTTCTCTGAAGCTATCAATTGAGGAGTAACTAATAAAAATAATTTTCAATAATTTCATGGTTTCATAAATTTTTTTCATCCATTTTTTTTTTATTGGCGATTTGTGTGTTACCGACATTCGGGTAAAAGTCCGTTGTAACAAACAAATTTACATTCACAATATTTTTTATATCGGCAATTAAGTCATACCATAGGCTCAATCCAATGGAAATGGGTGGTTTTTGAGATGAAGACAATTGAGGTATAACAAGCTTTGATCTATTTCTGGTGTGATACGAGTGGATTTCTTGGTGAATTACAAAATATCTATTTACCCATTGTAAATAAAAGTAAAAAGTGCCAGTTTGATTACATCATTAAGCTTTATTAGGTTCAGCCATTAAGCTTTATTAGGTTCAGCTCTTTACATAATGCACTAGAGTGATCAAGGAAATCGCCATCAGATAAATAACCTTGGATAATAACTTTGGATGACAAAGATTCCGTTTAATGCGTTGTTAGCGGAATTTCCCCAAACAAGAGTGCAGTACGTTATATAAGGAAGAACAAAGTATGATAAAGAGTCAATGAAACCTGTTTAGGGACTACATTTCTAAGTTTAAACATTATAGCAACGCTCCTTGAAATCATTTTCGTGATATAATTTACATGATTACTCCAATACTCCATTGCAAATTCTTATCTAGCATTACACCACGAAATTTTGTTACAGTACACTCCTTTAGAGCGATTTCATCAACATTAAGTTCATCAACATATACATTTCTTTTGTTAGTAAAACCATTTTATTACACTGATGAATTCTGAATTAAATATATTCTTAGCTGAATTAACATCTTTGCAAGAAAAAGACAGTTGTATCATCTGTAAATATTATGAAGTTCAATATATCAGATGAGCGTGGAAGGTCATTTATATACAATAAAAATAACAGTGGACCCAGAACTGAGCCCTGTGACACACTATGTGTGACAAGCGCTTTAGTTGAACAATCCTTATTTACTGATACAAAATTATATTTACTGGACAAATAACTTTTAAATCAATTACTGATTGCTCCCTTAAAGCCGTAACAATATAATTTATTAAGTAGAATATTGTGATTTATTACATCAAACACCTTACTCAAATCCATAAATATTAATAATCATTATTTCTTTGTTCTCTTTAGCGGTATTTGCAATTTCCATAAGATTTAAAATAACCACTTCCGTTGTTTTATTATTACGGAAACCATATTGATTTGGAGATAATAAATTGTAGGATTCTAAATATCGCTGTATTCTACTTTTTACAATTTTTCAAAAACTTTTCTGAACACTGATAACACTGGTATGCATATGAAATTTTTTTGTCTGCTGTGAGGGTTTTTTCAACTCATTATATAATTCGACCATGCTGAATTCGAAAATGACATTGGTTTTCCTCAATCAGGTCAGGTTTTTTCTCTATTGGCCATTTATTATAAGTCCAAATTTATTGATTTTTTTAGCTTAAACACTGTAGATACGAGTAATATTATAAGAACACTCGTGAAAAATGAAAACATTGTGTGAACAAATACTTTTATTCATACAATGAATATGGAAAAAAGTTTATTGAGGAAGGAAGGAAGTTTTTTTGGGCTTTCCGTCTGTGTTTTTCTTCGGGCACGTCTCGCTTCAAACATCAGCAATAGTCCGCCAGCATATTGATATCCCAGTTTCCCTGGTACCTCTCTTCCATTATTTTGATATCTTGGTGAAATCGTTCACCCTGTTCCTCACTATAATCCCCGCAATTTTCAGGAAAATAGTCCAAGTGGGACCACAAAAAGTGCATTTTTATGGACATGCGCGACCCATGAGCTTTGAAAGCTTCCATCAAGTTTTCGACAACGGACTCGTATTCTGGACTTCTACGCTTGCCAAGAAAATCAGTGACAACTGATTTGAATGCCTGCCAGGCATTCTTCTCAGTTGGAGTCATTGCGTTTTCTAACTGAGTATCCTTGATCAAAGTTCGAATTTGAGGACCATCAAAAACCCCAGCATTTAGTTTAGCATCAGATATATGAGGAAATTTACTCTCGAGATATCGGAATGCTGAACCCTCCTTATTCATTGATGAAATTATGCGACCCAGGTTCAAAATTCTCTCTGGATGCCCATTCACGCTGTGCATAGTGCTTCTCATCCGCTCGGCTATCCCATTTGCAGAGGAAACATGGGTATTTCGTGTATCCCCCTTGCATTCCCAATACGAATGCCACAATCTGAAAAAAATGAAAATATTTAAAGAATTTAGAGAATTTGTTCTATCAGATAAAAAAAATCTATGCATTGGACTATCACTTCTGCGGGGAAGTTAAGTGTTCTTATACGCTCTCAAATAACCTTTGGAAAAACAACATAGTCAATAGCAATAGTTTACTTATGATATTAGTATTACCTTCAAATCTCCACAGATCCTCCAGTTATGTTGGTCGTACACGAGAGCATCCAGTAAAATTTTCATGTTATCGTAGCTCTCAGTAAGTTGTACGGAATGTGCTACAGGGACTGATGCAACCCTATTCCCAATGTTGAGAAGTACTGCTTTCAAACTTCGTTTAGACGAGTCTATAAATAGCCTCCATTCTGATGCGTTATATGGCAGGCCCAAGGATTCGATTAGCCCCTCAACATTGCAGCAGTACACTAAGGAAGAGGTATTTTCGTGCACTGCAAAAAACTTGCGGAATTCTTCTTCCCGTTTCCTATACCAGGAGAATGTTGTTCCCGGAGCCAGCAAGTTGTCCTCTCGAAGTCGTGAGCCCAAGATCTCGGCAGCTAATTTGGAAAGTCCTAAATCCCTGGTAAGATCATTAAGTTTGGCCTGGTTGAGAGGCCTCGGCTCATTTGAAGCGGTATTTTGAGGTATATACGACTGGGACTGGTCATTGGCATTGGTCATTGATTCATCATCAAAATCATCGAAGTCCAGGGTTTGAGGTGGGTCGGGTATTGGAATTCCAAGACCATGGGGTACAGGTCTCATAGCAGAAGGAATGTCAGGGTATACAACAATGTGTTTATTCTTCTTGTTAACTCCTGAAAATAGAAACACAGAAACATGGATATAAAACTTGCATATGAAATAGAAGAAGCATTCAGACAGTGGCGGCTCGTGAGGGAAGGCTGCGGTCTGTAAGATATGAAATAGGTCGATGGAGTCTGTATATTTTCTTTCTTTTTCATTCATATTGTCCCTTCGGGGACAATATGAATGAAAAAGAAAGAAAATATACAATCATTGTATATGTAAATGTAACTTGTATAACAATATGTATGTGTAAATGTATTTTTTATAACAATATGTATATGTAAATGTATGATTACCATTATGGTGAATATTATGCTATATATGGTGAATATTACATTATGGTGAATATTATGTCAAGTTTCATACGAGGATTTCAAAATATTTAAGAAAAATAAATTTATAAGCCCACCTTGGAGGTTTGTCATTCATGCAGAAATAGCAATCTGTCACGTGATCCTTTCCTTCTCTCCAAATCATGGGAATTCCAAAAGGCAAAGATTTCGCTCTGCCTTTGCTCCATCTTCTCAAATTTTCAATGCACGTCTTGCAGCACATATGAGGGGCGAAATTTTTGTCCTGGTCCCCTAGCTTAATTCCAAAGTATGCTCTATACATTGTCTTCACAAATTTAGTGATTTGGGACTGGTTATTTGGCATGGTAACCGTCCTACATATGTAGCAGAATCTATTGGGATCATTTTTATACGCTCTATTCATTATGAAATATTTTATCTATATGCCTGAAAAGTAAAAAAAGATATTATACAAGCGAAACAAGTGATGATAGATGTTACTGTTCCAATTCCGCTTTGACAAAATCACGAAAAATTCTATTTTACTTATGAGGCCATAGCCGGATAACCTGAGCTGATTGAGAAAAACGGATTGCAGATTCGAAATCAGCAGGGAAAACTCTATAAGAATCACTTACAAAACCCTTGACAGCAAAATTGATGCATACCAGTGTAATGAATACTCCGGTCTGTAATTTGTTGCTGGTGTAGGATCATCCTCTTTAAAAACTGGTTGTTATAGAACCAGTTTTTAGCATTGATGGGAATATTCGTTTGGAAATACCTTGATTGATAATTTTAGCCAAAGTTACAGATATCTTAACAAGTTTCAATGTAGGTACAGGAATGTTATGAATGTTATTTTTTTTATGTTTTTAATTTACTAACAATATTCCGCACCTCAGTAGAGGTAGCAGGAACAAAAAATTAATTTAGTGGGCTGGGTGGCATATATTCTAGAGGTGAGTGATCATTATTTAGTAACTGTGAGCGAAGCTTATCTGCTATTGAAGTAAAATGTATATTTAAAGAGTCTGCCATAGAAGTATCATCAGTAATTTCTTTATTATCAACATTTAATTTCTCTATTGAATTTTTCTTAATTTGGTTTCTGAGAAGCCTGTCTAGGATTGTCTAAGTCTTTTGAATGTCTCCTTTATGTTTGGAAAATTAATTGTTATAATGGTTATATTTTGCAATTTTGATTATTTTAGTTAATTTGCTTCTAGTCCAGGCAATTTGTAGTTAGACCTGGGCAAAATTGCTTCAGAAGCTTTCTAAACTGTTTCCAGCTCAGGAACCATTGCCGAATAACATATCCAAAATCCGACAAAATTGGACCCCGGGAACACCCACAAAAATGAAATTCAAAATGGCGGACTGGATGTTTCCTACGAAAAAAAAAAAAAATAATTTACGCTTTTATTTATAGAGATACATTTGATGCTTTTTCTTTCAGTTGTAATGTTTTAAATAATTCAACAATATACAACACAACCAGTTATTACGCAAATATAATGTTATATAGCTTTTTACAGATTTTTATAATCAATAATACAACAATTATTTTTTTCCCAGTTTCAAGTTATGTTCATTACAGAAGAAGTGATACCTGGTCACAAACATACAGAAATTAATCCTCTTCATCACTATCATCGGATAGATTACCGGTACTTGGGTTGTTATCGCAACCACTGATTTGGCACTCGCCACAAGCGGCTGAACAGGGCATTCCATTACGCTTGCATCCACATCTTGAAGTAGCACATTTCGTCTTGCAGGAGCAGCGGATCATGTTGAGTAGATAATTTGGAGCTCGTGGCTTGTCGCAGGCTGTAGGGTAGTAGGAATTATTCTTTACATACCAACCCCACTGTTCTGCATCGATCTTCTCTTCTGTAGACTTCCAGATCAGTATTTGAAAGTATGTGCGAAAGCTGTGGTACTTTGTGGACGCATCGGTAGGTGGCAAACGTTCGGGTGTAACAAAAGATTTAGCTGTAGCTACCTCTTCAACTAACATTCGATGACGTAGTGCGTTAGTGGATTCAAGTGTTTTGCAGCCATACAACAGAAGCATTGCCTTTCTTCCAGCGGCTTCAATGTCAGAGTGTTGGCAACAATCAGAACAGAATGTATTTGCAACTGAACGGAGTTCAGCCACCTTCATCAGTGTGTCGAATGCTTTGGCTTTACCGATCGAAAAAATTCTGGATGTGCTATCACAGCCCGTGAAAGCATGCACAAACAGGAGATACTTGCAGATGTCATTGCCTAACAATGATTGAATGCTGAGAATATCATACACAGGATTAGGAGATGGTCCCCGTCTTATATCGCTGCGATAGTACAACTTGAAACCACTGTCCTTGGCATGGTACAGAAGGAGAATCAGCAAGTCGGTGTCTTCCCCTATTACTGTTGTAGTTGCATTTTCTGATGAGGAAACTGCTGCACGAACGATGTCCACATCAGCATCCCCATCTGCGTTGTGAACAGTACACCCGTGCTTCTTCAACATCTCACCTACGAGGGAAATAAATGCTTGCTTGTTGTTTTCATTAGCCAAGAAGTGTTCCTTCTGGCCAACAAACTTCATGCTTGGACTGAGATTCACATTTCTGCTTGTCTTGGTGCTGCGTCTTCTGTGGGTCATGTCCTTGATCGTAGGAGAGCTGCTGTAGCCATCAAAAACAATGATTGCTTTTCCATATGTTTTCAGAGTGAAATCGGCATATGAGTTGGCGATGCTGTCATATGTTTCATCTTGACGCCAGGAAACACGATGTAGTAGAGATCCACCATCCAATACGTACTGGTCTGTGCACTGAATTTCTTGAACTTCTTCCATGCGTAAAGTGTCAGTGTATTTGATTATGAGACTTATCGGGTTTCCTCAAGATACTTCGTGATTCGAACAATGCAGGAGGATATGCACACAGTTCGTAACACATGACATCTTCAAGATTCATGTCTCCGCCAGTGGCAACAGTCATCATTCTCTGAAACAGTAGTGCAGGATCTACTTCTATATCTGAAGCATCAGTGATCACAACGGCAGAAGCAGATCCTAGTGTTTTCACTTTGTCAGATCTTTTGGCAGAATATGTAAAGGCTTGTTTCCCAATCATTTTTACGACAATGTTCGTACCGATTGAATGCAATTGATGAACGTTAACTCCAGGATCAGCAGTTAGCCCTGTTACAATGTTGCAGAGACTCGAGGTAGAATGGAATGGGGATAAGGATTCCAGACGTTCAAGTACTTTCTTCATGTCATTACTGTCCCTGATTTGTCTACTTCCCCTCATTTCCTTGTGCTGTTCACTACTTTCCAACAAAACTCTGGTGTATTCCTGCATTGCTAAGTTATAAGTGGAACACAGAGGCATAGAAAAGAGCCACGTTGTCCTTTGGATGTCTGTAAATCCACTTCCGCGTGTCAGTCCGCCTCTGCTTTTCAGGGAACGCATTAGTACTTGTTCTATCACCAGGTCTGTGCCGAGTCCGGCCCATAATCTGTCGCTTCTTCTTACCACAAACTTACCTTCCTGGAACATTTTGTTAACGGCTGGATTTTCAGAAGGCAAACTTAACATTTTTCTGCAGGTACAGGTATATCGATTTCAGGTAATTGTGATGTCCGGCTGCTGCAATTATGGGGATGGTCTCCAGCATAGCTTGCAAGTGCAAATCCCACGAGCCGGTTCTGTCTGCTGTTATCAAGGAACGTGCAATGTTGATCATTCGCTGATATTCCAACCAGAGTTGACTTGTTTGCGAAGTAGATTGTAGGTCAGTTTTCTTCGCATCCAAAGTGGTAGCAATCTGAGACAATGCATTCGAAGATTCCACATCCTCAACTGATTGTTTGGCGGTCATAACATCGTCGAGCAGGTCACAAGCTTCCTTATGGAGGTCATGAGGAGTTCCATCTTCATTACGAGGGAAAACGTCTGCGACTAGTAAGGTACTAAGAGCTGCATCTACTATCATATGACCACGTATCGCTCTTGAAACGAAACAGCTTTTCCAGACATCATGTGTTGCACGGCATTTGGTCCGTATATTTCTTGAAGTACTTCAGACAATCCTGAACCATTCATAAGAGTACCGACTGCTCCCAAAAGATTCATCAGAGTGTGAAATGATCCCAGCATTAAAACAATGTCCTGCAGGTCTCTCTGTTCATTGATGATTTGGGAAGCTTTCCAGAACAAAGGCTGATCAAAGGTAATAATGCATGGGACTTTTTGATCGCGTGCTATCTTGCTCAAATATAGTAATGTCGAAAATATGCAGGTCATGTCAGTTGGCGACATATCTATGATGGGAAGGAACGTGATCGACGCCACACCTGGATGTGAGACACTTGATCCACCGTGAATTGCCTGCATTGTTCCGGACCAACTTGGACCTGATCTTTCTGCTGAAGATATCTGCCAGAGAAGACTAAGTCGACTTATGGTGGCAGTGGTACTGGAAGTTCGCGGAATGAGATGTCCCTCAACATGCTTCTCGCGTGTCTATATTCCCTAATGTCAACGGTTGCAATCTTCTTAATGTCATTGTCACCAACATTACGCTGTGAATAGAAGGGTGGATCTTGATCTTCGGAGTTATTGCGGCAATCATACCCATTCCATGAAAGGATTCTTCCCATCCAAAGTGCAGACAGCATGATCGACGTTATCTGCTGCTAGAAGGACTGCAGTGTTTTCATCAACAGTAAAAGAGCCAGACCCACTTGCCAGCGCCGCGTTTCTTTCGAATCTTGTTACTTCTGCATACGACGAACAGTAACCCAGCTGATGGAGAACGTCAATAAGGTACCTTGACCTAAAGTTGTGGTGTAGCTGAACCGACAAACCGATCTGTATGGACATAGTAATCCTCTAGGAAGGGTTTGCTTGCTAATGCTCTGCCCAATTGCACCTATTTTTCTTGAAGCATCCTGTCCCGCAAATGCTTTTGATAATAGCAATTTCAGACTGTTGGGAATGTAATCAAGAGCACTTTCTGCAGTGATGTCATTTGGAGATGGATACACATCTTTTCTAGGCGAGTCGACAGACTTGATATCACTTCTGATATTTTTGCAGCAGCTTCTACTAGTAAATCTTCTGTAGCTCTATATCTATATCACATTCTTCGACTTTTTGTGATAATCTATAAGAATTTCATTAGCTGTCTCTCGTAGTGTTACTACATCTGCCTTCCCACTTTCACCTGATATTATGATTTGTCTCCGTAACGTTCTAAAAGCTTTCTCTTCATGTGCCTGCGTTCGTAGACAGAGCTCTGACTTCCTTGAAGATATTCCTCCATTTTTGGAAATTAGGTCTCCAATCAACAGTTGTTCATCATCATTCTCTTCCAGGTAAGCACAGGTCTGAAGGAATGCTTGGTGTTGCTCTTCATTATTGGTCTCCTTTCTTCGAATCATGATCGTCGGAGGAGTATGCGCGAGGAAGTTTTTTCCACTTCGAAAATTTACGCTGCAGGTGTAATGGTAGACACAATCTGCAGCAGGAAGATCACGAAGATAATACTCCAGACGGCCTTTTACATTAAACGACCATTCATCGCAGCGGCCTTTCACAGCACCTTTTTATGGTTTCGGAGAACTCTGTAGTCTTATTTTGACACATGCTCTGATTTTGGTTTGTGTTTGGAAAAAAAGTCCACAAAGGTATCACAAAACAAACAGTGAGTAGCACTGGAAAATGCGTATCATGAAAACGAGCACTTTCCTTGGTATTGCCTCGGCTGCGGTCTGTCGCTTCTTTATTCAAATGGTCTTTTTATCCGTAAACCTTTTCTACATACAACGTGAACACTTATTCCAGCTGTTGCAACAACATCGCTTCCACGGCTGCGGCTGGATGCATTTATACCATCTGCTCCTTTTTGCGAGATGTGAACCACTTACTGTCCGCGTGTCCAATTTCTCCTTACAAATCACGCACAATTCTTCAGGGGTCTGCACATTCTTGAAGGCGGACGCACACCGAGTCAGCCGTACACCGAGTCAGTCTGAAACAGAAACACAAATTAATAAACTGTGTTTGCAGTATTTAAAAGGAGTACATAATAACAGTTTTAAAGAAAATGACAAGCACAAATACGCAGATTTGATAGTGGGTAGTAGGAATTATAGAGTTGTATATAATATAAGTTTATAAAGATGTAGCAATGTCCATTCTCACATACACTCCATACAGTATATTTTATTTACATTACGTGACGTCATAGTTTAATACTAGCCGCCTAATACAATTTTTAGTGTCATATAGGTTAATTTAGAAACGAAAATGTGTTTTAAAACATTTTACTGATCAAGAAAAACGTCATAACTCTCTCTACAAAGCGAAATTAAAATTTATTGTATTTCGTAGGAAACTGCCAGTCCGCCATTTTGAATTTCATTTTTGGGTGTGTTCCCGGGGTCCAATTTTGTCGGATTTTGGATATGTTATTCTGCAATGGTTCCTGAGCTGGAAACAGTTTAGAAAGCTTCTGAAGCAATTTTGCCCAGGTTGAAGCTATTTTTGCTCTAGATTGCCTGGACTATTCTGTATTGAGCATATTGTACTTTAGGAATTTTGCTTTGTAATTGCAATTTGAATAATTTATCTCTGCTCTTTATTGTAGTGATAATTCCTGGAGTGATCCATGGATTTGCGACACTTTTGGACGAAACTGTTTTTCTCTTAAAGGAAAGCAGATATTAAAACTATGGAATAAGGTGTCATAGAAGAACTGAAACATATGATCTGGGTCATTCATGGGTTCGTCACAGTCAAATCGAATATTTTCTACAGCCCCATTAAATTTTCTTTTGTTAATCTCTGAGAATATTCTGTCATCATTTAGTTGTCGATTTATAGAACTAGCATAACATGTTATCTAAGTGAATTAAAAGGCTATTGATATTGTTATTATTAGTTGGGACATATATACATAAACTGGAAACCTACATAATTTCAAATGAAAGGTAAAGATGCAGCAATAAAATGTTTGCCAAGGAATAAATATATATTTATATATATATCATAATATCAAAATAAGCCAAACTCACTATTCATTTTAGTTTTATTTTGAAAAATGTACACTATTTTTATTAAAAACAAAAGATGCAAAAGTTCCTAATTCGTAAACTTTTGGCTTTAAATGCTCTGTGTTTCTGAAGAACCTTTTTTCCGCAATTGTACAACGGTGAATAAAATTCTTAAAAACTAGAATACTTCTTGCGAAAACATAAATTTTTAACTAGTCTAAAAGAATGTAAATGTACACAAATGGAATTACTCAAGTAGTTTGCTTTAGCGATAATAAATTTCAAAATATTTATAAGCTTTATACAATGGAACCCAATAGGTAGTGAAAAAAAGTGGAATATTTAAAATATCACAAAAATAAATGAAAAGAAATCATTCTCAAGATTGCAATCTAATAAATACTTTTCATCGATATTCAAGATTTAATACAGGGTTTAAACTAGATTCAGTTTCTTCAATTCGTCTCTGAAATCTTATTCTGTCCCGAGCGCACTCTTCCCAAGGACCCCTTCTACAGCAATCAACAACGGGATAAGTTCGAACATTATCACAGAATTTAACTTTTGGTGGCGTACTTAAAATCCAATCTTTTTCAATTTCATCATTCCACCTTTGGTTCACGATTTTTAACTCTTCTTCAATTTTGTCAACGCTATTTCTATCATCACTTCCAAAGTCACTTTCATCATTGTACACAATGTTATGATTACTCTCAGAATTATTGAGACAGCTTTTTCCTTGTGCTGACAATGCACTGGATTTAACTGATGAAGGTACATTACACTGTTCTGAAACTTCTGAATTATTCATATTTGACGGATATACGAGAGATTATACAACTATCAGATAAATCGGTACATGAAGCATTTGACGTTAAATCTGGCTGGTTCATAGGAAGAAGGTTATCAGTAGAGTTTCCTTGCAATATCTTTGTATTAGATTTAACTTGTTGCCAGTTGTTAAAAACAAGGGTGCTAGTATCTGTGATAAGAATAATTATAGACTAATAACACTTGCCAGTATACTTTCTAAGATGTTAGAATATGTCATTTATAATAGGATAAGTACTTACTTGCAGACTTATGACAATCAGTTTGGCTTTAGAGTGAAACATGGTACTGACATGTGTATTTATATACTAAAGGAAGCCGTCCTAAAGTGTACAAGATGTAAAGTAGCAATGTACTGTATATTCCTGTTTTTTGGATGCAGCAAATGCAATTGATAGAGTTAACCATCACAAATTTTCAAGAAACTATTGTGTCGAGGGGTTCCTAATTATATACAGTACTTAGGATACTTGCATTCTGGTATACAGAGCAGACCATGTTTGTAAGTTGGAAAAGCACTGTATCATCAGGTTTTAAGGTAATTAATGGTGTTAGGCAAGGAGGTATATTATCACCCTATCTTTTCTCTATATACATAAATGACCTTACCAACGAACTAAAAGCTGCACGTACTGACTATGTCATTGGAAAGGAAAAAGTAATCATTTAATGTATGCTGGTGACCTTGTTCTTCTGTCATCCTCTCGATGAACCCGATATTGAGAGGCAACGTAAAAAGCTGTATGTACAGGGTAACATGCTAGTAAGGAAATTTGGTATGTGTTCAGAATCAATTAAAACTTATCTTTTTAGAACTTACTGTACTGCATTGTATACATCCCCTCTGTGGTGGAACTATACAAAAACTGTTATGAATAAACTCTCTGTTGCTTATAATAATATTTTTCGTATGCTATGTTGGGACCCAAAATGGTGCAGTGCCAGTTTTATGTTTACTATGCGTAACCTACCTAACAGCCAAATGTTAATCCGGAAGAATATATATCATTTCATTAATAGGGTCCAAAACAGCTCTAATGTGTTATTGTACAATGTCCTTTCTTCAGATACTGTGTACCTCTCACCTATATGGCAGTCTTGGTTCAGACAACTGCTGGTTTACAATACCTTATTTTTTAATGTAGCAAAGATTATATATGCATATTAAGTTGTATTATAGCAAGTGGCTATGTTATAATAAGTGTTGTAAGTTTTACAAGTGTTATAAGATGTCTCATGTAATAACAATATACATAAAATTGTCAGATAATTAATCAAACAGTATGCCAGTATGCTAGGTTAAGTGGCTATGTTGGCCTTATTTTTGTATTAAGTTCAGTGTATACGTAAGATTGTACTTGTATGTTAGGTTAAGTGGCTATGGATTGTGAATGATCCGCAATAAAGATGTTTTGTTTGTTTGTTGAAGCACATCACATTGCTCCGAAACTTTTGCAGTATTCACACCAGCATCTGATGATGACCGTGATTTACTTATAACACTGTGAGGTAAATATGGTTGGTTGATTTTAAGAGGTTCATTAATAAACTGTATAGTAACCAATTTATCTTCACTTTTAGACTTCAGAGAACTCCCTTCGTCTTTTATGAAACCAAATTCGGATTGAGAATTAACGGGAGTTCTCTCGCCCTTAGTAATTGCATCCATTGTACAGTGCTTATTTTTATCCAATATATCTTGCGACTTAGGTTTCAAATTCAGCTGTGAGTCTCTCATCGTTTTCGGAATGTATTTCGCAGCTTCCGGGTTTAATTTGTGCGGTTTCTTTTGAGGACTAGAGTTAGATTATTTGTTGCAATAAAAATTAAATGGATCAACAACGTTGGATGGATGTACCATGGGTTCAGTATAAAGTGCGGCAAAACTCCATCTTGAACACCATAAGGAGGAAAACTCACTGGTTGAACAAATCCATTATTCATTTTATTACAAAGAAAGGAGAAAACGGGAATGTTTCCAGAAGAAAAGCAATACGCTC